>CM062810.1:743253816-743718719 GCA_031772625.1 Pinus tabuliformis
GGGATCAAGACGAAGGAGAAGGTAATGGAACGAGGAAGAGCAGTGCAAATAAAACAAATGGCTTATGACTGTCACCAAGATGAAAATTCATTAACATATGCTACCTGTGCTATGAACTCAATGAACAGCAATATAAAGCGTGTAGAGGAATGTGCATGAAGCTGTGATGAAGGTGTATGGTGCAAGAGTGAAGTGCATGGAAAGATCTATCATAAACGAGACTATGTTGCAGCATGTATAAAGTGAAGAACTGCGTATTTTTGTGGTTGGTATAGGCTGCACTCCAATCTCCAAACAGAGATGGCAGTGGAGACTTCCTCAACCTTTTTCCTTGGAGCTCCAATGTATTATCAACCTACTAGTCTAACTAAACAACCAAAAGAAATTCAACCATAAGCTAAACTCATTCAATCTCATAAAAACTAACTCAGCAAACCTGTAATTTCGAATTGCATGGTAAAGCAATGAACTAAAGTGCTGAAACAAAAAGAAATTAACATTACAACACAGAGGAGGTCTGTTGCTCTCTTAAAAACTCAGAATTGGATCAAAAGCTGCCTGTCTTTATTGAATAATCATGAACCTAATGACATGCCAAAACTGGCTTACAAGGAGCAAAAACCGAGCTACAACATGACTAACCAAATTGACTAACTAGCTAACCCCACATTGACTAACTAGCTACACAAAATGACTACCCACTAGCTAACCAAAATGAGGCCCCAAGCCTCCTTATTTATACGAATTGAGGACCCAACAGTCCTCCTAAAAGTTAGGGACTTGGCTGCCCAAGACTTGTAGTTAACAGCAGTCCAACTTGACTTGCTTGGCTGCCCTTGAGCTGATTGATTCGGTGGCCCTTGAACTCCGAGCTGATGGTGGAGAATTCGAGGTAAGGGCCCATAAATGAGGGGGACATCTTCCTACAAATCCTCTAGCTTGTTCTCCCACGAATTTGGCTGCCAAGTGCTCACTAAGACCTTCCATTTTCTCTCCAAGTTGACCAAAAAGGCTACACAAAGCACCCATTAGACTTGTTGGCATAATGACTAACCAAATTCACTCTATTAACATAAAAATAATCAAAAACATGCAATAAACAAATGAGAATGGTGGACTAAGCCAAATTAGGAGGTTGAATGAGCCCAAATAATGGTACATTTTTGGGGCTCATCACCTGGCCATGTGGCCAGCCCACTCCATAGGCGGCCCAACCAACCCACACACCAAACAAAACTCCGCCCCAAAACTTAAATGCGGCATATTTAATACAACAACCAACCCATTCAATGAATGTGTAACGACTCCAACGCACCCTAAACAAACTCCATTTAGATTAATACAACACGCTAGCATTAATAAAACAAATTATGGGATTATTTGGAGAGGTTGGGATTTGATCCCCCGACCTCCATGCCTCCAGTCTTCTGCCTAACCGCAATGCCATGGGTGGCAACTTTGTAAAGTACGCCACCCCACCACCATATAAACCTTCCTTTCAGTGCGATGGGGGTAGAGGTGACAGAACAGAGAGTGGTAGAACCATGAGCGATGGCACAGATGCCGAGGAAGAATGTGGCACGGAGTTCGAGGTCATATTTTTAATTAATTTTTGCAGGTGGAACCATGACCTTGGAAAAGAGTAGGCAGAACCATGATTGAGCCCAATTTTCAGGTGGGCGAAATCTTTCCAGTGTCTAAATTGGATAAACTTTATGTCGATCCTACACCTCTCAGCGACACGAACCTGATGGCGCATACAGAATTTTGATCTGAGCAGCAGATATTCAGATGACCTGGAGGAGAGAATATTTGAGCAATTTAGGGGGAATCTAAAAGATTCCTGTAGCCCTCGATTTTCACTTTGTCAGAATTAAAAAAATTGACAGTAAATTTTACACTATTTGACGCCATGAATCTGATGGTGCAATCAGATTTTCAATTTGATCATTCCATTTTCGGCCACTTTTCAAAGTGGAGTGTAGGTGTCAGCATTCAATGTGCGAGCAGTCATTTCCATAAGATTCGATGCCGCGAGATTGATGGTGCAGCCAGATCCAATAGTTTATCATCCTATTCTTCATATAACTCCTTGATGTGAGTTATATGCAGTGTGATCATGTACTTCTTTATCTATTTTCTTGAGATGCATTATGTTGTGTAGATCCATGTTTGATGATTGATGTGGGATCTTGTTTTGTTCTTGATGTGAGATGTACTTATTGTCATGTTTTGATTGAGATCCCTTTGTCGTAATGTTGACGAGATACTCATGTGTCGTCATGTATGTTTGAATTGAGATCCCTTTAATGCCATGTTGGTGGTATGCTCATTATTAACATACGTGAAATTATGTCATTCTGATAAGAGTCCTTTTTGAATGAGAGTTCCTGCAGCGGAACATCTCTTGGAGCCACTCCTGCGTGAGGGCATATTCCTTGTATGATAGAGAAAACACTTTCATGTACATCATCACTCTTTCCCAGCACTTAATCTAGCGGCCTACACCATCTTGACACTGGGGCCCAGAGACGTAGTCCCTCCTGGTCGAACTCCGTTATCAACATCTTGTGTTTTATGTTGCTGACTCTTGTCATGTTCCTTCTTCTTTACAGCATGCATTCATGTTCCTTTAAGCTATTTTAAATGCAATTCTAATCACATCATGAAAGCAAAAGATCTTGGTTAAATCTGGGAGTTGAGGCAACTCGGATCAAGTTAGGTATTAGAGCGGTCTTTCCATGGATGTGAATTGCAAGCGTAAACAATGGAATGTGCAACGATGGAGGATGACAAAGTGATGTACGAGACCATCCTCAGTATTTCCCAAAAGGTGGAAATAATGTAAGAAGCTCTACAAAAATAGACAGGAAAATTAGCGAGTGCTGCTTCTGTTGCAAGCCACAGATGAGGCCCTAGAAGAACTGAAGCACAGCAACCAAAGTCTTCAAACAGATAATGCTGAATTGAAGATGCTTCTACATGAAGAGAAAGAGGAAAAACAAATTTTGCCACAACAACTGCAAGCTAAGGATGAGGCCTTGGAAAATCTGCAGCGTGACCCATGTGAGGTAAAAAGTGATTCTCTACCTTCATGTATGTTTCCTGCTGATGATTTCGTTGTTTTTGAAAATAATACCACAGGAATTGGGTCGAAACTGTTGAAGAAAATGGGTTATGAAGGAAAAGTTTTGGGCGTTAATGGCCAAGGCATTGTCAACCCCATCAAAGTAGAAGAATTACCCCGTCAGGTAGGACTTGGGTATGTCGGAAAGGAAGATGGGGAATGCGCTATGACAGCCAGCGAACCACCAACAACGGATGATGAGAGGCCCTCATCAGTTCTTTCCAACTCGACAGTGGAGGTAAAAGATGTTGATTTCCTTTCAGTTTCGTCTTCACATAGTATGATTTTTGTTGGAAATTTGGAGATCCCAATTATAGGGAAAAACATGAGGCTCATTACCACGATGATGTACAAGGAGGAAGAAGAACTTGGTGTTAATAACCAAGGCATAACTTCACCATTGGTGGTTGTGAAAAGACCTTGATTTGCAGGCTTGGGATACCCCGAAGGAGAATGCTCGAAAGTGTCAGATTCTTTCGAGACATCATTGAAATCGTCGAGGAAAGAGAATGATGGGAACACATCACCATCATCCCATGGCAGTGCCCATTGTAGGGAAAGAGCTGAGGCAAGCTCTCATCGCCATAATGACAACAGAGGCAGCAATGAAAGGTATAACCAGTCTTGATATTCGAATGCTCATTTCAATTATAATCATGTTGTTAAAGATGACTATAAATCATGGAATCAAAAAACATGTACCTTTTGTGGATTACATAACCATACATTTGTTGAGTGTTGGAAAAGCATAGTAGCACACAAAAGGAGGAGGAATGAAAGACCCTCTCAAAAACAGGTAAAGAAACATGTTAAGCAGATCTGAAGGAAGAAGATGTACTGTAGTCATTGCAACAGAGGTGACCATCAAAGAGCACTTGTTGGAGGCTCCATCCAAAGCAGCGCCTTAAAGACAAAGTGTTAGTGCATGAACCAGATGAAACGATTGTTCGACCAGCCAATGCGCGACAAGGAAACGACCCATTCACATTGATAAGTGAGAAATGGTTCTTCTAGGCATGATAAAATTTCATGGTATTATTTTTTTCTAATCATGTGTTGCATTTTAAAATGTAAAAGTGATTATGTGTTTTCCATCACTTGTTAAGCAACAATGATGTCTAGTCTTATTTTGTGTTTCAATTTACACTCTGAAAGTGATGTTCTGTTTCCATCACTTGTCAAAACAAGAATAGTGTTTGGCCTTATTTTTGTAAATCATGTGTTGCAGTGATGATGAATATTCCATCACTTGTTGAAGCAATAATTGTATGTTGGCCTTGTTTTCGACGTTGGGGTATTATTTCCATTTTGATGTAAACTTGACCACCAAGTATGTGTTATAAACTCGTGGCAAGTATGGGATGCTTGGGTCATTATTTGGTCTTGTAAGTCAAGCATGTAATGTGCATCATTGTACTACAGGTTTACAGAGGTTGCACGTGTCGGCTCATCGCTTATGGATCTGAAGGACAAAGGTGAAGGAGAAGGAAGGGTGATTTATCAGACATTTGTAAGTGCAAAAAAGGTACAAGGAAGTTGCAGATTATTTTTCATGCTTTTGGAGGACCAAAATCTCTTCAGTGGGGAGGATTGATCCAAGTGGCTCCAGACATACGCAAAAGTCCAAGAGGACTCAGAAGGGGTTAAAATTCAAGGGGGTCAGATTGCTCCTAAACTAGCACCAGATCGAAGTTCTTGTCACCTTGATTCCAACGGTGCGAACGACACTCAAATCCGAGCTCACATGAGGGAGAAAGAGATAGTCAAAGTTTTGTTCAAAGTTGGGTTGTGGGCCAGGTTTAAGTGTCCTACAAATTCACCGTGAACCGGCGTGGGAACCTAGCTCCTGAAAATGGGTGAAATTGTGGCCTCTTTAAATTGCCCAATATCCCTTATATTCGAAAAATTTGAAAACGACATTATTATTTGAATATATATATATATATATATATGGGTGGCGAGCCACAACCCTCGCCACCCACCAGCCTGTTTATATATAAAACAAAGTTTAGGTCGATAGGCCATGACCCTGTTGACCCTCCAACCACCCAACAAATCTGCATAACATTGTATTACATATGGGGTGGGCGAGCACCTCCGGTGGACCCGCCCACACCCCCACTAGACCAAACATAGTGCATAATATTTATGGGCCTGCGGGAATCAAACCCGTCCGGCCACGTGGTCGACCTGCTCCACGGGCGGCCCAACCAACCCACACACGAAACAAAACTCCACCTCAAAACTTAAATGCGCCATATTTAATACAACAACCAACCCATTCAATGAATGTGTAACGGCTCCAATGCACCCTAAACAAACTCCATTCAAATTAATACAACGTACCAGCATTAATAAAGCAAACTATGGGTGTATTTGGAGAGGTCATGTTTTGATCCCCCAACCTCCACGCCTCCAGTTTTCTGCCTAACTGCAATGCCACGAGTGGCGGCTTTGTAAAGTCTTCCACCCCACCACCGTATAAACCTTCTTTTCAGTGCAATGGGGGTAGAGGTGATAGAACGAAGAGGGAAATGGAGTTTGAGACAATTTTTTTAATTAATTTTTGCAGGTGGAACCATGAGCTTAGAAAAGCGTAGGTAGAACCATGATTGAGCCCAATTTTCAGGAGGGCGAAATTTTGCCAGTGTCCAAATTGGACAAACTTTATGTCGATCCTACACCTCTCAGCGACATGAACCTGATGGCACAGACAAAATTTTGATCTGAGCAGCAGATCTTCAGATGACCCGAAGGAGGGAATCTTTAAGGAATCTAGGGGGAATCTAAAAGATTCCTGTAGCCCCAGATTTTCACTTTATCAGAATTCAGAAATTTGACAATCAATTTTACACTATTCAACACCACGAATCTGATGGTGCAATCAAATTTTCCATTTGATCATTCCATTTTTCGGCCACTTTTCAAAGTGGAGTGCAGGTGTTAGCGTTCAATGTGCGAACAATCATTTCCATGAGATTCGACGCCACGAGATTGATGGTGCAACCAGATCCAACAGTTTATCATCCTCTTCTTCATATAACTCCTTGATGTGAGGTATATGTAGTGTGATCATGTACTTCTTTGTCTCTTTGCTTGAGATGCATTGTGCTATATAGATCCCTGTTTGATGTTTGATGTGGGATCTTGTTTTGTTCTTGATGTGAGATGTACTTATTGTCATGTTTTGATTGAGATCCCTTTGTCGTCATGTTGACGAGATACTCATGTGTCACCATGTATGTTTGAATTGAGATCCATTTGATGCCATGTTGGTGGAATCCTCATTATTAACATACGTGAAATTATGTCATGCTAATAGGATTCCTTTTTGAATGAGAGTTCCAGCAACGGAACATCTCTTAGAGCCACTCCTGCGTGAGAGCATATTCCTTGTATGATAGAGAAAACACATTCATGTACATCATCACTCTTTCTAGCACTTAATGCAACAGCCTACACCATCTTGACATCGGGGCTCAGAGGCGTAATCCCTCCTGGGCGAACTCCATTATCAACGTATTGTGTTTTATGTTGTTTATTCTTGTCATGTTCCTTCTTCTTTACAACATGCATTTATGTTCCTTTAAGCTATTTTAAATGCAATTATAATCACATCACGAAAGCAAAAGATCTTGGTTAAATCTGGGAGTTGAGTCAACTCGGATCATTTAGCTACATGATTACACAAAGAACATGATGGCCAAAATAGCTACCTTCAACCTCAAAGGGAAAGCAGACATCTCGTGGGAAGATGTGAAGCGGGTTAGAGACATCGGGATAGAAGAGTTGAGTTGGCATGAATTCAAGAGACTTTTTAGGAAGAAATATTTTTCAGAGACGTACTATAACAGTAAGGACAAGGAGTTCTATGAGCTAAAGATGGGATCGATGACAAATGTGGAGTATACTACGATGTTCCTAGAGTTGTTGAGGTATGTGTCGTATCTTAAGGATAAGAAAGCCAAAGTTCAACAATTTTTTAGTGGATTACCATTAGAATTTGGAGATTAGATTGAATATGATGAGCCTCAATTACTTGAAGAATTCATTGGTAAGTTGAAGCATTTTTATGAGCAATCAAAGTGCAAGAAAAAGTCTCAGCAAGGTTGGAAAGGGAAAGACAAGGCTAAAGGTAAATGACAGCCAAAAAGGACAAGACCCCAGGATGCAGGTGAGAAAGAGAATGTTGCACCTCACAAGAAGTTTAATGGACCTTAGCCTAGAGGGAAGCAGAATAAATGTGATGGTAAAGAAGGATTTCCCACAGAATCAGGGTGGTAGGCCTCAAGTTTATAATGCACAAGAAGCACAAACTATTAGGGATGTTAGGTAGAGCATTCCTCGTATCTATGCAACATTGGATAATAGGTAGGTAGATCACTAGGAATATATTATCGAGATGGATGGTAAGCTTTGTGATCAAGTTGTTTCTATTTTGATTGACCCTGGATATAATTATAGTGTTAATCCTGACCTAGTGGATATGTGTGGCTTGAATAAATAAGTGCATGAAAAATATTGGTTAGTGCAGTTGGCTACAGGTACAAAGAGAAGTGTTCATCATTGGGTAAGAGCTTGTGCATTTGATTTGAATGGTATGCCTACATCAACGCATTTGAATGTGCTTCCGTTGGGATCGTATAATATGCTTTTGGGTATGGACTGGTTGTATCTTCATAGGACCAAGGTGGATTGTTATGACAAGGCCATTGAATTATTTGATGACAATGGAGAATAGAGAATCTTGTAGGGTAAGAAGAAAGCTACATCAGTCAGAATGGTTACATTTATGCAGGCAAAGCACAACCACAGGAAAGGGTGTGTGTTGTTTGCAATGCATATTTCTAGTGATAAAGGTAAGGATGTTAAGAATGCATAGGTATTGAGAATGTACCCAGTTTTATAGTAGTTTTAGGATTTATTTCCCATAGAGATTTTAGAGTTTCCCCCTCATGGGAAGGTGGAATTTTCTATTGATTTGGTACCAGGGGAAACACCAACATCAAAGCCACCATACAGGATGAGCACAGCATATTTAGTAGAGTTGAAGTAAATTCTTGACAAGGGATACATCAGGCCAAGTGTTTCACCTTTGGGTGTACCAGTGTTGCTCGTAAAGAAGAAGGATGGTAATATCAGGTTGTGTATTGGTTACAGGTAGTTAACAAGGTAACCAACAAGAACATGTATTTGTTGTCAAGGATTAATGACTTGTTTCACTAGTTGAAGGGAGCAACATTGTTCTCGAAGATTGATTTGAGATCAGGATACGATCAGGTATGCATTAAAGAAGAGGACCTCTACAAGATTGCTTTCCAGACCAGGTATGGGCATTATGAGTTTGTTGTAGTTCCATTTGATTTTACTAATGCTCCAGCTACTTTTATGTGCTTGATGAATAGTGTGTTGTGTCATTATCTAGATAAGTTCTTTATTGTTTCATTGGTAATATATTGATATATTCTAAGAATGAGGAAGCGCATGCCGAACATTTAGGAGTAGTGTTGAGCTTGCATATAGAGCATTAGTTGTATGCGAAGCTTAGAAAATGTAGTTTATTTCAGACAAAGGTACATTACTTGGGACATGTTGTTTCCAAGGAAGGTATAATAGTGGATCCGAAAAAGATAAGAGCTGTTAGTGTCGGTATCTTCATCCCTTCATCAGAGATCAAATTCTCTTGTTGCATTGCATATTAGGTGTCTCTCTCAGTCAGCTGCATTCCATTAGGAGCATGGATCATCTGACGGTAGTGGCTTGTTGTACATTTTCCCTCATGTCCTTTACCTACTGGCCCATTTCCATTAATCAAGATCATCTGCAGTCACTTTTTGTCTTTAAATTTGCAAGAGTCATCTAGGGTTTCAGTTTCATTAGGTCTAGGGTTTCATCAAAAAGGTCTTCAGAATGTCCAATAACAGCCAACATGCACATGAGGAGGTTGAATAAAGTTCCAATAGCAATAAAATTCATAATCTCATGCTTAGAAATGTATTTTTCCTCAAAACCCTGTTTTGAGGAAAAACAGAGTATTTTAGGTTTTTGTTGTATAAATTCATGTAATTTCAATTCTCTTATATGTAAATCACTTCAATGGCAACCCTGGTCACCTTGCCAAGCTTCAGTAGCTCCATCCCCTGCAAGGAAAACAAAAAATCAAGTCATTCAGTTCATCAAAGGCATAAATAAAATAAACTGCCCAAAACAGAGTTGAAAAAGTAAGTCACATTGCAAACATTATAAAAGTGTGTTTTACGAAGGAAAAATCAAAAGCTCTTGTATATAAGTCATCTGTACAATTCAAAAAGCTCATTGGCACTTAAAAAAGAAAGAATGAGCAAAGTGAAGGTCGTGTTGGAGAAAGGAAGCGAAATCGCAGCAAAGAGTTCAGGTTTTGGAGGCGTGACACATTGGGTGAGAGGTGCGGCGCATTGGGCAGCCCTCCACAGCGTTAAATTTATACTGGCACGGTGCATACAGGAGGCGCGACATGTTGGGTTTGTGGCGCGGAGCATTGATCCGGACTTAAACAGGAACGCAACAAATTACAGAGATAACCATAAACACAGATATGCAGCGGAAATAATACTTCATTTCATTAATGTAAAATACTGAAATATGCTTACAAACAGTAATGGAAATAAACTACCTAGGGTGATGGTAGCTTATCTCTGAGAAGAGATGTGGTGGCTACATGCCTCTGAACTGTCTTACAATGAGGCTCGAAGGCCTATTTATTTTTTAGAAACAATGGAAAACCCTTAACATTCCAAAACCTAACCCTAGAAGATGAAACGCCAAACTGTGGGCCCCGTTTGGGTAAATTGGTACACCAACTTCCCGGGGTCGTAACTTTGGCATACGATCTCCGTTTGACGCGTACAATAGCTCGTTAGAAAGATCTATCCGAGCACTACCACTTTGGGAGGCAACATTGGTCCATGGCCCCATGTTGCCCCAGATTTCCCAAAAAACATCGTTTAGGGCCTCAAAACGGCTCCGGAAGTTCAGGACCCGAAAAACTGCTAAAAATAGTAAGTTGTGCTACAATTAAGGAAACTGAAAATGATGAGAGAGACAGTGGTGGGGGTCCATGTGGACTTGGCAAGTGGCCACCAATATCCACCTTGATCATTCCTCCCCCTTAGGAAGCAATGGTCCCCATTGCGTTGAGTTCCTCCATGAGATGAGGAAACTTTTGCTGAACTTGTTCCCTGGTGAGCCACTTGCCCTGGTGAAGGAGTTGGCCTGCTTTGACAACTCGATACAGTTGGATATTCTGTTGGCGAGTGTTCTTGATCTATGTTTCCATGACCCGATCAGTTGCAGCTTGTTCCATGCAATCTGGATTTAATTCTGTGGGTGTGAGCTGTTCTGCAATGTCGGATGTGTCTAGCAATGGTGGAAAGTATGGCCGAAGGCGGTCCACATTGAACACAGGGTGCAAGCCAAGGAATGGGGGAATGTTGAGCTCAAATGCATTGTCTCCCATAGCCTTAGTAATGGTGTAAGGACCATATTAGAGTGGTCTCAGTTTCTGATAGGCTCCAGTAAGGCGCTCCTTTTGCAAATGCAACCAAACTTTGTCGCCCACCTGAAACTTGTGTGGCGCCCGATGTTGATCATGTCGCTGCTTGTACTTGGCATTTGATTTCTCTAGAATTTCATGGACCTGCTGGCGAATATGTTGGATATGCTCAATGAATCTGGTGGCCTTATCTGTTTCGGACTGAACATGAGCTGAATTTATGTGAGTAGCTGCAAGTGGCATGGCCACATCAATGGGGCATAGTGGTTGGAATCCCAAACCCACGTGAAAAGGGCTATGGCCAGTGGAGCTGTGAAGAGCTCAGTTGTAGCTGTGCTGAACATAGGGGAGGCTCTCGTTCCATGTGCGTGGATGCTTTGAGTTATACATGCGCAGAATGTGCACAATCATCCTATTGACAACCTCTGTCTGGCCATTAGTTTGAGGATGGAAGGGTGTGGACTTCGTGAGTTTGGTGTCCAGCATTGACCAGAGACTGGACCAAAATGTGCTGAGGAACCGACTATCCCGATATGAGATGATAGACTGTGGGATCCCAAAGTGCACCCACACTCGTTCAAATAAGAGTTTAGCAGTGGCTTCTGCTGTGATATTCTTCTTGCAGGCCGCCATAATGGCCATCTTCGAGAACCTGTCGACGACCACAAAAACACAGTCATTTCCATGCTTAGTGGAAGGAAGGCCTGACATGTAATCCATGGAGATGGATTCCCAAGATCGACTAGGGGTAGGCAACAGGGTATAGAGGTCGTGCTTCTTGATGGTCGGTTTGGCAATGGCACAGGCAGTACATGATCTGATGTACTTCCCAACATCCTGTCGAAGATTCGGCCAATAGAAATAATTTTGCAGTACTGCCATTGTTTTCTCGACCCCAAAATGCCCAGCAGCACGACTGTAGTGTGCTTCCCAAATCATCTTGGCACGCTGGCTTGAAGGAACACAAAGGTGACCGAGGTGGCATAACAGGGCATCCTGGAGGTGAAAATATGGAACATGCCGACCCTCCAAGAGTGTCTGATATGTGTGGCCGAATTTTGGGTTGTTTTTGTAGAGAAGTGGCCAATCAGAAGTATCGTGCCCACAAGAGTTGAGCACGGTGGTTAATGCCATGATCGGTGGTCGACTGAGGCAATCTGCAACATTATTGGTGCTGCCCTTCTTATACTTGATATTCAAGTGGAACTGTTGCAAGTATGTAGACCACTTCTGATGGCGATCATTCTGCAATTTCCCTTGGGTATGTATGAACTGCAGGGGTTGATGGTCTGTGTGGATGACTGTTTCCTTCCCCAAAATGTAATGCTTCCATTGTCAGCAGACATGCACAATGGAATACATCTCTTTATCATAAGTGGGGTACTTCCAGACTGTGTCTGAAAGTGCTTCACTGTGATATGCCATTGGATGTCCATGTTGAGTAAGGACTGCCCCAATAGCATAGTCAAAGGCATCTGTCTCGACCTAAAATGGTTGTTGTAAATTTGGTAACGAGAGCACTGGTGCCGTGCAGAGGCGATCCTTCAACTCTATGAATGCCTTCTGTTGAGATTCATACCAAAAGAATTTTTCTTTCGCCCCTCCCTTGGCGACTTGACTTAAGGGCCAAGTAATATGAGAAAACCCCAACACGAACCTGCGGTAGAAGTTGGCAAGACCTAGAAAGCTGTGGAGCTCTGTTAGAGTGGTTGGAGATGGCCAATCCCGAATGACTTGGATCTTGGCTGGATCCACATGCACCCACTGTTCACCAATGATGTATCCCAGATACTGAACCTGGGTCATGCCAAAAGTGCATTTCTCCAAATTGGCACATAGCTTGTGTTGCCGCAGTGTTTGGAGAACCTGTCGGATGTGGTGGAGGTGCTCTTCCCAACTCTGGCTGAAGATCAGAATGTCATCCAAGTATACTACTACAAATGAGTTTGAGAATGTCCGCAAGATGTCATCCATTAGCCTCATGAAGGTTGCAGGAGCATTCGTCAACCCAAAAGGCATAACCAACCATTCGAAAAGGCCCTCCTTGGATTTGAAGGCAGTCTTCCACACATCAGAGGGTTCGATTGGTACCTAGTGATATCCCGACTTCAGATCGATCTTGTTGAAATGTTTCACCCCCTTTAGTTGGTCCAGGAGGTCATCAATCCGCGGGATCGGGTACCTATTACGGACAATGATCTTGTTCAGCGCCCGATAGTCAATACAGAGTCTCCACGTCCCATCCTTCTTCTGTACCAACACGATCGAACTCCCACAAGGCGATGAAATCGGACGAATGTGACCTTTCTGTAGGAGCTCCTGAATTTGCCTCTTGATTTCATCGTTCTCCAGAATGGAGCGCCGATAAATTGGTCCATTGGGTAGTGATGCACCTGGGGTCACATCGATGGAGTGCTTGACCTGACAATGCAGAGGAACCCCTGCGGGGGAGGTGAAGATGTCCTCGTACTCCTCCACGACCTTGTCCATCTATAGTTGTCGTGTAGAGGGACCCTGTCTGGAGGCTGCGGCCACCGTATTCTTCTTTCCTTGAGGGCGTATCACCAGGAAAAAAATTTCCTGGTTTTGGAAATGATCTTACTGCATTGTTTTGCAGTAATCAAAGAGATGGCGGTAGGTGGTGCTACCTCTGGTATCCTGTACAACTTATTTCCCAATGTAATAATAACAGCATGGGGCGTTGATTCATACACAGCATGTCGCTTCCACAAGTATGGCTGTCCTAATAATACATCACAAACTTCAAGGGGAGCAATGTCACACAATACCTCATCCATGAAGAGCTTGATGTTGTATGGAAGGCGACACTGTTGGCTCACGCGAAGATCTCGTCCTTGGTGAAGCCACCCAATGGTGTACGGTTGTGGATGTGATGTGGTTGGTAAGCCCAACCGCTTCACGACCTCTGCCAAAATGAGGTTCTTTTGGCTCTCGCTATCAACAATGAACTGTATCGAGGAGCCCTTTACCCACATCTGGGAGTGGAAGAGACGCTCCTCCTCCTCTGATCTTCGGGTTCATTTTTCTGGATCTTGGCGGTAGCAACAGTGGCATTGGGATCCGCATCAATGATCTGCTTCCCTTTTTAATTCCCCTTATCGAGTTCTGACTCAGAGTCGGAACATGCATCTGATTCTGAAACCTTTAGCTCAGCCACCAATGACTGCTTGGCCCGACACTCACTTGTGTTGTGAGTGGAGCTCTTATGGAACTCACACCATTTTCCCATGTCCTTTTTCGGCTTCGCGGCATTGTTCTTTGCTTGCAGCTTCGGCGGGTTATCTTAGGTTGCCCCGCCTTGGCTTTGTCCTTTGTTCTGTGGTTTAGGGGCACCTTTCCCCTGGTTTGGATTCACAGATCCAAAGTCTCGCTTCTTTTGTTTAAACTTCTGCTCGACCTTGACGACATATCGTATGCTGTGCCGAGTGAGGAGATGTTCAGGAATTATATTTCTTCCTAGATGTACTTGTGCAGGCAGCCACGGTATTTGAGTATCAAATGCTGCTCTGAATCCTTGATACCCAAATTTGTGCGAAGGGTATGGAAAATAATGGTGAACTCTGGCACGTCTTGGTCCCTTCCCTGCTGCAGCGTGGTCCACTTTATGTATTCATCCTCATAGATTCCAACAGGGTAGTACTGCTCCTTGATGGCATCCCGGAATGAATTCCAGGTGGGCGCGCCTGAAAATAGTGAGCCAGTACTTTCATCCTTCTACTCGCAGTAGGTTTCCCACCAGTCCTTGACGTGGGGGGCTGCTTTGAGAAAAGCGAAAACAATCTTTTCCCGACTCAAGAATTCATGAACAGAAAAATAACCCTCTAACATATTTAACCATTTATCTACGGCATCTGCATCTAACTGACCCTCGAATATGGGGATTTCAAAATTAACTTGTACCTTAAAGGGCGTGGCATTTCCAGAGTAGCTGATGCGTCGCTTCTGGGTAGCCGCTGAAGGATCTGGGCAAAGCTATCCATCATTGCGCTTCGTTGTCACTTGAGGGCTTCTTCGAGCAAGATTTTGTTAGGATCTCCTGCCCCCTCGTCTTTCTTCTCATCCGCCATGGGAGGCCGTCGGGATTTGTGAGGCTGGTCTTGCAAAGGTTCGACCAGTTCAAGCCCTAACTCCTTATATCCCGACCTTGTTGGGGACATGCAAAGAAAAACAGAGAAAAAGCAGACCGCTCTGATACCACTGATCCAGACTTAAACAGGAATGCAACAAATTATAGAGATAACCATAAACACAGATATGCAGTGGAAATAATACTTCATTTCATTAATGTAAAATACTGAAATATGCTTACAAACAGTAATGGAAATAAACTAGCTAGGGCGATGGTAGCTTATCTCTGAGAAGAGATGTGGTGGCTACATGCCTCTGAATTGTCTTAAAATGAGGCTCGAAGGCCTATTTATTGTTGAGAAACAATGGAAAACCCTTAACATTCCAAAACCTAACCCTAGGAAATGAAACGCCAAACTGTGGGCCCCGTTTGGGTAAATTGGTACACCAACTTCCCGGGGTCGTAACTTTGGCATACGATCTCCGTTTGACGCGTATAATAGCTCGTTAGAAAGATCTATCCGAGAACTACCACTTTGGGAGGCAACATCGGTCCATGGACCCATGTTGCCCTAGATTTCCCGAAAAACGTCGTTTAGGGCCTCAAAACAACTCCGAAAGTTCAGGACCCGAAAAACTGCTAAAAATAGTAAGTTGTGCTACAATTAAGGAAACTGAAAATGCTGAGAGAGACAATGGTGGGGGTCCAGGTGGACTTGGCAGGTGGCCACCAATATCCACCTGGATCAAGCATAGAGCTACCAAGCCCGATTTCATCATTAACTCCCTCAAATTGCCAAAATTGCTCAAATCTTCTAGCATGCAAGTAAGTCAAGCCCTTTTCCTTGCTAGTGAAAGAGTTTTTCTTAAAAATTTATGGTGGTTTAGTGTGAAAAAACTCAAACCCTACTTCCTTACAATTTCTCAAAAAACAATTGCCTAGGGTTTTCATTTGTCATTTTGCTACTAAGTCCACTCCACCATTCCCTCAATTTTGATTCCTCCATTTGTCTCCCAATTTCATCCATTCATTCCCTAACTCTCATATTCCTAAAAAACAAGTCATTCACCCCTATCCCCAATTCTCATTTTCCCAAATCCTAACTACAAAATCCCCAAACCCTAATCCTTGTCCCTAAGTTTACATATTATTCCCTAATCCCCTATTTCCCAAAAAAAATACCTGTCATAATATTCCCAAAACCCAACATACCCTCTCCCTCCACAGTCCCTCATACATTCTTACTCTTGGTCGCAGAAAACTAAAATCACCATAAATCTCTTCATACTCATCAAGAAAACTCACACATTAGCAAGCATGGAATCTGATCCTTCATATGACCGAGATGAAGAGACACACATTGACTCTCCTACAGAAATGCATGCACCAAGGAGACCTCACAAGGGTGGCAAACATATACGAGAGGAGCCTACTTCACTTGCCGAGCTGCAGGCCTGCCCTCTTGCTATCATGAGTTAGCCCAGTACCATCATGAGTTAGCCCGGTTGTTTATGCTTCATCTACATAATGGCCAAGCCACTCCAGCTAGTGTGGCATTCATTTTGACACCAGAGTCTATTTCTCTAGCAACCGACATTCCTAATGTCGGAGAGTAGTGGAATAAAAGGCAGCAGATTAACAGGGAAGGTTATGAACCATACATCAATCCCGGTTATTTGAGACAACTCAGCAGATTTTTTCCCTTTCGATCCCTGAAAGACTCATATGCTCCCTTGATGAAACTCATAATGAAGTATTTCAACTGTGAGGGCTGGTTTTCTCGCCTATATGCTTATCATATCAGATTGTTGATGCACTTTACCAGGGTGAGAATGATGAATCTCCCCTACTTCATATGCTGAAATATTGAGAAGATGACCACCCTAGTACAACAGAAGACTCCTCAGTAGGAGTTTAACAGTATATATCATTGCACTCATCAAAATTGTGGTCATGCATCAACTTGGTTTGCAGGGCATCTCATGGGAGGATTTCATTTCTCATGAGTTCTTCACAGCTCCTCAGGTACCTCCAAAGACTTTTCATGAGTCAGGTGGACCTTCTCATCAGCAGGAGGGTCATGAGACACAAACCGCTAGTGTGCAGGTGTTTGTCACCTATCAAAAGGGCACTAGACGGTTGTTTGCAGCAACAAAGCAAGTATTATCTCCACCTGGGGTGGAAGGGGTCTCGCTTCCTTCTTCATCACAGTAGGTTCCAGATAAGGGCAAGAGGCCATTACATGATGAGGGGCCTTCAGGTGAGTAGGAGACTGATTTCATTCTCATTTAGGACGATGACACTGATTTGGGCCCACAAAGCTCAAAGCTCAAGGAGGTCATCCAAGAGCAACAGGCGGACATCAATGCTTTGTCCCTCAACTTGGAAAGAGCCAAGTGGATAATAAAGTACCTGGAGCAAAGAAACAAGCAACTAGAGGATTAGAAAACCATAATGGAGCTAAGAAACATACGAGAAAACCGGCAAGCTGCCAAAAGGAGGAAAGTCAAGTTCACAACACTTGAGCAAGAAATCAATGCTAATCGTGAGTCTTGGTTGGAGAGGACTAATATCCACTTGAAGAGGATGTTGTTGAAGGCCATCAATGAGAAAAATATGTTGAGAAACATGGCATATCACTATTTGTCAAGGAATATGGTGTGCCAAGCTAGAATCACGAACTTGAAGGCCAAGTTGAAGAAATGATCGAGGAGGAAAAAAGCGCAAGATAAACTTCAGATCTTGGTTGAGGCTTCCTTGGCCCAACACAGCACTTGATGGAGAACACTCAGCCCAAATTTCAAAAAATTTGGGACACTTTTTGCATTTTTGAAATTTTTGGGCTAAAACACAGAATTTTCTGCTCAATGCGTCACGCCACCTGGTACTCGCTTTTGATGGAGGCCTCCAAATGACAAAAACTCGGCATATTTAGATTTGTCTTGGAAAAGTATGCATGCCTACCAATGGCCAAGAAATTTTGACAGATTTTGAGCCCCCAAAAAGGTCAAAAACCCCAAAAAAAAATGACCTTACTGCCCCTATTTTGACGCACAGGAAGCAGTGTTGGGAGAACTAAGTTTTGGAGGGGAAAATGGAGGCCAAATTCAAAAATTCCACTTGTTCTAGAAATTCGACAGGTAGACCTTTCCAAAAAGAATGCTTGGAGAAAATTTGGACACCATGAAGACCTCCAAAAGTGGCTGAAAATAGGCGCTACGCATAGAGAAATCAGCACGGCGCATTGGGGAAATTTTGCTCAGTTTGACCAAGTATACTCTGTTTTTCGCCTAGTTTCTGGACAGTTTGACTTTTCTCCTTCTTAATGTCAAACTCATGATGTAATTTAATGTAAATTGATGGATCTTGATGTAATTATGTCAAATTTTATTTCATGGAGGTAGATTCATCTATCAAAAAGTAGTTTGCAACTGAATGAATCAGTTCTCTAGTTTCTAGAGGCAAGTCGTTCCACTGCCTAATTTGTAGTTCTCAGTTTAGAATTAGTTGGAACGGCTCCTAAACTCATGAGCTTGACCCCTAGAGGCTATTATGAGTTGTTTTTTGCCTATATCTTGTGATTTTTCAGTCATTAGCATGGTTGGACTTTTGAGAAAGCTTGGAGCTTCATTGTATACATTTCTCAGCAGTTTTGGCTAAGGAATAGACCAGGGTTTGCAGCACTCTATGTGATTCATGTGGGA
This sequence comes from Pinus tabuliformis, assembly GCA_031772625.1. Taxonomy (NCBI): domain Eukaryota; kingdom Viridiplantae; phylum Streptophyta; class Pinopsida; order Pinales; family Pinaceae; genus Pinus; species Pinus tabuliformis. Next base: position 743,272,269 of record CM062810.1, read on the forward strand.
TCTTGCTTTGATATTGTGTTTCCTTCTGTAATTGTAAATTTATATGTGTTTTATGTATGCCATTAATCTCTCTTGCTTCTTCTTAACTAAACAAACAAGGATAAAGGTAGAATCCATTGAAATTGCAGTGCTCTACCTAGGGTTTGCTTAGTTATTGATGTTTTCAGCTGTTTGAAGAGGATCCCTGAGGTTTTCTTTCCCTCTTCAACTCCTCACCTGTCTAAATCTCTCCATTTCATTCAATTGAATTATCAAATCACTTGCCTACCTTGCCCCAATGAGACCTCTGCAAAACTGAGCCTCATTCCCAAGACCCAAAATTTGCCTTTCCATTTGAGCCAACAAAACATCTTTAAATTCAATCAAACTCTTTTGCACACATACCTAGCCTAAGATCAGTATTCATATTAGTCATCTCAAGCCCTCATTGATCGTATTTTTCTGAGAGTGACAAGGAGAGAGCCCTCTCTTGACCTGGTAGGGATAGCTACCAGGTTAAGCATGGTTTGATGTTACCCTAGATCATATCTTTCTCAGCCTGAGGTAGATTTAGGCCCTAACAAGGGCTATCATGGAATGGGAACCTCCTAGGAATGTGGATGAGGTAAGGTCATTCATGGGATTAGCAGGTTACTACAAGAGGTTCATCTAGAACTTCTCACATATTGCATATCCTATTACATCATTACAAAGAAAAGGTAAGAAGTTTGAATGTAAAGAGGAATGTGAAGCTAGTTTTTAGGAGTTGAAGCAATTGTTGAAAAATAAAGATTACATATCTGGACAAAGAGTTTGTGGTATGTACAGATGCTTGCAAGATAGGACTTGGTGGACTCCTTATGCAAGAGTGACAGGTGGTATATTATGAATCAAGGAAATTGAATGAACACAAGCATAATTATGTTACACGTGATCTTGAGTTGGTAGCATTCATCCATGCCCTGAAGATGTGAAAGCACTATATTCTTGGCATGAGGTTTGTACTGGTGAGTGATCATAGTGGATTGAGATACTTGTTTGACCAATCAAATATGAATGCCAAGTAAGTTAGATGGTTTGTCACGATTAGTGAGTTTGACTTCGAGATCAGGTACATTAAGGGAAAGGAAAATAGGGTTGCAGATGCTCTTAGCGGAAAATTGTAGGTGAATCATATAGAAACTATGAGTTCTTATGGGACAAATCTATAAGATCATATCTTACAGGCAGTACAACGAGATGACAGTTATAGATAGCTTACAATAGGATACAAGTGATCAGGATGTGGAATATCATCTCACACTAGATGGTTTTGTCAGTTTTAGGGACATGACCTATGTGTCAGACAACAATGAGCTCAAGAATCTTATCTTGAGGGAATTTCATGCTAAGCCGTATTCAGGTCACAGAGGATATCAGAAGACATTGACAACGTAAATAAGTTGTACTATTGACTGAATTTGAAGAAGGAAGTGGCAGAGTTTGTGGCTAGGTGCTTGGATTTCTAACAGGTAAAAGTAGAGTGTAAGCATCCAGGTGTATTACTACAACCGATTCTGATACTAGAGTGGAAATGGGAGATCACTTCCATGGATTTCATTATAGGTTTACCGAGGACATCTAGACAACATGATTCTATCATGGTTGTGGTGGACAAGTTGACAAAGGTAGCACATTTCATTCAAATGAAGCCTACGTATTCAACTAGTAATGTAGCACATGTATTTGTCAGAGATGTAGTGAGATTGAATGGTGTTCTGAAGAAGATTGTGTCAAACGGGGATGCTAAGTTCACTTCCAATTTCTGGAAAGAGTTATTTATAGTTTTGGTACAAAGTTGGCCTTAAGTACAACTTATCATCTGCAGATAGATGGGAAGACAGAGAGGGTCAACAAGATTTTTTAGGACATGTTGAGGATATATGTGATGCATCAACAATGAAAGTGGGAAGAGTATATTCCACTGGTAGACTTTGCTTACAACAATGGGTATCAGGAGTCAATGAGGATGAGTTCATTTGAGGCAATTTACGAACATAGTTGTAATACTCCCATAAATTGGACTGATCCAGTGAACATGGTGTCTATAGGATCGAAGATGTTGGTAGAGATGGAACAGGAAATGCATGTAATCAAGAAGAATATAAAGGTAGCATAGGATAGGCAGAAAATTTATGCAGATCAACATAGGTTTTTTAAAGAGTTTTGGGTTGGAGAGCATGTGTACTTGCCCATCAAGCCCAAGAAGAGCTCCTTGAGGATTAGGTCATGTGTGAAGTTGGCACCTCAGTATTCTAGGCTTTTCGAGATCCTTGAGAGGATTGGACCAGTGGCCTATAGACTTACACCGCCTCTGACAGTGAAATTCCATGATCTTTTCCATGCTTCATTGCTTAAAACATATGTAAAGGATGTTGATCATGTTATTGATTGGTTTGTATTGTAGGTGGAGCTAGAAGGAGAATTCTAGCCGAAACCTCAGTATATTTTACACAGAAAGATGCTCATGTTATGGAACCGAGCAATCGAGTAGGTTAAAGTGCAGTGGAGGCACTTTGAGCCCAATGAAGCGACATGGGATATGGTTGATCAAATGCAAGATATGTATCCTTCATTGTTTACCGATTGAGGAAAAGCAGTTTTGGTTTATGTACGTACTTATATATGGTGGTCATTGTAAATACGACAACAAGTTGTGTTATAAGGCTCTAATAAGCGATATGGGTGCTATGTTGTTATGTTTGTCATGTTTGTTTTCTTCTTAGTAGCTTTTTCATTGTAACTACTACATCAAGCTAAGTTATAAAGTTCCATGGGTAGTATGTTTTTTTTTTTAGCAGTCTTGCTGGTTGTAGGTGTCACTGAACACTCAGGATGGTGTTCCCTTAAGGAGGAGGGGTTTGTAACAAACCCGGGTAAAAAATCCATGTAATAAAGTTAATAAAAGAAAAATAAGACCAAGGTCATGCAACACTTATTCCAAGCTAAATGTTGGGCAAAACATCCTAATGGGTATTCATTTGGTTTATTATGGCTAAGGGAAATTGGAAAAGTATTTGGAAACCAAAGAGGCATTAATTAGAATCTTATTCATGAAAATAAAGGAAATTAGGAGAAAAGGAAGGTGAAAGGTCACAAGTTTCATGTGAGGAGGAAAATGAAGTAAAAATAATGGAAAATGAAGAAATTAGGAGCCTCATTAATAAAAAGGCTTATGAGGATCACTTCACAACCTTCTTCTAATTTTAGCTTGGAGCTCCCTCTCTCATACTCTCATACTCTCATACACAAGTATTCTTGGAGAACTCTAGCATTGGAGGAAGGAAGGCAAAGGAAGCACAAGAAAGCAAAGGGAAGCAAAGATCAAGCAAGGAAGAGCGGGATCGAGTGGCTACAACACGATTACAACTTGTAGGTGTCGAGTTGCATGTGTGATTTCCTCGCTAGTTTTGGCATGCATGGTACATGCATGTCTGATTTTGGTTGTCTTGTTGTCATCGACATGGGTTTTTCCAGGGGTGACAGTGGTTTTCATCCTTGCCTTGCCATTTTCGGATAGTCATGATGTGATGGGGTTCCTCTTATTTGGTTGAGCTGGATTGTCGGATGGTTTCGAAACTAAGTGGGGTGGTCTCAAGGAGAGACACAAGGCCTAGGAATCCCTGGACTAGTGAAAGTGTGATTGCAATAAAGATTGATTATTTATACGCTCATTGGGCCTAGGAATCCTCAACTCGTGAATAAGGGGATATACAGTAAAGCCTAAAGTGTGGAGACATACAAACTCCTCACGATTTAGAGGGAGAGAACTAGAGGTATCCATGCTTGTATAGGCCTAGTGATCCCTGGACTAGTATGTGGTGGGATTTTGGTAAATCCTGATAGTGTATGTTTCTTGTTAGGAATCCCTTGGTGGGATTGCGGTAAAGCCTGGTTGTATAGATGAGGGCTTGGGCCTAGGAATCCCTTGGTGGATTGCGGTAAATCTTGAGGTAACCCTGGTTGTTTTGTTGTAAGTCCCACATTCATGCTTGGAATATGACACACGGGTGATTGGCTGAAAGAAAGATTTGGTTCAACCCAATCTATGGTTTGGGTGGTATGTGGAAGTCCCTAGCTTGGTTGAATTTTGCATATGTTAATAAGAGCTCTTTTCTCTTTTATATTATGTTTAAATGTGTTTGTTATTGTGTGATGATAATGGTTGTTCTATCATTGTTATTTTTTTGGTTATAGGTATGGTTTATGTTAGAATTGAGTTATGGATCTCATCATGTTTTGTTTAGTAAATGAATGTACAACATAATAGATGATATTGCAGCTATTATGAGAGGACATCATACCTTCTTGACAATTCTCAAATAAGTATGAAGTCCCTATGCTTAGATGTAACACCCTCCTCCCACATCTACCCAAGTAACGAACCAAACAAGGTAAAAATGTGATAAGAGGCTACTATGATTGGATTCAACCCCCTATGCGACCTTAAGGAAGTGAAATCGACAAAACACATCAACCAACCTATCCATATTAGCAACAAAACCCTCAGGATACATGTCAACCACTCAAACATCCTGTCCCTGGGTTCCGCTGATGTTATGGACATCTTAAGCCTCAGTCGCTCTCATGCTACAAGCATGGGAGCGTCCAGAAACCTGGAGTCACTCCCATAGGCTTGCCTACCAATGTCCATAGACCCAATTTTCCAGTTTTGTGCCAGCGTCCCTGAGATTTGAGCCACTTTTTCAAGCCCTAACCCAGGTCACTGCCCAAAATGGAATGATAGCTTAAGATTAGTCAAATAATAGTGAAACAATGATACACAAGAAATAAGTTAATCAAGACCTTAATCAGACCCCTACTGGCCATCACAAAAATTTCGTCAAACATATCATCAATATGTAAGCTACAGGTGTAAACAACATAATTAAGTGTAGGGATCTCATACTTATCTTAGAATCGTTATGAACCATTGTTCCCTCATGCCATTTGTTGCATTACCATCTATTAAGCCATAGATACATTATCCATTCATTTACAAGCAAAAACATGTTGAGCACCATACATAATTGTTGTCATTAAGCACACATATAACCAACATAATAACAATAGAAATACTCATGAAATTAAAACCATACAAACCACATATGATCCATCAAAATACTCCTAGAAATACAAGGAGAAATAACCCTTCATTAATGATGCAAAAACCAAACCCGGGATGGGACTTCCACGTTCCACCCGACCATAGAATGGCTGAGCCAAATATCTCTTCAGCAATTCACCCCCATGCCATGTTTCAAGCATGAATGTGGGACTCAAACCAAAAGAACCAACGAGGGCATACTGAGGCTAAACCACCTCACCCATATCAATAGAAACCAAGCCTTACCGTAATCCATCTCGGATCACTAGGCCAACATAATGAACACATCATACCAAGATTTACCATGATCTCCATCCGATCACTAGGAAAAACAAGCATGGATGCCATTGGATTTCTCCACCTACACCGTGAGGAATTTTCCTATCTCCTTTACCGCAATCCAAACCTAGATCACTAATCCCTAAACCGAGACCCACTCTCTAGGATTTACCGCATGTCCCAAACCTAAGATTACTAGGCCTAATGGAGAGAAAATGACCTCTTGGCTTTACCATATATCCTGTCATTCATCGGCAAGGATTCCTAGGCCCACTGAGGCAACACAATCATAGCTCTACCATAACCCACAGTCTAGCTCATGGGTCACTAGGCCAGTGGCTTTACCGTGATCCATAGTCCGGTTTAGGGACCACTAGGCCATGTGCTCTATCATTCAGAGATCCACTCCACTCAACTTCAAATCCATCCAGCAATCCAGCTCAACCAAAACATGAGAACCCCATCACACCATCGCTATCCAGAAATGGAAAGGCTAGGGTGAAAACATTGCTACACCTGGAAAAACCCATGCCATAACAACGAAAGAACCACACGCAATACCATGCATGCCAAATCCAACAATGAAATCACACATGCAAATCGATACCTACAGAGAACCATGTTGTAGTTTCTTCATCATGCTCTTGTTTTCTTGGTCCTTCCTTCTTCTTGCCTTCTTTGCCTTTCTGGATCCCATGCATAACCATAACAAAAGCTTGAGCCAAGAGCTTACACTGACCAAGAGCTTACACTGACCAAGAGCTTAACATTGACTATGAAGCTTGCCAATTGATCCTCAGAAGCCTTTTCATTTTCCTCCTCACATGCAACCTGTGACCGTTCACCTTCCTTTTCTCCTATTTTCCGTTATTTTCATTAATAAATGTGCCAAAAATTCCATTTTTCCTTTCTAAAGCCTTAGCCATTGCCTTTGCCAATTTCCTTAGCCATAAACAACCAAATGAACACCAACACTAGGATGTCTTACCCACCATGCATCTTGGAATACATGTCCCATCACCATGGGATTATATATATATATATTTACATGGAATTTTCACCAGGGTTGTTACAGAACCCCCCCCCTGGGGGACACTGTCCTTCGTGTTCAATGACACCTATAACCAACAATACTGCTAAAAACAAAACATAATGCCCATGGACTTTTATAACATAGCTCATTGTATTATTTACAATGAATGACCTGCTCAAAAGAAAAACATCATTAAAACATGACAAGATAACAACCATACCACATACTGGAGCTTTATAACACATCTCATTAAGATATTTAAAATAACCACATATACACATATGCACATTTTCTAACCCAACAAATAAAAGGATACAATACCCGTATCAATCAACAAGGGAATCCAGAGGATCACACCTTCGCCCTCAAACGTAGTACCAGGATTCACGTCCTTCCCAGGTAGTCCAAAATCCACTGCCACAGTCAAAGATGCATGCAATGTCCAATGCTACAATCCTGAGCCACTTGTTTTCTCAGTGAATAGTTACCAGCTCATTATTCCAAGGTGGACTCCCAATGTGCATTTAATTCCATCTTGCAATGTTAATTACAAAAACAAACATATCCACGACCTTCCCTTCTTTCCTACACAATCCCCCGGGAAATCTAGTCACCCCCTTCTGTGCAGTCTCTCACTTTCCAAGTTCCTTGGCTTCCCCTATCTTGGGCGATCCATCCCTTGGGAAGGCTTCCTAACATGCGAAAGTGAAACAACCAAGGCATATACCTGCCTCAAAACCATCATACCAGTCATAGATTTCTCATGGAAATCAGTGGACACTATTGGGTACCAGTGTCCCACAATGGCCCTGCTCCTAAATTGCTTTACCAACATACCACTGCATGTTCCAATTTCTTTTGTTGTTGTTGCCAATTCTTGTAGTCGATTTCAACCACCCAACCGGGCATGTTCATTCATTATTGTTCCAAGAACATAATCTCCATTATATTCAAAATAAATTGAAATAAATTCAAATGATACCTCATTGGTAGCTCGTCAATAAGGTACAGTTGCAATATTGTTTACTTCCTGTCACAACAAGTCAAACTAGCATCTTTGATCAAAACATCATGTATAAACACATCACATCTAGTTTGCTCAAGACACAACCATCGTAGATCAACATCATAAATAACATGTAACCATCATAAACTAGAATCATATATCACATATAATCATCATATACCATAATCATAAATCGCATGCATGATAAAACTGAAATAAAATTTTGATACTTATCCTTTCATAAATCCTTAGCTTCTACCTTTGTCTTTATTCCGTACGCACCCTAGATTGGTTGCCACACTCGACAAACACCTAGTGCCTTCTCCTCAACCATGTGCACATACACATAGTGTGCTTCACACGCATACAACCACACACGACATACAACACCATCCAATGCATGCACCTAGTACCGCATGTGTTCAACACAACATGTATGACATGCGCACAATACCACACGTACACCAGTATCATATGTACAAAGCACCACCTGCACAACGTGTGCACAACATCACATGTACAAGACACCACCTGCACAATGTGTACATAACGCCACATGTACACTGCACCATTGTACAATGTGTACAGAATACCACATGTACACAGTACCACATGCACGACATGTATGTGACACCACATGTACACAACGCTACATGCACGACATGTACACAACACCATTTGCACACAGAGCCACTTGTACAACATGTACACAACACCATTTGCACACAAAGCCACTTGTACAACATTTACACAACCCCACATGCACATAGCACCACTTGTACAATCATGCACACAACACCATATGTGCATAGCGCCACATGTACAATATGCATGCAACACCACATTTACATAGCATTGCATATCCAACATGTACATAACATCATCTGTACAAAACACTAAATATGCAATATTTGCACAATACTACATGCACATAACATCACATATGCAACTTGTGCACATCAATAGTACCACGCATCCAAAACCACACTGTCTTTACCAAGCAACCTTGCTTTCCATGTCGTATCCATGCATGTCCCCATCATGTTGCAAACCACACTGCTTTCATTGCGTTGATATATCATTCAATATTACTTTGCATAACATAAACATGTGCATAATACAATTATACAATATCAATTCATATCCACATGATACCGACCTCATATATTTGTCATGACTACTCTTCCCACTTGATTCCCATAAGACCAAGAACCTCGTCATGCCATTCACCTGCATAAGAAATCATTCCTCTATAAAGGTGATTCTTAATGACCCCGTTAGACAGTGACATACATATATACATACATATATATATATATATATATATATATATATATATATATATATATATACACACACATATAAACATCAACATAAAATTATAATGATCTAGTCAGTCAACGACATACATGCATACATATGTACATATAAACATTATCATAAAGTAATCATGATCCATAATGACCTTGTCAGACACGACATACATACATATATTATCATCAACATAATCATTATCACAACATAATTACCAGATAACATAAAGTCTAGGTTAAGATGTTAGAAAATTATATATTACGGAGCAATGGAACACATAAAATATTGCAGAAATATAAACACAGAAAACGCACAAAACAAGAGAGACACAGATATACGTGGTTCACCCAGTTTGGGCTACGTCCACCCCGAACAGCCAGTCCTTCCTTTCTATTATCCAACAAAATGAAGAGATACAACCTACAGCAAAACCACTGTAATATCCTCTGTTTTCTCTCACAGTCTCACCTCTATGTTTCTCGCTCACCGAATACACATCTATCTCACAGCCTCAAATACAATGCCCTCATATAAAGAGAGGGGTTGCCTTCTAGGGAAAAAACCTTAAACTAAACATAAGTTCTACTGTCAGATCATTCGCCTAATGAACGGCCCAGATTGACTAGAAATTACTATACTTTTACAAGGCATATTTACAGCTGTTTTTAGCTTCGGGGGCGCTGCCCCCGAAACCCCCCGCCGGGGGGGGCTCCCAAAAGTCGCTGCCGCCCCCCCTGGACCCCCCACGATAGCGATTATTTTACGGGCGGCGTTGCCGCCCCATTTTGAACTGGGGTCCAATATGCTGGTACTATAGAAGATAATCAGGCTCCACACCCAACAATCTCCCACTTGGAGACTGATTGTAGCAACTCCACCGCTGCTCCATTTGTTGGAAAATGACTCCTCTTTGGACCTGGCTGTTTCTCATCTTCATCGTCATCCTTGAAGACTAACTGAAACTGAGCATATTCTCAGTTTCTCCCTGGTTACAACTTTTGTTAGCATATCTGCAGGGTTCTGGCTAGTGTGTATCTTTTCCAGCTTCAACTCTCCATCTTCCAACACTGATCGTATGAAATGGTACTTGAGCTGTATGTGTTTTGTCCTGGAATGAAATGCTGAGTTCTTTGCAAGATGAATGGCACTTGACTATCACTGTATAACGTGCCCATATCATGCTCCTTACCCAATTCACCCATAAACCTTTGTAACCAAATCATTTCTTTACTAGCCTCTGCAGCAGCAACATACTCTGCTTCTGTTGTTGAAAGTGCAACAACACTTTGGATTTTTGAAACCCAACTGACAGTTGTTCCTCCGATAGTAAATAAATATCCTGTAGTGCTCCTCCTATTATCTCTGTCACCTGCCATATCTGCATCAACATATCCTTGTAGGGATATGTTTGAACCACCAAAGCATAATGCCTGATTTGTGGTACCTCTCAAATATCTGAGAATCCATTTCACTGCCATCCAATGTTCCTTTCCTGGATTGTTCATGTACCTGCTTACAACTCCCACTGCATGTGCAATATCATGCCTTGTGCAGACCATTGCATACATTAAACTTCCAACTGCTGATGCATATGGAACTTTAGACATATAATCCATGTCTTCTTGGGTCTTTGGGCACATTTCTTTGGTAAGTTTGAAATGGCTAGCAAAAGGTGTACTAACTGGTTTTGCATTTTGCATGTTAAATCTTTTCAACACCTTTTGTATGTACTCATTCTGAGACAATGTTAATTTTCTATTTTTCCTGTCTCTAGTTATTCTCATACCAAGGATTTGTTTTGCAGCACCCAAATCCTTCATTGCAAATGAATTTGCCCATTTTCTTTTGAGCACATTTATTTCCTACATGTTAGATCCTGCAACAAGCATGTCATCTACATACAATAACAATATAATATAGCTGCCATCATTTTGCTTTTTCAGATAAACACAATGATCAGAGTGACATCTACTATAACCTTGTTCAGACATAAACTTGTCAAATTTTAGATACCACTGCCTTGGAGCCTGTTTTAAACCATACAAGCTCTTCTTCAACCTGCACACAAGTTTCTCCTTCCCTTTCACCTCATATCCTTGTGGCTGTTGAATATATATCTCTTCCTCCAAATCCCCATGGAGAAAGGTTGTCTTTACATCTAACTGCTCAAGATGCAAATCTTCAGCTGCTACAATTAAAATAGTTCTGATTGAAGTCATTTTAACAACAGGAGAAAATATTTCATCAAAATCAATACCTTTCTTCTGTGCAAACCCCTTCACCACAAGTCTAGCTTTGTACCTTTGCTTTCCTCCATCTTCTTCCTTCAGCCTGTAAACTCATTTATTCTTCAATGTAGTTTTTCCTGCAGGCAACCTGACTAAATCCCAAGTCTGGTTATGCATTAAGGATTCCATCTCTTCTTCCACGGCTACCTCCCACTTCTTATTGCTTTCAACCTGCATTGCTTCTTCATAACATTCAGGTTCACCAGAATCAGTCAACAATAAATAATATAATGAAGGAGAGTATCATTCAGGAGGTCTACTTGTCCTGGTAGATCTTCTAACACCACTTTCAGGTGTTTGGGGTGCCTGTTGTTGTTGTGATGGTTGTTGTTGTTGTGGTTGTTGATTATTATTATTTTCAAGCACCTTTACTTTTTCAGTAATTTCATCAAGAACTGCGTATTCCTTGTTTTCTTTTTCTTGTTTCTTTTCCTGTAACTGATTCTTATACAAGACCTTTTCATTGAATATTACATCTCTGCTCCTAATGATTTTGTGATTTTCATAATCATATAAGCGATAACCAAAATCATTAACACCATATCCAATAAAGGTACATTTCTTTGACTTTGCCTCAAGCTTTGTTCTATTTTCTTTATCAATATGGACAAAGGCCTCACAACCAAAAGGTTTTAAAATGGAGTAGTTTACCTTTTTCCCTGTCCATGCTTCCTCTGTAACACCACCATCCAAGGAACTTGAAGGTCCTCTGTTTATTAAATAAACAACAGTATCTACAGCATCTGCCCAAAACTGTAAAGGCAATCCTGCATGCAATCTCATGCACCTTGCACGCTCCATGATTGTTCTGTTCATCCTTTCTGACACACCATTTTCTTGTGGTGTTCTTGGAACTGTCTTCTCTCTGCGAATTCCATGCTCTGAACAGTACCTATCAAACTCTTTGCTGCAATATTCACCTCCATTGTCTGATCTAAGACACTTCAATTTCTTTCCTGTCTCAATCTCAACCAAAGCTTTCCATTTCTTGAAAGTATCAAATACATCAGATTTATTCTTAATACAATAAATCCAATTTTTTCTAGTTGCATCATCAATAAAAGTAACATAATAACGAGAGCCACCAAGAGATGATACCTGAGCAGGTCCCCATACATCTGTATGCACAAGCTCTAATTTTTCATTCTTCTTTTCTTTCCCAACTCTGAGAAATCTGACTCTCTTCTGTTTTCCATAATAGCAATTCTCACAGAAGTCCAAATCAACATTCTTCAAACCCGGCAACAAATTCCTTGAGTGAAGAATCTTCATCCCCTTTTCACTCATGTGTCCGAGCCTATGATGCCATAATGCTGCATCTACTCCTTTGGAAGTTAAAGCATTAACAGAGTTAGCAATACCATTGCATAAATACAATGTACCAACCTTTTCACCTTTTGCTATTACCAGGGCTCCTTTGGTGACCTTCCAAGCTTTATCTGTGAAAGTTGTCACACAACCTTCACCGCCTAACTGCCCTGTTGAAATCAGATTTTTATTTAGATCTGGAACATGCCTTACCTCCTTTAATAGCCATTGGTTTCCATTCTGCTGTTTTACAAGAACCTTACCCATTCCAATGATTTTACAGGGTTTATCATCACCTAGACGAACTTGTCCAAAATCTCCTTGAACATAGTCATGAAAGTATTTCTTATCAGGTGTGGCATGGAATGAAGCCCCCGAATCTACCACCCAGGAATCAGTAATATTTTCAAAAGAAAGAATCAAAGCATCTTGTAACACCTCACCTGTCACATTTGCTTCATGATTGTTTTCTTGTTGTGCATCTCCTTCTTTTCCCTTCCGAGATCTACAGTCTTTCTTTAGGTGTCCTTTCTTTCCACATTTCCAGCACACTATCCTCGATCTGGACTTGGATCTGCCTTTCCTTGATTTACTGCGATATCCTGAGCTCTTTCCTCTTTCCATTTTTCTTCCTCTAGACTCTGCACTCAAAGCATTTCCCGATGTCTCACCGGAGCTTTTCCGTCACATTTCCTCGCTAAGGATAGCACCGACAACATCATCAAAATTTAAAGTACTAGATCCAGAAACGGAGTTACTAATGGCCATTACCAAACCATTCCAACTTTCTGGTAGTGAGCACAAGAATAACAGAGCTCTAACTTCATCATCAAAGTTTACCCCTACAGAACTTAACTGACTTGTAACTGTATTAAAATCATTTAAATGGTTTGCAACAGATCCACCTTCCGACATATTCATATTAAATAATTGTTTCATAAGAAATACCTTGTTTGAGGCCGAGGGTTTTTCATATAGTTTCGACAACGTCTGCATCAAACCCTCTGTCGTGGTTTCCTTCGAAATATTGAAGGCGACTGACGCAGCAAGGCACAACCGTATTGTTCCGAGTGCCTTTCTATCGAGAAGGTTCCATTCTTCGTCTTTCATACCCGTCGGCATCTTTGTTTTTCCGCCCAATGGTAGGTATAGATCTTTCTGATACAGATAATCTTCCATCTGCATCTTCCACAGCGAGAAGTTTTGGCCGTTAAATTTCTCGACCCTAAACTTACCATCTTCCGCCATTGCTCCCACTCGAACCAGGAACCCTTCTTTCCTGCGAGTTTATCAGCCAAATAGACCTTCGGCTCTGATACCAGTTGTTAGAAAATTATATATTACGGAGAAATGGAACACATAAAATATTGCAGAAATATAAACACAGAAAACGCACAAAACAAGAGAGACACAGATATACGTGGTTCACCCAGTTTGGGCTACGTCCACCCCAAACAGCCAGTCCTTCCTTTCTATTATCCAGCAAAATGAAGAGATACAACCTACAGCAAAACCGCTGTAATATCCTCTGTTTTCTCTCACAGTCTCACCTATATGTTTCTCGCTCACCGAATACACATCTATCTCACAGCCTCAAATACAATGCCCTCATATAAAGAGATGGGTTGCCTTCTAGGGCAAAAACCCTAAACTAAACATAAGTTCTACCGTCAGATCATCCGCCTAATGAACGGCCCAGATTGACTAGAAATTACTATACTTTTACAAGGCAATTTTACAGATGTTTTTAGCTTCGGGGGCGCTGCCCCCGAAACCCCCCGCCAGGGGGGGGCTCCCAAAAGTCGCTGCCGCCCCCCCTGGACCCCCCACGACAGCGATTATTTTACAGGCGGCGTTGCTGCCCCATTTTGAACTGGGGTCCAATATGCCGGTACTATAGAAGATAATCAAGCTCCACACCCAACATAAGAGAACTTCCTTTATTCATGCACAACATGCACAGCTTTGAGAACAATTATCCCAACATAGCCAAGGCATTTGACACCTCAGATCGATTTACTTTACCTTTTCTAGTTACCTTTAACATGTTTGTACTGTCACCGTCTGTTTACCACTATGGACCAACCAGTCCAACCAAATATCATAATCTTACCTTCCACTACGCTTGCTCATGCACAAAGCTTCATCTAAGTCTTACATTACCTGTTGGGTACCACACATCTCTCCCCGAGATCCATTAACTTTCCTCTTTCCCAAACAATTCCCAATACTCAAAAATTAAAATGTAAGCACAAGAAATAACAAGAATAAAACCATGAAAACCAATAACAGCAGGACTTTGCAAGCAAAGTGGTATGGCCATACACTAGACATAAACAAAGCTGCCAATCAAGCAATACAAATCATGAAATACCAAAAGCATAAGACTAACAATAAACGCCATGACTCAATCCCCATGGTTCTCAGTGCTTCCAAGGAAAGCTCAACTTGAGCATTCTTCACAATTTCATGGCAGTCTCTTTTCCATGCAATCTCCTGCATCATACTGCCATAAACGTCACATAATTGTTAGCGCATAAATAAATATAAAAATACACCAGTTACCTTACCTTGATGTGCTAAGCATTTTTCTTGCAACTGAACACATACACGCCATCTCTCAAGGGACTCCAGTTCCCTTGACAAATCCACCTATAACTAGAGACTAGCTATTATACCTGTCGAGTACATGTTCATGAATATAGCATATATCCACATAATGTCAGACAAAATCAAGGTTAAAAAGACTTCTTATATGCAAGGCACCCATTCGTTTGGAATTAGGGTTTCCAAACATAGCCAAAGAAATTATTTCCCAATACCATTCCTTTACCTTTTTACCTTACTGCAATTGAGGCTTACTATGTACTATCACATAACCCAACTGTTAGTTATATAAACACATCAACTATTACCTTGTCATGCTAATACCATGCATGTTTCCTGCAACTGCTCACACATGTCAACCACATGTTCCAAATATCAAGACAATCATATCTATCAATTTGAAATCAACTTTTACAAATAATCATGTCATAACCCATAGTCAACTCATAGTCATTAGACATAATGCTACAACTGTCAACTACATTCAAGTACATATCAACCGTCTCAACACACATGTGTTAGTACGTACAATCATCTTAAAACAATAACATTAGAACTCATACTCATATTATGAAATTCGTCAAACATTCAACCAACTTTCAAACATACCATGTTAAATAAATCAACTAGACACCAAACACTCAAACACCAAATAAATGTCATAATCAAACAATCAAGCACAAGGTATATGGCATAAGCAAACTCATACCTTAATGTATCTCAGGGTAGGAAATCTTGTCTACATAATCAATCCATATTAGCATGATATATCTTCACAATATATTAACCCAAACATAAATAAGATCATGATATCCATAATAGTCACTAACTAGCATGTTCACATCATAAGCTCATAAACATTTGTCATTCATGTATAACAATCACATATGTACGATCAATCTAGATTAGTACGACACCATATCACAAATATGTCAGCTCATCCTTGAATATCTCAACCATAACCATCTGCATAGGTCAAACTAGGTTAACACAATACATATAACATCAAGATCTTCAATGCAATGAACATAACCATCACGCATATGACCAATCCAAATTACAACATCAATATCTCAATGAAATAACCCTAGTGCATATAACAATCCTTAACTTACATACCTGCATGCCCAACATACAAACCTGTATGACAACATGCTCTTGCCTCAAGGTCCAATGTTGAAACTTCACTTTGATGATCTGCATCTCCTGCTCTATATTCGCTAACACATTAGCATCATAACACACCAATATCACCCTGATGTCCTAAATTGCATACCATGACTTCAAAAGGAATGTTTTACCTACTATTATTCATGCATAACCATAACCAAGACCATACATGCATAACAATTGAATATAGACACAAAACATATTAGTACCAAACCATATACACCTCATTCTAGATAGAACCCAGTCATCAATGCATGACCATATTAACTACACAAACCATGACCTAATGCATGACAACAACAACCACATCACGCCACTAAACACATTGCCTCATGCAACCATCAACATGCATAAGAAATGTATAATCAACAACACATACACATGAGCGCATGTAGACGAGCATAAGCGATCAATTCTTGTAACCAACCTACAAGATTGATACATGTAATCAAACATACAAGAATGTAACCTAACATACAATGATGTAATTCAAGCTGCATATATTCAACATGTAAGCGACATACAACAATATGTAACCAATCACATCCTCATATAATGCATTCCACAAAATCAATATCAAATTCCTCATGACAACCTTACTACCATCATGATCAACATCAAGCAAATGCCAAAAGCACATGGAATGCAAGTGTAAGAGATACACATGCAACTAACATGCATGCATGACCAACACATATACCATCTAGTTCTGAGAATCACTATGAATCGCAACTAATTATGTTCCTTATAGTACTTGTGGTTGCTTTACAAGTTGATAAGGTTTGTCAACAACCGATTTTGCATTTCTAGCCTTTTGCAAATATTGAATATCAGATTCGATATCGTCTTCTTGATAATGTTTTTCACTCTTTATTTCCTTACATGGAGGTAAATTTCTTTCGAACAATTTGCTCTTTTTTTTCAAACTCAACAACTATGTTATCAATATCAGTCGACGTTGTCATTGTTTCATTCGTAAATTTCGCTTGTTACATTTTATGATTTTCTCAAATAAAAATTATGCATTCTCCCAACTCGAATATTGTTCTTTAAATATGTTCTCGTCAATACGAAATGGGACATACAACGTTAATCATTCTCTGTAATAGTTATCAACATCAATATGTATATTATGTCAAGTCTCACTAGCACAACCGCTTGAGGATGGGCCTCCTTAGCAAGGTGACCCAAGAACAAACCTCACGGAGGTTGTTGTGCCCGTGCTAGGGAGAGGAGACATGCTAAAATCCAATTATGTTAGGGCTGGTGTGGCCCAGGATAGGTGCAATCCCCGAGTGATTTAGATGGCCTAGATGCCCTTGGGTCGCGGTTTCTCAAGCCATAAGTCGAGCTTGGATAAACACAGATCACTTGATATACAAAAAAAAAACATCAATAGCTTTATTATACTTTACATGCCTTATAACATATAGTCTCTCAGCGCCTCCTATTTTTTCTCCTTGTAGTGTATAACACGATGCAAATTCCTCTAAACATACATGTTCAATGTTTTTTTGTCATTGCACATAGTGATCGATAATTGATAAACATGCTATGCTTTCTAAATCATCCAGTGCATGTTCTAGGTCTTTTGGTTTCTTTAGTAAAAACATTTGATCATCTATTACTCAAGTATTAATAAATATACATTTCCTTGAACTAGTATTTAGTGGCATTGACAACATTATATAAACAACGTGTTGTGTAGACATTTGATTTAAGTTCAATAAAGCTTTTCGGAGTCTTGCAATTGTTTCTATGATATCACCATCGTTTTTTTGACACTCATTTTGCACACATTCAACCATTGATGTCATTGTGTTATATAGTTTTGTCATATATGAACTACAATAAGTAAATGTAGCATATGAGTCAAGTACAAATGAGCATCAATATTTGCACATTATATTAACAGAATATGTCGAGCAAATATATTAGTCCAAATGTATTCTACTTCTCTTTTCAATAAAATTGTTATTAATTTTAGCGTATACGGAATCACATGGATATAATCAGATTCGATTATCCCCATTTTTCTCCAGAAAACTATCAAATGTATATGTCTCATCATGTTCCACATGCTCTAGTGCATCAAATATTGCTCTTGCATTCGCCTTTGTTTTGCATTGTCGATTTCCACAAGCTCAAGTATTTGTGTTCTTGGCATTGGTCGTATTGGAAAATAGAACCTGCAATGCATCTTTTTTCCTTTCCTACAAGTGCATGTGTGATGATGACGTTGAACAATTTTCAGTTTTTTAGGTCGTTTAGTTGAATCGCAGGACAAGTAGTTGTCAACCAAGTTGTTGATTTCATTATTTGTACTTGTTCCATAGATGGAAGCATTTTTAATCCATATCAATCCATGTTCATGTTGGCTTCCTCAATTTTTGACTTCTGTTAGAAAGAAATAGTTAATGACATCACCAAATTACTTGAACTCATGTGAAATTAACTGACGTACAACATCCATTCTGCTTCTATGATATCGTACATATGTAATAAGGTCTTTCCTTATCAAGGTATCAATATCATCTTCATCTACTTTGTTTTCAGTAGAGAACTTTTTTTCTCGATGTATTTGTGGCAAAGCCTTTAATAAAGGCTCTGATATATGTTCAACACTACTAAACGAAACAATGAAAGTGGGTGGACCTAATTATCTAATCATTGCATATAAGTTCTTGCAGAAGTGCGAAAAATAATCCGACGATGTCGGTATTCATCTAAGATCCATATAGGCAGTGTTCGATGAAAGAATGCCTTTCAAATTTCTCATTGTTTGAATGTCTTTAGCTATTAGTTTTTTCCTTTTAATTATCCTTTTCTTATACAAATCCAAATACAATTGAATACTTGATTGAGGATAATTCACACTATTTTGTAAAACAAATTCATTATATGATACACAAAATCATGATATTGATGCAAAAATTCCCACTAAGCAATATCATGATATGTAAAGTTTCTTATAACACCGTCTAATCATTTTTTTCATAAAATAATGTGGGAAAGCTCATCTCTTCTAAATACTTATCTCTGAATATGCCCAAAGGCCTATAGCCTTCACCCAGAGCAATGTTTATTTGATTATTACGAAGATCATAAATACTATATGAATCGCTAAATCCATGTAATAGTGTTTTTTGTTACAGGTTCTTGATCACAATTTTCATGTCTTACATGCATACTCATTTTTGTTTTGATGAGAGAATTATTTCCAATTTTTGTTTATTCTAACATCTCTAGTCTACAGTGTGGAGTTCTGTGCAATCATATCAATGCCCTCATGACTTTATGAACACATATTCGCCCAACAACAAATATGCTTTTAAACACTAAACATATTTTATTACCACAACTACAATACTAGATTCATTTATGTCACGAGGAAGTGCAATTTGAATTTGATATATGTTAACAGGTACATTGATTAGTCCACACATCAATGCCAATTGTGGTTTTCTAAAACGTTGTCCAAGTTCTCATATTTGCAAAAATGGTAGTCCCAATGATATTTGTCGTTCCTCCAATTCATAATGTTCTTTCACTATGGGAATTTGTCTATTATGGCTAATTTTCTCTAGAACTGGAATTTTGATAACCTTGTCATTGTCTAGTTCCTACGTGCATTTTTCACATAGGCAGTTAATTTTGGACACATTGTTGATTTGTTTTTCTATGACATCTCTTTTAAACCAATATTGATTGCAAATTACATAGTCATAAACATAAACATATTGTATTTTCTTAAAATATTATTGTTCAACGATTGTTTCAAATGTATATTGAACATTTGTAATGATCCTTTATGTTCATTAGCAAACATGTTATCGTGTATTGAATTTTGTTACTTCGATCACCTTTTAATCTAACTTGTTTCACTAACAATTTTGTTTCTTATGTATTTTTTGAGTTCATGCAACAAAGAATGTTGTCTTTTGCTTACATTGGCAGGCTGTGTATTAAGTTCCATAGCATCTTTATCAATGTCCATGTTCTTAGAGCTATAATTTAATGGCTTGCATATTTTTCTAACACTTGTTTCGAAAAAGTCCTTGTTTCTTATATGTTTTATTAGTCAATGCATTGATAGTCAGGATTTCTTATTTGCATCAATAAATTGTGTATTAATTTGTATTCCATTTTCATTCACGTTCATGTTTTTGAAGTCATATGTATTAATGCCACTATGTTTTTTATTGGATTCTTCTATACATTGCTTTTCATTAACTACTTCAATAGGAACTGAAACGTTTTTTTGTTGTACTATCTCTTTGAGAGGTTCATAATGCAAATGACCTACACTTGTACCAAATTGCATAATATGGAATATCGTTTTGTCTTCCTCGAACGCATGGAATTCAAACACAATAGCCAGAGTGTCAGCTTACCATATGCATATAGTTATGTTCAAGCTATACAGTATCAAGTCATAAACAAAATGTTCGTCGTCTTCCTTGCCAATATACTATTATAGGAATTTTCTTAAAGTTGCATGGTCATTCATGTAATTTTATATGTAGTATAATGTAAATGAATCATTATGCATCATTGTGTTGATTTTTTTTGTGAGATTATGTGTCGTAAACCGGAAACATCATACTCATTCTTCATCAATTGGTTTATTGTTTCAAACCAACTTTCACTGTAAATACTCTTAGACCCAGAAAATATCTAAACATATGTCTGCCCACAATTTTTTCTATCTTGATCCGTCCATGTTCTGTCTGTCCGTATGTTGTTATATTTAATATAGGTTCATGTTCAGTTCCTATTGAACATTTTTTCTTGCATAAGAGTGGTTTGAATGTGCGACAATTAAATTCTCGTCATGGAACAATATGTCATAACTTTCTTCGCACAAATCTGAATTAAAATGCAAATAGTTTTTCATTGTTGTCTTTGACCAAAGTCTTATGGGAATTTTTAGCCAGTTTGATAACAAATGTATACAAAATATTCCCCCCCAAGTCCTCATTCTTCCCCAACAATAGTATTTGAAGATGATATTTTCATTCTTTCCAAACAAACATCTCGGTTATTTATACCATGCATATGTATTAATGCATATATATTCAATTCACGTTCATAAGATTATATAGCTTTGACCTTCCATTTATGTAAACAATTTCTTAAATGTTCTATTGTTCCTTCACGCAATTATGTTGCCTTGCCTTAGTATTACATCCGTACAATTCCATTATATAATAGACAAATGCTTCTCTATTTCTTCTTTAACAATCACAATTCAAACACGCTTGTTCATTGATGATTTAGCAATCACGTTTCACCAAAAAAAAAAATCACTATGAACTATTACTCAATGATAAACACAACATAAAAAATGTAAAAGAAAATGAGTAAAATGATATAGATACAACCGATTCGTGTAAAACTCTTACCTATGAACGAGATATAGATTCATAAAACAAATGAAACACAACGTACCTAATACAGATATCATAAAATCTGTATTTGTTTCTGAAAATAGATATTGTGCATAATACTTACGCTAACAAGAAAAACACACAATTCTCATAATAGAGTATCGATTCCGACAACTATGAGAAAAACCATTTGTAATGAGCCCCCCCTCCAATAGAAATATGAAACATATCAATATGCATTAGAAACATGCATGCCAAAAAAAAATGCATGATCAACACTCGGTCAATGCAACTATCAACACGTTACTTGTTAAAATTATGCCACAAGAGGCTTAACAAACTTACAACATTTGATTTATGATTCTTAAGCTAATGAGAAAATCACACTGACACGTCACTTGTTATTAAACTTACGTCACAAAATCTTCATAAAACTTAGACCCTTTTATTTATGATTTACGTTGAAGAACGAGTATGTGCAATAAAAAATGCAAAATTTCTATGGCAAAGTTTCATACTTCCTTATTCGCTTTCGCCCCCGCACAGTTCTTCGGCAAATACAACTAGAATGATTGTTTCCCCTTTTGAACCACTCGGGTTTTTGCCTCAATGAGCCGTGGTTGCTCTATTTAGTGATAGAGCAGTCTTACAACAATTATCCGAAAAATTAACTACATAGAGCTCTGAATCTGTGCAAATCAATTATGTCTGAATGACATCTCTAAATATCGTATGAAAAGCACCAGATGTTGAACATAAAGCAATGAAATCTAATACAAATTGTAGATTTCATTAAGCTCAATTGAAAATCGAAGATGTATTTTGCAATATATCATAAATCTAGAAAACGACCAAGCTTTTTGCTCTTCGCAAAATGAAAGTGGTTCGCACAAGCATTTGCTAATAGCTGTACAAAGATGCAACTCCTTTATGCGCTAGGAAAATCGTTTCTTTAGTTAATTTTTAAACTCTTTCTCATTTAGAACCTTTGAAGATATAGCTATAGGAAAGAACAATTGTAAAAAAATAATTAATTGATGAAAGATTACACTCTCAACTAATTCAAAGTTGAGAAAAAAGTTTTCATTATCAGTAATGAAGAATGTGCCAAAAATGGAGTATATCCAGGAGAATGGAGGTGCAAAAGCAACAATAAACAATCTAACACAATACATTTATTTTTTCATTTTACAATATAGCATAATAAAAAATGATAACGAAATGTCGAAAATGCAGAACGAAAAACTGATAAATTAGTAGGCAAAAAAACATAATGACATATTTACAACATGCCTCTAGGTAGATCATTATCTAGACAAACTATTATGTAGATTTTTAATCGTCTCGATCATTATCTAGCTATTCTGTTATATATATTTGTAATCACCCTGATGTCTTCAATGCAATATTGATGACGTACAACCAAGGGAAGTGACAGTAAGCAAGTTTATGCAACATGTATCTGAATATGATGGAATTACCATAATTGTTATAATAATGACAATTGAATTGAAATAAAACAACTGAAATTATTTCAAAATCATAGTTTAATTGTTCTCATCATTATCTAGATACATTGTTATCTAGTCTAGATTTGTAATCATCCCAATGCCTTCGATGCAATATTGACGACGTACAACCAATGCAAGCGACAATAAGTAATCCCATGAAACCTATATCCAAATACAAAAAAAATACCCTAATTGTTGTAATAATCATAATTAAATTGAAAGAAAATAGTCAGCATTATTCCCAAATCAAATGCTAACAGCATAAAAAAGACGTTGTCTACTGATACCACAAATTTGCCCAGAAATTCATTTTTCACTGGAATTTGGCTATTTTTTTAAGAAAAAATAACCATAGGACTGTTTAAATCATTTTTTAATGGTGGAAATGAATTTAAAACCATTAAAAACCCTTAAGGCACCCAAAATCCCGAAATTTGACAACTGTAACCCAGATTTGCAAAAGTTTTTGTTGGATTTTGATCAAAATATTGCCAAAATTTCCGCTACTTTCCAAGCAAAACTGTGGCCTCGTTAGATTGCACTAAACAAAAATCACGCGAATGACCATTACAACTTATTGGGTATCATAATGATATAACCGAAAAGCCTTGTGCTAGCAAGAATTGGTATAAATTTTAGAGGTGCCATGTGTATGTTTTCCTTCTTGAACTAAACAAAAAATAAATAAATAAATCATTCACTTTCCACACATATGTGTATCGATCAAGATCTGCAAATACTAATGATAAAGCCAATGTAATAATAATTTATCAAAAATGGAAAATCATGTGAAGCTTCTAGAGTTATAAAACATCAACCAATGGAACGAACCCATCAAAAGAACCAGCAGATTAGGAGAATAAAATAGTCTACAATTGCAACAAGGAAAACTGAAGCGCAACAATTGCACGAGGAATAGATAAAGCCATCCTATTAATTAAGAGAAAAGTTAAAGGAATGGCTACAACGAAGAAGTGCTTATATTATTTACCTGTGCTATGATCGAATCGCAACAAGATGCTCCGAACAAAAGCCCTATGATTACCAAGAGGCCCTACTTGATCATAATGTTATGTGCTGACAATATGGGAAAATGATACACTGCCAATGCACCAGAAATCTTGTTGCATGACAAAATAAACACTTTTATCAACTTGTTATTAATGGTGATATCATATGCTCATATTCTCAACACATAACATTATAATCGACAAAATGAACAATTTGGTCAATGATCCAACAACACATAACATTATAACCAAAAAAAAGAAAAAATCGGTCAATGGTCCATCGTATTGATTGAATGGAAGTCAATTTTACAAAATTGAACCTTATTAATGATGAATAGTTTCTATCTTATTTAAAATGAAATAGTGATGTTTCTCATTTAATGTTTATTATAGTCCTTAGTGCAATAAATTAATGTTTCTTATTTAAAAGAAACTAGTAATCTTTCTTATTTAATGTTTACTTGACTTTTCGTATCCCCAATGAAACCTCTCCGCACACTAAAATCTATCTGCATGAAACTTTCCGCCTAAGCACAAATGTCAACAAACACCTCTTATAGATTGTGTTGTTTTCGCACTCCAATAGAATCAAATTTTTCTACACAAGAATTTATTAATCAATTGATAAAAGTTTGTGCTCTCTGCACAGTGAAATCTTTGTTTATGGTTATCTTTGTGTAAATAGGCATATATGTGGACTTGCAAAGGAAATCCATCGTGCGGAGGAAGCTTTCAAAGTTTCATCTTCAAGAAAAGCCTGAAGGAGAATACTTCAAGGAGGATTGAAGACTCATTGGTAGAAAACCAAGAAGTAGGGTTTTTATGTTAGAGGAGATCAAGTCTACATCAAGCTTGCATCAAAAGAAGATTTGCAAGGAAGATTGTTGATCTCTCTTGGAAGAAGATCTATTTGGAAGGATCCTTTAAAGAAGGCATCAAGGATCTTGGAATCTTTTTTTGTTGAAGACTCTTTAAGAATATTGAAGGCATCAAATAAGGTTGAAGACATCATCAAGGAATATTTTGTTCTCAAGTAAGTAACATATTATTATTATACCTGAATCTTCAATTCATATGGGTTTCTTTCTGGAATGAGAGAAACAAGCTCAATGGGGCATCAAACTATCTAGCATGGAATAAAATAATTGAATTGATACTCAGAGAACAAGAAGTAATGGAATATGTTATTGGGGAAAGTACTAAACCTGAGAAAGATAAGACTTAAGAACTAATAAAATACAATAAAGGGGAAGTAAGAGCTCAAAGTATCATAGTTGAATGAATTAAGGATTCTCTTATTCCATTTGTTGCAAATTTGAAGTCTTCCAAGGCTACATATGACAAGCTAGTGAAATTGTATTCGGTAAGTACAATAGGACAAAAGATGACATTGATGAACAAGTTGTACAAAATGAAGAAATCAAAGGATGAGTATGTGGCATCCTTTCTCATCAGAGTATCTCAACTGAGAGACCATCTGCAAGGACTTGGGGAAACAATTATTGATTCAGAAGTAACAATTTGTGTATTAAATGCATTGCCACCAAAATGGAGCAACTTTTCAACAAGCCTCTACTCCAAGAAGGATTCGGCTCCCTTTGACGAATTATGGGTGCAATGCATATTGGAAGAATCAAGGATCAAGGTCAAGGATGACATTAGATCTGATAAGCAACCTCAAGCCTTTCTAGCTCGAGTCAAGAAGTTGAAGAAGGGAAAGTTTGGTAAGTCCAAGAAGAAAGACATTTCCAAAGTGCAATGTTTTGGATGCAATGCATTTATACATTTTAAGAGGGATTGTCCAAACAAGAAAAACAATAGGAGAGGAAATGAGTGAAGCTCATGTAGCCGAGGTTGTGGGAGAACCTGAGAAGAAGGAAAATAAGGAAGAAGAGAAGGATCTTTACTACTAAAGAAAGTTCACTGACTTTCAGGTTCTTTATGAAGACTAATCTTTCTTTTAAGATAGTAAGTCTTGCATACCATCATAGAAAGAATCATATGATAGTAGCATGCCTAGAATTTACATAATTTATTTTCTTTGTGCATATCACCTAGATATATGGATATATATACCATTTTGCATATTGATCATCCATATATTGTCTAGCATTGTGTTAGAGGTTGTCATCATGCTTAGTTGAATAATCATGATTCGGGAAAGAAGCATCATTATGGAAGGTTCTTGGTAAAAGCACTATGACAAGGTAAGTATGCATTCCATGTAATGTGGAGTCAATACTGGTAAAGGGATGAAGAAGTGCAATGGGTCAGGATCATGCTTTGAAATTGACGTATGTTTACACGATTTTACCAGTTAAATACAATTTGCTTTAAAATCAACACGTCATTATTAACTTACTATTAATCTATAAAAATGTCATAATGATGGGTATCTAACAGAGGATCAATAAGTACCATGGTTTCAGTCAGCCAACAATGACCATCCAAACTATTAAAAAATTAAGTTACGTTAAGTTGAAATCCACCTCAATTTGCTATTGTGACGACAATATAGTTCCATATTAAGTGAACATATGGCAAAAAGTAAAGGAAGTGATTGTTTGGCCACGCTTGTACCACAACTGTCGTTTCATTCAACCATTCTCATATACCTCCAGCTATTTGGTACAAATCAAAGTTCCTACTTAGAGGTGATCTATCCCATTTCTTTTATGATAATCTCAAATTGTAGGTGATGGAGGATCCAAGAAGATTTTGCAATCAATGCGCATCACCTACATAGGTCATTTAACGTTCACAAACTTAATGAGCTTTCAGTGTGCATGTTTGCTTGTGTGTTTTTTTCCTGGTGTGTGTTGGGTCCCTATAATACTAGTGATTACCCCATTACTATTGTAGTTATACCCCTTATTTATATTGTTGTGCCCCTATTACCCCCATATTGTTATTTATGTGCCCCATAGAATCCCTCTATTGTTATTTTTGTGGCTTTATATTATTATTGTTAGGTCGGCTGGATTATATTGTGACTCCTTAGACTCCTATATATAGAAAGGAGGTTTTGTCATTTGAATCATCCAAGAATTGTTCATTTATGTAATGTAAAGGAGGTTGCCCCCTCGAAGAGGCTGAATTCTAAGGCGTTGATCTATCTTTTCTATCTTTTCTTGAGCTGGTTTCATAACATTTGGTATCAGAGCTTTGGATTCTAGGGTTTCGCTGCTCCAAACAGGTCATCGTGGCATTTTCGCTATAACTTTTTTCTGTGACGTTTCAGAAGTCGCAAAAAAAACCCATTTGAGAAGAAATTGCGCTGAACCTTGGGTCCGAATTTCAGAGCTTTTCGCACGATATTTTCGGAGATATGATCTGAGGAAGTTGGTCTTTTTGCAGACTCCTGAATTACATTCAAAACAGGTGACCTGGGGAAAATCGTCATAACTTTCTCTCTGGGAATCAGATTGAAATTTCGTAAGAAGGTACAGAAAGAGGACGGACTGTAGTTTCTTGTATATCTTTTTCAGAACCAAAGATCGAAAATTGTACTCGTGGCACTTCGTACAAGTTCGCTCTACTGAAAGTCTATAATCAGGTCACTGTGGGAGATTTGCATAACTCTTCCTTGGAGAATCCAATTTGGATCAGACTTGTGGCATTGGAAAGAGGACACAGAGAGCTACTACAGGTCACAAATTCAGAACTAGATGATTGAAAGTACAGAGATACATCAGAGGCAATATCGAGCTCCTACAAAGTGAAAAAAGGTGTGTAGATTTTTAAAATTTTTGCTTAAGCTTGGTTTGAAAATTTATTTTGAAGGAATTCAAAGGGCATAGTAGAGCATTATTATCGGTAACTGATGCCCCGAGGAAAGAAAATGCAAACACCTAGTAAGGAACCTGAAAGCTCTAGCATGACTCATGAAGAAGAGGAAGAAATGCTACATGATATATCAAAATTACAAGAACAAGTGCAACAAATGTCATGCTCACAAAAGCTAACAGATGCTAAGATAAAGGGAGTGGAAGCTAAGATAAATGGCGTGGAAGCTAAGATGAATGGCATGGAAGCTAAGATGGACAATTTGAAGATAGATTTGAACACAAATTTGAAGACAGGCATGGCAGATTTGAAGACAGATTTGACAAATTTTCTACAAGAAATACTTACTAATGGTGAAAAGGTAGTAAAGGAAACTCATGATGAGAACAAAAGAAATGTTAATCATGATTCCATAGACTCTAATGTTGGATCGAAGAATCACCATATTCCAAAAATCGATATGAGGAAGTTTGATGGCAAGGATCCCGCCACATGGATATTACAGATGGAGCAATTCTTCGATCTCAATAATGTGCAAAACACACAAAAGGTACGTATGGCAACTGTATATTTGGAACCAAATCAGTTTGTATGGTATCAATGGCTTTGTTCTCGTAAACAATTTATCACTTGGGCAATTTTTACGGAAGAATTGATAGCACATTATGAGGATACAAAAAGCAACACTTTTTTTAGCCAATTGATAAGTCTCAAACAAAAGGGTTCAATAATGGAGCACATTGAGGAGTTCCAAAAATTGAACATAAGGGTAAAAGATATTCCAGAGGAGCATAGGATTGATGTGTTCATAGGGTCTTTAAAGGATAATATCCAACATGATGTTCGCCTTTGGGAACCTGATTCATTAGAGAAGGCATTCAGGTTAGCAAGAAAAATGGAAAGCAAAATTATGGCAACTAGGAAGCATACCACTCACAACTATAAAGACGGAAGTGTTGTTGCCCCTAGTCTTCCACAACCTACAAGGTTGACACCACAACAATTGGAAGAAAAAAGAGCAAAAGGGCTTTGTTACAATTGTGATAGCAAATACACAAAAGGTCATAAGTGTGCTGAGAAGAAATTATTCTACATAGATTGTGAAGAGGAAGAAGAAAAGGAGCAAGAAAGGTCAAAAGAAGAGGATATATTCCAGGAACAAAGCCTAGATGAAGAACAAATAAATCCGACCATATCTTGTAATGCATTGGCGGGAATTACCACTCCTCAAACCATCAAGATAGAAGGACAAATCAAGAAGAAAAAGGTAATAGTGTTGATTGATTCAGGAAGCACCCACAATTTTATTCATTGTAGGGTAGCAAAAGAATTGAATTGCTTCCTATATCCAGCACCAGAGTGTCAAGTGATGATTGCAAATGGAGGAACAATAAATTGCTCTGGAAAGTGCCATAATATCAAGCTATCCATGGGAGAATATGTATTGACTAGCCCAATGCTTTCCATTCCAATGGGAGGTGCTGATGTTGTACTAGGAGTCCAATGGCTACAATCCTTGGGTACAATAGCTTTTAATTTTCAAGAACTTTTCATCAAATTTTCTACGGAAGGAAAGGAAGTTGAATTAAGGGGTATTGCAGGGAAACCAGGAAAGATAATCAGCTCTAATGGCATGACAAAGCTTCTAAAAAAGGAGCAAAGAGGTGTAATTGCACAATTATGTTCGCTAGATGTTTCCACATTGGAATCATCTATTTCTCCAGATCTCCAAAAAGTCCTGGACAATCATTCCAAGGTATTTGAGACTCCCAAAGGTCTCCCACCTATGCGTGATCATGATCATGCTATTCATCTGATTCCAGGAAGTGTTCCTCCAAACATCAGGCCGTACAGATATCCCTATGTCCAAAAAAGTGAAATTGAACGTATGGTTGCAGAAATGCTAGAGGCTGGTATAATTCAACCGAGTCAAAGTTCTTTCTCAGCTCCAGTAGTATTGGTGCACAAGAAGGATGGATCATGGCGCATGTGTCCGGATTATAGGGAGCTCAACAAGCTCACTATTAAAGATAAGTTCCCCATTCCTGTCATTGATGAATTACTGGATGAATTGCATGGATCAATTTACTTCACCAAGTTGGATCTTCGTTCGGGATATCATCAAATCAGAATGAAGATTGAAGACATTCCGAAAACGACATTTAGAACTCATGAGGGTCATTATGAATTTTTGGTCATGCCTTTTGGCCTTACCAATGCACCTTCAACATTTCAAGGTTTGATGAATTCAATTTTCAAACCATTCCTTAGAAAATTTGTGTTAGTATTTTTTGATGATATACTAATCTACAGCAAGTCTTGGAAGGATCATGTTGAACATGTTGACAGGGTGCTACAACTATTGGAGGAGAAACAATTATATGCAAAAAGATCCAAATGTTTCTTTGGAGTCCAGGAGGTGGAATATTTGGGTCATATTGTATCTCATGAAGGAGTTAAGGTAGACCCTAGCAAAATTAAAGCCATTAAGGAATGGAAAATCCCCACATCCATAAAGCATCTGCGAGGATTTCTTGGGTTGACAGGGTATTATCGCAAGTTTGTTAAGAATTATGGGAGAATAGCAGCACCTCTAACAACATTATTGAAGAAAGATTCATTTTCATGGACTCCGGAAGCAACAAAGGCCTTTGAACATCTTAAAGAGGCAATGTGCCAAGCACCGGTCTTAGCTACACCGGACTTCACAAAAACCTTTATTGTGGAATGTGATGCTTCAGGAAATGGAATTGGTGCTGTTCTAATGCAAGATGAAAGACCCATTGCTTTTGAAAGTCGTCCAATCAAGGGAAAGTTTTTAAGCAAAGCTATTTATGAGAAGGAAATGTTGGCAATACTCCATGCACTTAAGAAATGGCGACCCTACCTAATGGGAAGACACTTCAAGGTAAAAACGGATCATGATAGCCTTAAATACTTTTTAGAACAAAGATTATCCTCTGAAGAGCAACAAAAGTGGGTCACAAAGATGTTGGGTTATGACTTTGAAATCATCTACAAAAAAGGGAAGCAAAATGTGGTGGCAGATGCACTCTCAAGAAAGGATGAGGATGTGGAAGCATTGTTGTGTGCCATTTCTATTATCCAACCAGATTGGATAAACGAAGCAAGGGAGGAATGGAAGAATGACGAAGAAGTGTGGGCACTTATTCGAAAGCTACAACAAGATTCCAGTACTTCTGATACATTTAGCTGGCAAAATGATTCGTTATGGTACAAAGATCGCTTATACCTCTGTAAGAATTCCCAGCTAAAACAAAAGATTCTTATGGAATTGCACACTTCTCCCTTAGGAGGGCACTCAGGATTTTTAAAAACTTACCACAGGGTTAAGAAGGAATTTTTTTGGGATGGCCTTAAATCAGATATTCAAAAGTTTGTGGCGGAATGTTTGGTTTGCCAACAAAATAAAGTTGAAACAATTAAGACACCGGGTCTATTACAACCTTTATCCATTCCAAGCCAACGTTGGGAGGAGGTTTCAATGGATTTTATCACAGGTTTACCCAAGTCTGAGGGAAAGAGTGTCATCATGGTGGTAGTTGACAGACTTACCAAGTATGCACACTTTTGTGCATTATCACATCCATTTAAAGCCAGTACAGTTTCTACTGCATTTATGGAAACAGTTCAAAAGCTACATGGAAACCCAAAGATTATTGTAAGTGACAGAGATCCCATTTTCACTGGAAATTTTTGGACAGAATTATTTTCTTGTCTTGGTACTCAGTTAGCTCATAGCTCATCTTATCATCCTCAATCTGATGGGCAAACTGAGATAGTAAACAAATGTTTGGAAGGATATCTTCGTTGCTTTGTATCTGATAAACAGACACAATGGGTCAAATGGTTGCCTCTGGCTGAATGGTGGTATAACACTTCCTTCCATACAACAACAAAAATGACCCCATTTATGGCACTTTATGGGTATCAACCACCATCCATCACATCATATTTAAGAGAAAATTCTAAGGTTCAGGCAGTGGAACATCACATCGAACATCAACAACAAGTCCTCCAACTCTTAAAGGATAACCTCGTGTTGGCACAAAATAGAATGAAACAACAGGCAGATCAACATCGCAGTGAAAGAAGTTTTGATGTAGGTGATTGGGTATTCCTACGGCTACAACCATATAAGCAAATGTCCCTAAAGCAAGCTAAGAAGGATAATAAATTATCACCAAAGTATTATGGTCCGTACAAGGTGTTGCAAAAGATTGGTACTATGGCATACAAATTGGAGCTTCCTGCAGCTTCTCGATTGCACCCAGTTTTCCATGTTTCATGTTTAAAGAAGGTTATAGGTGACAAGCTCCCAATTCAAACAATATTGCCAGAACTTGACGAGGAAGGAAAAATTATATTGGAACCGGAAGCAGTCACAGAAACAAGAACTCGACAGCTACGAAATCGATCAATTTCAGAGTATCTTATCAAGTGGAAGAACTTATCCGCTGAAGATTCCACATGGGAGGATGAGAATTTTATGCAGAAGTATCCAGAACTACTCAAGCGTTGAGGACAACACTTTTTTGAAGGAGAGGGGCATGTTGGTTCCCTATAATACTAGTGATTACCCCATTACTATTGTAGTTATACCCCTTATTTATATTGTTGTGCCCCTATTACCCCCATATTGTTATTTCTGTGCCCCATAGAATCCCTCTATTGTTATTTTTGTGGCTTTATATTATTATTGTTAGGTGGCTGGATTATATTGTGACTCCTTAGACTCCTATATATAGAAAGGAGGTTTTGTCATTTGAATCATCAAAGAATTGTTCATTTATGTAATGTAAAGGAGGTTGCCCCCTCGAAGAGGCTGAATTCTAAGGCATTGATCTATCTTTTCTATCTTTTCTTGAGCTGGTTTCATAACAGTGTGCATGTGGAATCAATGGCTAAGAGAGAAAGCAAGAGCCAGAGCCCACAAAAAAATGTTTTTGAAGAAGATCAAAAAGGGAAGGAGAAATATCTTGATGTAGATGTGTTTATGGGTTGTTTGATGGTTGAACCAAACCATCCAACACATTCTGCATTTCTCTTATATTTTTATGGATGAAGTGAGGATATCTGGGTTTTTTTGTTGAATCTAATTTAATTTCTTTATATATGTACCAATTAGCATGGTTAATTCTATAGCTTTTGTTTGGAAAACCTTAACTATTTCTAGACATTCTGTATTAATTTTGGTTTTTATATATTTATTTCCTGTTTGAATCTTTTCTCTAACTATATAGAAACTACATAGCTCAAGTGCAAATGGCGAAATAATATTCTACAAGGTATAATGGAGATCCTTCTTGTGATTATTTGAGGTGTTAATAAAATTTCATTTATTTCAACTAACAACAATTGGAATCTATGAATAATTCATTCATTTATTTCTAAATTTTTCTGGGTTGAAGGTGCTTTGTTTTCTTATTTTTTTATGCTTAAAGCCTCTCCATTAAGATACAGAGAATAGTGCAAAGGGCAGAGTGAACATGGTTGCTACGAAAAAATATTCCTAAGGTAACCTATAGTTCATTCTCAATATATTCTCTCTTGTGTTCTAGTAATAACATTTAATGTATTAATTTGTTTTTACATTTAAAAATTTGGGGTTAAAAATACAAAAGCTATTCTAAAATTCTAGGTAAGTCATTATAGGAATAACAATGAATATTACTTTAGCATGTGTTTCTTCTATCAAATAAATCATAGATGACAAATATTCAAAAGAGATTCCTGACAAGAAAACAGGTAGGTGTGTTCCACTTTAGGGTGTTTATAACAGGGCTCAATTATTCTGGTTGATTAGTTCCACATATTGACACTACAATGAAACATAGACTCAAAAAAACTCGAGGTAAACAAGAAATTCCACATTTTATTTACTACAATGAAACATAGAATCAAAAGAGACGCAAGGTAAACAAGAAATTAAATGGGTTTTATTTTAGGGTGTTTGTATAATCTTGAAATTCAAGAAACAATCCCAAACAATTTTGGTTGAATCTAGTCCCACATGTTGCATATTGGGTTTCCTCCAATAAAATCTATTCATGTAAATTGGGGCTGTACGTAAGACAATGGAGGAAAGTTGAGTTTGTTCCATATTACCTTCTTTCACACTTAGTCTTACTCCTCAAGAAGTCATTTCCTCTAGTAAATTAGTGAATCTGAATAATGAAGGGTGAAGCATTAGAATGAGAAATTGTTTGATAGTTTCTGGTCCCATCTGTAATCAGATTATTTATGTAGTATTTTTTTGGTAGTGTGCCTCCTCTTAGCACATAATGTTGAGATCAATGAATAAATTAGAGCATATTATTTTTTACTCATTGATCTTTGTTTTTGGTGGTTGCATTGGCCCTCACATTTACATTTCTCCCTAATTATTATACTTTCCTTTCCACTGTGTTTTTCTATTTAACATTTGCAATTTTAATTTTAGGTCTTTGGCTTCTTCAGCAATGGCCACACAATATTCTATGAAGATCTAGTGCAATATTATTGACTACTTATATCAGAGCCGCGACAACCTGGAATTTAACATGAAAGTTCGTCCTCTCTAAAAACTACCCTATGTTCGTCAAAACCATTCTAATTTTGATCTTCAATTATAGTAATGAAATGCCTAAAAAGGCCAAAAAGGAAAATACAATAGTTAGAACTTTCCTTAAGAATGCATTTATAAAATAGAAAATAATGAATTTCATTGATTATGTTTTTATATTAAAAATATTAATTAGGGTAAAAGTAAATATTAAAATTCATATGAAGGGCAATTTAGAAATAAAACAATAATAAAAAAATTCCTTGATGGGTAGGGGGACCTATAAAATTTAAACCCTGGTCAAGATGCAGGTTCTTTGTGAGGTATATGAATAAGATGATTAGATGAAAGAATAAGAATTCATGCTGGATAAGAATCATATGTAAAGAATCTTGTGAAGAGAAAGTCGGTCATAAAATATGCTTAGGTATATGGATATATGATTCTTGAAAAGATAAGATTTGACTTAAGGATTTAAGACTTTCTCTAGAATATATATATATATATATATATATATATATATATATATAAACATTTAGTATAGTCTCTTGAAGAAAAGTTGCAACCTGGTAATCAAGTTCTATCCTTGGGAACTTTGATGCATGAAGGAAGTTTCAAGTGGAGATGGTCGATAAGGATGTTGGTGAGAAGGTCATCATGATGAGGTAAGTTTGATTTTTATTATTATTGGTTATCTAGTTAACATATTATTTTTGCTACCTCGAAGAATTTTGCAGGAATATATGATCATAGTTGAGGCAAGTTCAATTGTATGAAGGATATTGAGGGAAGCTCAATATTTGATACTTAGCAATTGTGAAGTCAAGCTATGGACATACTGAGATTAAAATCTAGTGGAGTGAGAAGATAACTTGGAGGTCAAAGGAAAATCACTTTCAAGGAGAAGTTATGATCAACTTGAAGTTTGGGATGGCTCAATGTAATGCCTTTATATCAAAGAATAAAGTGATGAGAAAGAAGAATGGCCTAGAACCTGTCATAAGATTGAAGAGATAAGGTGGCTCCATGATACCTTCAAATAAAGAGAGCTTGATGATGTAGAGGAAAGAGTGAGCCAGACAACTATGAAAAATTGGTATCTGGTACTGTTATGAAGACAAGTTGTAAGGCTTGTGATGGTGACTTCCCAAATAGAAAGGAAGTCAGAAATATCCTCTAGATGTAAGAGGGAGCAAAGGATTCTCCTTGAATAGGATCAAGGTTCTATTCTCAAGATAATGGGAGAATAGGGATTTCCTCTCAGTTTGAGAGGTAGTGATGTTGGACATCACATGTGCATTATCCTCTTCAGGTGATGAAGAGAGAATGATGAAGGATTGGATAAGCATTTGCAGTTTCCTTGAGGATATAGCATCCAAGAAAGGAAAGGTACAAACATTCTTTGAGGATGGGATAGGTATCCAAGAGAAGGGTCGATAAAGAGGACTGATATTATTTAAGGACTCAGGATTGGAGGTCCAAGATAAGAATAGTCCTAAAAGGACATGCCTTGTAGACATTTGGATGGGCCTCAGGGACAGCGCGGGTCATAATGATGATGCTTACAATATGGCTTATCAATCCACCTCTTCTTGTGAGAACTCTTCAACTTCATATATGATGTTTTTTTTGTTGTATAATTATAAATACCTCCCTAGTTAAGAGAAAGCGTTGAGAAATGTAACTAGTTTCAGTCTTCGTAATTGTTGTTGTACTCATTTCAATATGTATCCTATGTAACAAATGAGAAAAGAAAATAAAATTCTATTATTATTAAAGCATGGGTTTCATGCTCATTATTGATGGTATTTTAGGTAAAATCATGTTTTTCGTGCTTTTGTTAGGTCCTAGAATTTATTGTCTTGATTCAAAAGAATCAACATCATGTTTATAAGACCCTTTCGGGAATTTTTTGTTGTTGTTGTAAAAAAGAGTTATTTTTGAGACTAGAAAGTCCTGGAAGCCCCAAAGTACAAGTCGGCCCTAGGAACATCAAGTCAGCCTAAAGGAGGGAATTCAACACCTTAAGAAGGCTATATAAAGGAGTAGTTCGACCTCATTTGAGATATACTCACTCACACATTCGATTTATCAATAAAGAGTTCGATGTGTAGCTGAGAAATAAGAATAAGAAGAGTGAAATTCAAGGAGAAGGTAGAAGGACAAAATCTATTGTTTTTGGGCTCTATCTTTCTCACACGTGCAAAATTGTAGGTGTTTTGGGCTACAGGAAGAGGTTGAAGTTCCACATTTGAGTTGCAGGAGGACGAAGTGCATCATCTTGTCGCTGGAAGGAAGGATACTTGATTTAGACCTTGTTAACCTTAGGAGGAGCTATCTTTCTCCAAGAAGGTCTCAAGAGCAGGTTGTTCTAGGGTTTCCTTGGAAGTTGCAAGACCGAAAATATAGGGTCAAACTTGCAGGTCGAGTAACATTATTGTAGCTGGTAGGTCGAGGTTGCACTGTGTAGTAGTTTGGTGCAGAATCAAGGAAGGACTTGAGAAAGGTCTAACTTAGTACTAGGAGAAGGACTCAGTCTTGGGTTTGGGTATTTGTATCTCATTTGAAGCAAATTCAAAGAAGATAAGAGTTTCAAGATTTTTCCCCTTGGAGGGGTTTTTCCCTGGCTGAGAACCTAATATTTGTGTCCTGTATTGTTTCATTTTATATTCTTGATATTTATTTGATGAAATATCTAACTAGAAGAATACAATAAAGGTAATAAGGTCACAAGAAAAAATGAAGGCTAAAGAAAATAAGATTAATATCTTCCACTATTCATTTTTCAACAAACTAAACATAATAGCATTCCTCATTCTTCCACACACACTGTACTATGTAAAAATTCATACAATATGCGATCTAGATATTTGTAAAACTATCTCTACACAATGAAACATTAAGTGGATATTTGTGTAGCGCCAACCCCCCACCTACGTAAAGGACCTGCAACCGTGTTAGTAGTTCCTTATGCACCCCTGTTTTCCCACACATACCCTATCTCTCCGCACATGGAAATATTTTAACATTAATTTCATCCTTGTCAAATCCTCTCGCACATACCTTGTCTTGTGTAGAGTAAAATATCCACACAATGAAACATAATAATATTCCTTGTTATCCTACACATACCCTGTCCTTTGTAAACATTCATACGATATACGATCTGGATATTTGTAAAAGTATCTTCACATAACTAGACATTAAGTGGAGATTTATTTAGTCCGCCGAACACGCACCCCCCCCCCCCCCCCCGCCGCCTCCTTCCCACCCTTGCCTGTCTACACAAAGAACCTAGAACTGCATCAATTTTGTCATCACTAGGAAGAGTAGTACCATAACAATGTTAGTGCCAATGTTAGTGTCAGAGCACTCACCAACGGAATGGCCACTCATAAAATTAGTTTTATTTATTTATTTTTAAATCAATTGTCAAGCACTGACAAATACAAAAAATAAAACGCTCTCCACCAAGGGAATTATGTTCCATTGGAAGTTTCTAGGCCAATTGAAAATTAGAAATAAGATTTCTAGAAAATTAGAAAATTATTTTTGAATTTATGGAAAATAGAAATATTCAATATTTTCTTGAAACTTTGGTCAAAATTGTGAAAGAAACAACAAAATAATAAACGTTCAATGCAATTTGAAAACGAGGCAAATGTTATATTCCTTGACAAGGCAGAGACTAATAACTACGTACGTATGCATAATGTTACACAATGAATTTGAACAAATAAAAAAACAAGTCTAGAATATATAAATAAAAGTATTAAACTAATAGTGTATAGAAGGTAGTTCAATTGGAAATCCTTTATGTTATGAAGTATTGTGTATACCATGAGATTCAATTTTAAAATTTATATAGATAAAACCAACCAAAAATTATAGATATTTAACTAATATGTGTATTTATTATTCACACACTTTATTGGGAATATGGTTGTTTGTGCATGTTCTATATTATTATACGTATATTGTTTGGAATATATTTTATATATGTAAATATCATTAAAGTATAACAATAATTTTTAATTTCATGCAAAAAATTAATCTAAATTAAATATCAAATGAAATTTAAAATATATTAATTAAATATTAAATAATTTCAAATTTATAACATTTTTTTAGTAATTAAATATGAACAATAGTAAATTACTTTTGGTGTAATCTAACTTATAAATGAAATCACCCTTTTCACAACATGTTTTTCTAGTTAATTTTAATCAAAATCCGGTAGAGATTTTTAAAAACTTGAGTTTAAGTTGTTTAATCTATAAAATTTGAGTGCCCCCAGGGGTTTAACAGGGTGCTAAACCCATTTATGTATTCAAAATTGCATTCTAAACAACAAAAAATCACATTCTTTCTTGAAATTGTTTCGTTGGATTTCGGTGAAAAATTAAATTTCGTTTATAAGTTAGACTATGACATTAATTTTAAACCTGATGGGGGTGAACAAGTGAGGTGGAATAAATGAGGTGGGAGGGAAGTTGATCCCCCCATAGGTTGTACTGACAACGTATGATGAGAGCAAAAGACAAGTGGCGAAGGACGCCCATAAACTTCAAGAGGCAAGTCAAGGTGTTTTTATTATGGACGGTGGCTCACCACCAACATATGGTTTTTCTAGTTATGGGAAATTTGGAAGGTGGCGAGGAAAAAATTGGGTATGCATAAGGTGCCAACTTGTGCATTCCCACTAGTTTGATTGTTGTAGATAGGAAAGTCTATGCAAGGTGGAGGGGTGGGTGCGCTGGTTCACTCAATGTTCTAAGTTGCAGGGTTTGGGACCACAGAGGATGGTTGAGTAGCAAATCCCCCGAAAACTGGTTGGACATGGTGGGAAACAAGATTCCATTGCACCATCTTGATATGAAAGCCCAATGCGTGTGGTGTCTTTCCTCTATCTTCCTCGTAAGTAACATAACTCTCCATCCTTGTCCTAGGAATTTCATAGTAATTGGAAATTTCAGTGTGGCAGAAGTCAGGTCTTTATAGGTTTATTCATATATGTGCTTTGTGGAATTTATCAAGTTCTTTGTAGTCTCCTATGGTTTACTCTTCAAAAAATCATCATTTGTTTGTATTGAAGTTAAATGTCAGTGCTTGAGGTGTTGGACACTTTATCTCTGTCTCAAAATGACTAGTTCTCTAGTTGCATGGGGGACAATGTTTAAGTGGCATCTCTAGTTTCCTAGGGGTGCACGTATATAGACATTGGGGTCTGGTCCTATTGGTGATGATAAATATCATTACTCTAAGTTCTATAGAGAGAATTCCTTGGTAAGCTAAGGATCCGAGGTGGTAAAATTGAATTTGTCTCAACAGTCACGATCCTCTGGAGGGATGTTCAAACAAAGAGGGCAAGCCCAACATGGTGGGGTTCCTCGTGGAGACTTGGCAGGTTGCAGTGACCAAGCGGGTGTAGCGAAAGGTGATGGGGTTGTTGAAGCAGTCTCCAAGGGCGAATTGGCACATGAAAACATGGGAATGCCTAGTCTTGCTAATGAGCCACCATCTTTGGAGTTCATTAACATGCAATTGTGGAGTGTCGCTACACTCCTAGTAGAGTTCAGGAGCAGAGGCACGATGATTGAAATGATGTGACAACTTTCATGAATGACTCACAACACAACCAATGGGAAATGTGGGATAGGGTGACTTCGCTTAGACGTAATCATGAGAATTTGGATGAGATTGAGGGCAAGATTGACTACCTGGAGTTCGATGTTCATGGGGGTCCTAGACCCCTAAACCCTTTGAATATCGGATAAGCTCTCACTCCCCTCATAATGCTTGATGAAAATGAGTTGCATATGTCTTGTCTTTCTATTTTGGAAGCTTTGCGCATTTTGTTTCTGGACATAATATAGTTTCTCACACTTTGCTAACAATTTTGATATATACTCTCATAACTAACTAATGTAGTTAGAATGAGACTAAGAAAAAATAAAATATATTGAAAATATTTTATAATATTTTTGAGAATTAATAGAAGTGATTTAATCAGGAAAACAAATAATAAATTGCTTTTAAATTTAAAAATAAAATTCATATTTACAAATTATTATTTAAATAAAATTTTGAATTGATATGATAATATTTTTTTCATCACTCTCTCACTAATATTAAGTTTTTTAAATTATAACTATTATTTTTATAATTGATTTAAAAATTATAAAAGTTTTTGAGAAAAAATTTCGGCGGAAATCACATTATAATACTTTTGTCGACGCATTCAAACCAACGAGTGTGGTTCATTGTCAAGACAAGTTTAAGAATCAGATCATGGATGCATGTTAAATAAAGAGAGCAGATCTTCCAATGGC
The DNA here is from genome assembly GCA_031772625.1 of Pinus tabuliformis. Classification (NCBI taxonomy): domain Eukaryota; kingdom Viridiplantae; phylum Streptophyta; class Pinopsida; order Pinales; family Pinaceae; genus Pinus; species Pinus tabuliformis. The sequence goes on from CM062810.1 coordinate 743,312,993, forward strand.
TAAATTTGACTAGGAAACGGCTATATTGGACTGGGCAATTTGACTGAGAAAGAGCTAAATTTGACTGGCCAACCTCACTGGACCGAGGGAAAGGAAAAGTTATTTTTGTTATAATTATTACCAAAAATATTGTTATATTTATTACCACATAATTATTGTTATATTTATTACCAACATTATGTTGGTAATAAATATAACAATAATTTTGGTAATAATTATAACAAAAATAACTTTTCCTTTCCTTCAAATTTAGCTGTTTCTCAGTCAAATTGCCCAGTGCAATATAGCCATTTCCTTTCCTAGTCAAATTTAGCCATTGGAAGATATGCTCTCCGTATTTAACATGCATCCATGATCTGATTCTTCAACTTGTCCTAACGATGAACCACACTCATTGGTTCAAAACACGTCGACAAAAATATTATAATGTGATTTCCGCCGAAAAATCTTCTCAAAAACTTAATATAGATCACAAAACCTTAAACTCAACCATTATAAAAGTTTTAATATGATAATTTTTATATAAAATTTTTAGAGTATACCTATTTATTTTAATGGTTTGAATAATTGAATTTTTTTAATTCGAAGGCAGATTTATATTAATTTTGTATTAAAAAACGATTTATATTAATTCTGTATTAAAAAAATTAATTTCTTATATTATTTAGTATTTGTTACAGATAATTTGTTATCCATGAGACAGGGATGATTTATAAAATATCTTTTCTTTTACATACTTATATATCATTTTTTTTATATATATTTACGTAAAAATATAGATTTTTATTCTATACACCTTACACATTGAATCTTCTTTTATAAATATGTAACGCGTGATATTCTAGATTTTGATATTTCAAACCATTTGTAATATTAGCTATTTTATGTTTTTAGTGTTTTAAAAATTCTTTTATAAACTAAAAGAATGATAGAATAGTGTTTTTAGTATATATGGAGAGCATCATGTTACAGTGTAATTTATTTATTTTTTCTTTACTTTATACTTTTTCATTTCAAGTTTGGCTCTCGTATTTCATTAATATTATTAATTTCTTTTCTTTACTTTATACCTTTTCATTTCAAGTTTGACTTTCGTATTTCCACAATATTATTAAATTAAAGTTTTTGTTTTGTTTTTTTTACATCGGTTTATATTTAGTATCAATACAAAATTTAGAATTTATACTTATATCTAGTCATCATTTATGGGATTGGAAAATATCCATGCCTAATAATATAATGCATAAAAACATTTAAGTATAAAGGTTCATAAGAGTAACAAAAACATAGGCATATTGTTATAATGTGTATCTGTCATAGTACGGTAGTAACTAAAAAAGTTCAACAAATTTAAATAGATATAGATTGGATATTAAATACTATAGGAGCATGATGGATCCCTTTTCTACAAGAGTGTTGTCTACTAGGTATTGGAAGTGCATAGAGCCGACAGCCCAGTGAGCCCTTTTTTCTATAGAGAATCAACTACTGTGTTAGACTCCCTTATTATGTATTAGAACGTGATGTGCACGAAGGATTGTTTAATATGGTAAATATGGTTGAGCCAACATTAAAGTGTAGGAGGAGAAAATACAGAATTCCCCAATACTCTGTCTATGAGGGATTTGAAATCCTCGTATATATGGATAGAGTCCATAGTAATTTCTTTTGCAAACCAAAGGAGACCCCATAATTCCAGAATTTATGCTCTCATGTTCGTGTCAGTGCCACCGAACCAGTATATTTTGTATTCTTTCCTGTGACATATCCTTAGCCATGCTCCACATCCACATGTACTTGTTTGTGTCGCACCATCAAAATAGCCTACAGGGAACAAAATGTTAGGATGTATATATCGATAACTCAAATCTTTATCCTTATATTAAATTTTGTGCTGAGTACCCATCCACGTCGCTATGTTGGAGCAAATACTGCGTGTGTTGATAGGAATACCATCAAATACAATTTCGTTCCTGAATCTCCATAATTCCTAGAATATGTAGAGAGGAACCGTCTGGTGCATTCTCCCTCTCCCGCTCCACCAACACGGGCACTATTCAATAGAGAGGTGAGTTCTAAAGGGGAAATTAAAAATAAGGCAAGTCCATCACCATACCTGTGATGCAATTGGGCACTCTAGCAGTAGATGTAAATTTGTCTCAAATGAGTTATGACATAGTACACACCATCTTGGTCCATGTATACCCTTCTTTCACAAATTTTCCCACATAAAGGTTTTTTCTTGCCAAACCAACCAGGTGTATAAAATGATCTTAGTAGGGGCCTTCATTTCCAAATATTTCGGAACCAAATTTTGTTTTTTAAAGAGAGTTTGGAGCACATAATGTATTGGTAGGTTTCAGAAACCACTAATATACCTTTGTGAAATGTCCCAACCCATGTAATATGATCACCCCCCCTGTTATGCACGGGCTCGTCCTTCTGAGTTCCATAATATAATTATCCCAGACCTCAACACTATGTCTCGTCAACCCGATGTCAGTTGCCATCTTACAAATTGGAAATCTCCCATGCCAATGTTGGATTACTTGTGTCAAGTAGAGGTATCCCCTGGCATGTAATCTGTCTATGATGTCCTCTGTGATGCTATTTGCAGTATTGACACCCAATATGTTATCTAGACCTATAAGACTGAAGTCACCCGTACCAAAAGACCAACGGATTCGCTGGAGAAACCAAAATTTAATTTTGTTGAAACTCATCCAGATATAAGAGCCATACTTTTACCTATGAGGCTATCCCTGATCCATTCCAAAACCTCTATGTGATTCAGGTACTTTGCTCGAATGATGTCCCTCCAGGAACCCTCACGAAATAATGCACACCATAAGGACTTGATCAATAGGGCCCAACTAAAAATTTTCACGTCCAATATCCCCCATCCTCCATATTCTTTCGGGATAGTGACCTTCTCCCATTTAAGTAGATGGTATTTTCTACCCTCGCTAGTTCCTACCCACATGAAGTGTGCCATGATGCTCCATATTCTGGATATAATGGTTGTAGGAAGAATGAATAAATGTCCCCTGTAAACCGAGATCTATTGGAGAACCAATTGTGTTAAGGTGAATCTCCCTCCCAAGGTAAGCCATCTATGAGAACAACCAAATAATTTCGGAAAAAATTATTTATAATCCATAGCCGATCATTGGTCCTGTAGTTGTTGGGCTTTAGCCTATGCCCCAAATATGTGAAACCTTGGCATAGTGGCTTAGTAGCCACCCCAAATATGCAAACAATAAAGTCAATAAATTCTTGATCTCCACCCACATAAAGAAGAAGTGACTTGTGTCCATTTACTTGCAAACCAGATACCTCGCCAAATCTCTTAAAGATATAATGCAGATCCTGCCACTCTGCTTTGGATACCATCTCAAAAGTGAGAATGTGATTGACAAAGAAGTTGTGGGATATTTCAGCATTCCTTCCCAGTTTATGCAACAGAAAAGACTAGCAGATCATTCCTCTCAGATCTTGTAAAAACGATAATAAACAGTAGGGGCGACAATGAGTATCCTTGTCATAAACCCCTCCTAGCATGGAAAATATGAGAAGGATATCTATTGATCAACACTACAAACTGTACTGAAGTCACACAGGCCATAATCCATTCAATGTTGTACATTGTCAGTCCAATATGAGACACAGAAATGTCCAATCGACACAATCATATGCTTTCTGCAAATCCACCTTCATGACTATCACCTCCATTTTATTCGTATCATACGTTTGTGGAGAAAGTTGTATTGTTCTTGGGTGATATAGGTAGGGAGAGTCAACTTCAAGCGCTCCACTATCATCTTTGAATTAAGTTTGTAAGTAATATTGCATAAAGAGATAGGTCTAAAATCCATAAAGGTATCAGGATCTGATGTCTTCGGTATGAGAGCAATAAAAGTTGAGTTTTATGAGAGCAATAAAAGTTGAGTTTATAGCTCCAGTCACATTCTTAGTTATCCTAGATTCTTTAGCCATATGCAGAAGTTACTTCCCCATGTGATCGAAGAAATGTAGAAATAGTTCAACTATCCAGCCATCCGAGCCTAGACACTTATCTTTAGCGAAAGATTTTAGAACCCAATATATTTCATCCAACTCTATAGGTATGAAAAATAACCTAATTTCGTGCCTCATCAAACATGTTTATATAGTTATCTAATCCCCACATTTATTACCCATAGCTTTGTCATAACTAATTTTAGTTATATATGTTCGACATTCTTTGAAAATTATACATAATATGGATTTGTAAAACTCATAATACTTTTATTATCCCTGCAGCCAGGTCAATGTTAGGCAATAGGTATTAGTTGAACTTATTTTAATTTGGTTAAACATATCAAATATTTTTCAAATTACTAAAGTATAACTTTAAGAAATGATTTTTCTATTTTGTATCAATTTTTTATTCATATTTATCTCTCATTTGATTGGCTATAAATTTTAACATATTATTGGGCCATGGCTAGTTTAATGAACATCTGTCTTTTCAAAATTCGTGTTATGTACCACGAAAGAGAGAAGTGGAAATTGGTTCTATTACAGTTTGTAATGGTTATCGTATTCAATACCTCACCCTAGTCATGAGAATAAAATTAAAAATTATGGGTACTAATTCAAAAACATCATGAAACTGCAATTGGGTGTCCTTGAAAGTCGTGAGCAGTGTCTAATCACCATTGACACAATATTAAATGCATTGCCGTTTATAGTTTTGTGGTACCTGGAGTGTATATAAGCCATTGGAGTATAGGGTGATTCCTTTCAACCAGTGTTGGTACCATCATCTGCATAATCTGTTATCTATGCAAATGCTTCGAAGCGAGTTTTTTATTTTGATTGCTAAGTTTTTTTTTTTTTTCTTTTCTTTTCTTTTCTGGTTTTATTCTCTCGTCTTCTAGATGGTTTAGATTTCCCTTTTCTAGTGATTTGTTGTTTTTGTGTGGTACTCTTACTTTTATATAGTCATTAATTTATTAATACTTTATTGATATAAGTTTACTTATATTTCATTTGGTTTTAATAAAATTTCCCTTATTATTTATATATTTTCTTAATTTAAGTTCTAATAATTTTACTTTTTATCTAATATTTATTAATCTAAATATAAAAATAAATAAGTTTAGTATTATAAGTATTTATATTTAGAAAATAAATCAACTAATTAATTGATAAACATTTAATTTTAATCCTTATTTATCCCATAATATATTCCTTTCATTTAAATGAAAATAAATAATTTTAATAAACAAATTAACTAATTAATAAACATTTATATATGATTTTATCCTAGTTTATCCCATAATACCTCATATATCAGTGTTAATATGAATTAATATATTTTTATTTAATTTTGAAAGAAAATAATACATATTTGGTTACATATAAATAGACTTAGTAATTAAATTAATTAACTAATTAGTTATTTAATTAATAAAAAATTATCCTATAATATTCTCTATAATATTATAAGTTTATTTAGTTTTAAATTATGAATAAAAAAAAAAAGAGAATATTAAATTACTAATTAGGTTTACTAGTTTATTTAGTTTTAAATTAAAAAAAAAAAAAAAAAAAAAAAAGAGAGAATATTAAATTACTAATTAGGTTTACTAGTTCTTAGTTCATAAAAATTTTAGTTAATTATAAGTAGATATATTTAGTTGCATATAGATTTAAATGAAAAGTAATAGATCTAACAAATTAACTAATTAATTAATTATTTAACTAAATTTTCCATAACTCTTAGTCCAGTCAAATATAGTTGTTGCCTAGTCAATTGCAGATGTTTCCTTTGGTTAAATGTAGTTGTTTCTTTTTAGCCGTTTGAATGATCAGTCTCTCTATTTAACATGTTGCCTTGATCAAGTTTTTCATCTTGTACTGACGATGAACCACACTTGCTAGTTCAAAACGTGTCGACAAATGAATTCTGATGTGATTATCGCCAAAAACACATCTCATTTTTTTTAAATATAAAGTAATTATATTTTTATTCTATATTTAATTTTTTTTTTTTTTAAGTGATACATTAAATATGTTTTTAAACATAAAATAAATACATACAATCATTTTAAAAATATTAAGATTAATATTATAAAAAGAGTTATGTAAACTATTTCCTCCAACATAATCGACCTAGTTATATTAGAGCCGAAATATAATCCATGTTAACATAGATGACAATGTTTGCAACCATAGGTTTAATTATTGACTTGTATATTGACGTTATTATGTCAATGTTGACATTTTATTAATCCTTTTCAATTAGCATATTTTTTTTTGGACAATCATGTGACAATTGAGAACTTGTATATTTATTTTTTAGGAGTATATTTGATGGGACATATTGACTTACATATTTCTCTTGTCTACAACTTGCAACCAAGATTTAATTATTGATGACCCTACACCCTCACTACCGCTTATTTTTCTTATCTACCATGTTCAAACATCTAATTATTAGGCCGATAGGCCTTTCCTATGCATCAACTTTTCGTCAACACTTTTACTCTGATTCGTTAGATCATATGAAACACTTTCAACCGTTGATCTGAACCAGAAAACAAAACAATGGAAAATCAAGAAAACACGGAAAGTCAAGAAAGCACAAAAGCTCAAAAAAGATTCTATGAAAAAAAATCAAGAAAGCACGAAAAAGATCATAAAAATCAAAGATCGAAAGAAAAAAGCTCAGAAAAGCAAAGATTTTTGAGGATTTTTATTTTTATTTTTATTTTTTAAATGAAATGTATTATTAATTTATTTTTATAATTTAATTGAAATATAAATTTAAAATTTAAAATTCAGAAATTAGTTTATATTTATTTTTAGTTGTAAGTTTATTATGTGTTAAGAGGGATTTTTTTTTTTTTGAGGTATTGATTTTTTAAGAGTGAAAAGAGATTTGATTTTTTTTGGAATTTGGTAGATGTAGAGTTAAAATGAATTTAGATTAGTTTAAATATTAACCTTTAAATAACTCACATTAGAGAAAAATACCATGGGAAAAAACCATAGATTAAAAATATAATAAGGAAAAACCATGGGTTGGAAAATTTTATATTTTATATTTTAATTTTAATTTGACTAAGTCAAAATGTTAAATATTGTAACATCCCTCTAAAATAATTAAATTCAATTTAAGTCCATGCTAGCTCCCATCATTTTTCTGCTCAAAAGATAGGCGTTCTCAACACCTTAGCTACTTCGGCGGGCGTTGCAAGTTTATGACGAAAATCACCTTGAAGATGAGAAAACTGACCTCCTGGAAGTTTTTAATAAGAATGGTTATAGTAGGTCTCAAGGTCTTAAGGCTTTTCAAAATGCTGAAAAGGGTCCCAAGAGTAAGATTGACCCCAACGATTGGTCTTCCAGTGTTCATCTTCCCTTTATTCAAGGGACCACGGATAAAATCGCTAGGATCTTGAGGAAGCATAAGATTCATTCTTCTTTTAGACCTCTTAACACTATATGAAGTTCTCTTCATTTTGTTAAGGACCCGATTAACCCCAAGGATTAGAAGGGTGTTTATATCATTCCCTGTTCTTGTCGAGCTCCTTATATTGGTGAGACCGGTCGATCCATTAACCAAATGATTTGTGAACATGCTGCCGACATCAGGCATGGAAGGTCTCGCTCCTCCGCTTTGGTAGAGCATGCAGAAAAAACCAATCATCACATCTCCATTGAAGAGGCTAAAGTCATTGCGAGGATTGACCATTTTCATTATCGTAAATTTAGGGAGGCCTTAGAAATTGAAAAAAAGACTTGTTAATTTAAATAGAGATGATGGCTGGAGTATCAACAGATGCTAGATTCCTGCGCTTTCTTCCTAAAAAATAATTTTTATTTATTTATAGATTAATTAATTAATTTTTTTTGTTAATCCCCATATTGCTTAGTTTATGACTCTCTTAAATTATTTTTGGTAATATGAATAGGATTAAACCTTAATATTAATATAATATTATATATAATAATATTCATTAATAAGATTATATAGGGTTATGAATCCTTTCTCACCTGAGGGGGGATGTGAAAAAGAGAGCGATGAGGGTTCCGTCGGCAGGAGGACTCGAACAAGGGCAGCCTAGGCCATCGGCCTAGGGTGCTGCAGACAAGACCTCATTTTGGATGACGAAGACTAGGAGGTACAGGGTGGGTCAACATGTTTTCTGTGGAGATGGTCCATACAATGGCCATGTAGGCTGTGGGTTGGATCCAGGGCAGGTTAAACATTGTAACATCTCTCTAAAATAATTAAATTCAATTTAAGTCCATGCTAGCTCCCATCATTTTTCTGCTCAAAAGATAGGCGTTCTCAACACCTTAGCTACTTCGGCGGGCGTTGCAAGTTTATGACGAAAATCACCTTGAAGATGAGAAAACTGACCTCCTGGAAGTTTTTAATAAGAATGGTTATAGTAGGTCTCAAGGTCTTAAGGCTTTTCAAAATGCTGAAAAGGGTCCCAAGAGTAAGATTGACCCCAACGATTGGTCTTCCAGTGTTCATCTTCCCTTTATTCAAGGGACCACGGATAAAATCGCTAGGATCTTGAGGAAGCATAAGATTCATTCTTCTTTTAGACCTCTTAACACTATATGAAGTTCTCTTCATTTTGTTAAGGACCCGATTAACCCCAAGGATTAGAAGGGTGTTTATATCATTCCCTGTTCTTGTCGAGCTCCTTATATTGGTGAGACCGGTCGATCCATTAACCAAAGGATTTGTGAACATGCTTCCGACATCAGGCATGGAAGGTCTCGCTCCTCCGCTTTGGTAGAGCATGCAGAAAAAACCAATCATCACATCTCCATTGAAAAGGCTAAAGTCATTGTGAGGATTGACCATTTTCATTATCGTAAATTTAGGGAGGCCTTAGAAATTGAAAAAAAGACTTGTTAATTTAAATAGAGATGATGGTTGGAGTATCAACAGATGCTAGATTCCTGCGCTTTCTTCCTAAAAAATAATTTTTATTTATTTATAGATTAATTAATTAATTTTTTTTGTTAATCCCCATATTGCTTAGTTTATGACTCTCTTAAATTATTTTTGGTAATATGAATAGGATTAAACCTTAATATTAATATAATATTATATATAATAATATTCATTAATAAGATTATATAGGGTTATGAATCCTTTCTCACCTGAGGGGGGATGTGAAAAAGAGAGCGATGAGGGTTCCGTCGACAGGAGGACTCGAACCAGGGCAGCGTAGGCCATCAGCCTAAGGTGCTACAGACTAGACCTCATTTTGGATGACGAAGACTAGGAGGTACGGGGTGGGTCAACAGGTTTTCTGTGGAGATGGTCCATACAATGGCCATGTAGGCTGTGGGTTGGATTCAGGGTGCTCAATCTGCAAGGATCCCAAGGAATATGTTTACTGGGAAAATTTTCATCCAACTGAGAGGGCACAGTGGATGATTGCAGAGGAGGTTTTGGGCGGGGATTCTTCCTTCGTTTCTCCCATGAATCTCAGAGGCTTGATCCAGTACACAAACCCCACCCCTTCCCCCTTTGATCCTTTGTTTACGTAATAGATTATACCCTAAATTATTCATTAATCGAGCATGTCCAAAGGTATGAATCAACAATCCAACTATATATATTTGTGATGCTTACTGGTACAAATTTTCATTTTTCCACAAACGCGTAATAGCGAATAGATTTACCTTAAATTATTCAACGTCCAAAGATATCAATCAACAATCCAGCTGTATAGGTATATGTGTGACATTTACTGGTGCAAATTTTAATTTTTCACAAAAGCAGAATCGCTATTAGGGTTTACTGGGAAGAGTTGTGGCAGTGTAGGCGACCAGGCTGATTGAACCAATATCTCTTCTAAAAAAATTCAACAATTTCAATTTAATAATCCTATCGGCCTCTCTTTGTACCTTTTGGGACAATTGCTAGTTTATTACTAATCTATACATTGCTTTCCATCCAATTTAACTAAACCGCAAGAACTAACTACTATATCGCATTTGTTTTGTTTTAAAAGTGATAATAAAATTAGTCATCTAATTATAACAAATTTCACCATTAAACCAAAAAAAACCCACAACGAAACAAAAATATTTATGAAAATGCAAGAATATATTTTACTATGAACAATACGAATACCTCAGGTGAGGATCTCCATCTCCGTGCAGTTGCCACCTAGGTAGGGATAAATAGTGAGGCTAATCAACACGTGCGTTAACTAAACAACTGTATTAGTTAAGACAATTCATTTCAATTATTCCTTACATCCTCTGATGATGCTCTACTCACATGAACGTTGTTGCTACTTGGTTTAGAAACACTTCACAACTAAGATGGTGGTCATTTTAAATTATGGTTCAACTAAGATGGTCGTATTTTATTTTGGTAAGGCACTTGAGTTTTCATAAGAGAAGAAAGTGACAACACCCTGTTTAGATTTTATTTTATATTTATAATGATAGAATGCACATCTTAGGAAACTTAGTATAATTATTTTTATTTTGAGAATGGCAACCTAATTTTGGTATCTTAATTCTGTGAAGAAATCAAAACAAAGCTTATATTATGAAAGAGTCAACTAACTTAGTGATTATAAATTTAACAACTTAGTTGTATTCTATATCATTAAAGTTAATTATTTGAATGTAATGAAAGTGCATGTTAGTTGCCAAGGTTTCTTATTTCAACTTAAGGTGAATAAGAATCTTTTGAAATTTTTATTTTATTTTTTAATTGAGGATCTAGACTGATTCTGAAGGGAATATGCTCAATATATGCTTTTTTTGAATGCTTATCAATGATACAAAGTTTGTTAGGTTGCAATGATTTTTAATAAATTCAAAAAATCATTTTGGCTTTAATAATTTGGTAAACAATTTGTTTTCTCATTTACACGAGTTCAAGCCCTGTGAGAAATGTTATAATTGATTTACTTATAGTATTTATAAGATAGTTGGGTAAATTATTTTCTAAAAATTCTAATATATATATATATATATATATATATATATATATATATATATATATATATATATATATATATATAAACAAGTGTTGTTGGGCAACCTAGTCCATGCCATTGAAATTAAGGATTATGTTCACAGAAAATTTGCACATAGAAATAAAAGCATATAATGAAATATTTAAAATAATATTAATATAACATGGAGAAGATTAATATATATCATTCATTCATGTAAGCTAATAGAAAACAATCATTTTATAAAATTGTTTTACAAACCATAATTGCATTGAGATTTATATGATAAAGTTTGACATTCTATATTTTCCCACAAAAAAAACTTGTAATTCAATTACAAAGTAGTAACTTTGGTAGGACTTGCTCAAATCACATTTACATTATGTGCATCTACAACTAAATGGATGTCTCATTCCTATAAATCTAAATCACAAATTATTTAGTACAATGCACAATTACATAGTGTTGGTCAATTTGGCATGTCACTTAACATGATACTAGAGTGGGGACTAGTAATTCTTGGGATAATTTTGGCCTAAACATTAAACTATTGACCATCTCATAACTTTTCGATGTTTTGAAAAAGAGATGAAGAAACAATATTTCTTAATGCTTCTTTGGTTTTTTCTAAAAAATATCATACTATGTCTAATAACTTTGAAAAATAATGGGGAAAAGTAGGAATTCAAGCAGAGTGAAGAAGAGCTACTTACAAATTATGTGAAAAGTTCATTGCAAAGTTGAGTATTTCAATAAATGATAAAATTAGGAGGACCAATCAAAATCAAGAGTAAAACAGAAATGAAATAAGAATGTATCCTCTATTTGACTTATATATAATTTAGTTAGAACATTGAATCATAAAGAATAAAGGAAGTATACATATAAGAAGTTATGCTTTGTTATTGTTAATTCACATGGATGATGTTTTGTTATTAAAAATCATAAAGATACTTGCAATAAAAATATAATGCTTTCATATAATAGTGGCATTTTTTTCTTAGTAATATCATTGTTATTATTAAAACTCTTATATATAGAAATATATACCCATGAGCATGAATGCTCTATATTCTATACATAATAAATGAAAAGACAGTAACAACAATAGTTTTATATGGTTGTTGTTTGAGATATAGAGTTAGTTTAACGAATCCTGGAAGAATGTTATCTATTCTATAAATAGTAAATGAAAAAAAAAAAATAGTAACAACAACAATTTTATATAGTTGTTGTATGTGTTATAGAATTAGTTAAAAAATCATAGAATAAGGTTGAAAATATTAACAAATTATGTATAGTAAAACAATTATATATTAAAATACAAATTGGTTAGAAAAACATTAATTTATTATATATTATCAAATTTATTTAAAAAATATAAATAAATACACATAAAAATTATTTACTTATATAAAGTTAGACAAAGGTTTATGCCTCACATAATTTCAAGCTTAAGAACCTTTACGCTTCACCACATGTAAAGTAATTTGCTTGTACCGAGGTTAACACAATCATATAACTTTGAACTTAATTTAAACCCCTAAATTTATCGCTATGAAACGTAATAATCTCAATATAGTGTCTTTCCTTGCTGTAGCGCTTCACACATTTGTACTCTTCAAAACACAGATTAAATATTGCAAGGTGTATGATGTGGGTTAAATGTTTATTTTTCTTAATGGGAGTAATTGCAATAAATTCAAAATTCAGGTACCTTTTACTTAAAAGTTGTTCCTGTTAAGCAATTAAAAATATTAATTATTAAATATATATTTAAAAACATGTTAATATAATATTGTTTAATTTGTTAGGAGAGAAGAGTATTGAAATATAAATGTTTTTTGTTTTTTTTTTTTTTTTAAATTAAAATGTAAATCATGAAACAAATTTTCTATAAAGGGTTTATAGTGAATCAATTAACAAAGATTGTAGTCTCTGTTAGGGTCTAATCTTAACCTTTTTATTTATGTAATAAATTTAATAGGGTCGAGTCATAGTTATAGTTAGTTAAATAGTCAATAAAGTCCATATTAATAATTGTAAGTGGTTGACCCACATTTAACAAAGGGACCATAGTTAGTTGCAAACGGGCCATGGTATTAGATATATGGTATTGAGAGAACCATGGTAATGACCCATGGTATTGTATGTATAAATCCTATATAGATGCTAGAGACTCCCCATTAAGATATATCGAGTCTTATTTTGTAATTGAGCTCTACTCTGCGAGAGGTTGCCCCCTCGAAGAGGCAAGTGAACATTGATTTCATCTCTGAATAATAAAATATTTGTTGTTTTTCTCATTTTATTATGTGTTATGGGTTGTATTTCTTCACATATTTGGTATTCTGGAATTTCTCGCATGTCAAGAGCATAACAAGTGGTATCAGAGCACTTTCCAGGGCCGGTGGTACCTCCATTTTTGGCAGAATTTTTTTAGGCTAGAGACGTGTTCTAGCGTCTTTAAACCACAGGATCTGTCGTTGAGTGCATAAACCTGCGGATTTGGGGAGGCATGCACGCAGGAAATACAAGAGGTGGTCATGCTTGTTGGACTCCCTTCTAACCCCTGTGGGTACCCCTTCAAGTAGTAGCGCATTAGATAGAACCGCGCATGGATTGCCTTCCACTTACCCTCTAGGTATATCAGAAGCCCCCTGGGCTCACCTAAAACTTCGCCTTAGATAAGTCGTCGGTCGTCTTACTGCTACAGTACACTGAGAACAACACTCGGGGAGATTACTCGCTCGTACAATAGGGTAGTCGGGTAATACGACCAAGGGTATGGTTGATCCTCCTTAGTTAGTGCCCTTAAATATGGGTCGAGTACTATTGTTGGACCCTTATGTATATTGCGATCTGTAGCACCTGACACTCCTTTGAGACCATAGTTCCCTCGACTCTCTAAATATTGCCCATTGCCTTATTTTCCAGATCAGATCCACCAGTTGGGGTTCTACTACCGCAGTACAATTCAGATCTAGCAGTTGGGTTCTGTTGTCGCCGCAACAATCAGATCCACTAGTTGAGGTCCTACCGCCATAGTACAATTCAGATCTAGCAGTTTGGGTTCTGTCGCCACCGCAGTCTAACTCACACTCAGTCGTTGGGGTTTCACAGGCAGATCTGACCATCTGTGCAATAAGGCTTGTGGCTCCTATAGTCTGGGCCCGATTTTCACAGGACATTGGGTAAGATCAAGTTTTCTGGAATTTGGCCACTGCAATATTGATCAACGGGGAGTAAAACTCTGTTCGGACGCTTATAAGAGACTTAGCCCATAAGATTCAGGACGACAAGCTGATCGCAGTGGTACCATTCACTTGTCAGCTTCAATTTTCAGGCGGTCCCAATTTTTTTTAAAGTGATGTCAACTGACCAAGATCTGTGTATGGCAGAAACTAGAGCTTAAGTCATGGCCAACGAGAAGATCGATCGCCTTGAACAAAAATTGGATTCTTTCGAGGAACAGATGAATAAATTCATGGCACAATTCAATATGAGCACGTCGGGGTTTCATCCGGAGGCACATGGTATTAATGAAGACTTTTAAGGAGAATTTGGCCATCATATTCACTTCCATGGAAATCACCAACATTCCCACCCTCGGCCACCCAATCTGGACATGTATAAATTTGATGGCTCTAATACGGTAGTATGGGTAGCACAAATGGAACAATATTTCATTATGAATGATATCCAAGATGATCAAACTAAACTATGTGTGGGAGCCCTTTACTTGGACCAAGAGAGATGGCAATGGTGGCAGTGGCATGGGAAATGTTATCCCAGGAACATAGCTTGGTAGGTGTTCTCAAAATCTCTTTGTGACCGCTTTTACAGAGAATCTAATTTTTTGGGTTGTCTTACTAAGCTCCGACAGACAGGCACAGTAAAACACTACATTGCAGCCTTTGATACATTTTCCATCCACACAGAAGATCTAGGAGATGAATTCTACTTGGAATGTTTTACAAGTGGTCTCAAAGAAGCCATCCAAGCACATGTCTGGATGCACCACCCACCTACATGGATAAACTCTTGCATAAAGGCTATCAAAGTGGAACATGCTTTAGCTACCCAGTCCCCTGATCTAAATTTCATAGCCAAGGGATGCCCCACCCAGGCTCAGGGCCCTACCCAAACACTTAAGGTTGAAAAGGTGTCTCCAGTAGAAATGACTAAAAGAAGAAAACAAGGATTGTGCTACTACTGTGATGACAAATACTCCCTGAAACATAAATGCAAGGAACCAAAATTATTTCAAATTGATATTACTGATCACAACTCATCTAAGGAAATCCCACCCCTTGGGGGACCAGAGGATAAATGTGAGGAAACCCAGCAGGACAATGAGCTCACAGCTACGCCATAGGATCCAGTTATCTCGCTACATGCTTTGGCGAACATTTCTGCGCCCCAAACTCTCAAAATCAAAGGCTTTATTAAACATCACCCTATTGTAGTATTGATTGATAGTGGCAGCACTCATAACTTTATCCATCAACGAGTCGCCGAAGCTGTTCATTGTTTTGTAAGGGCAGTCTCTAATTTCCAAGTCCTGGTTGCTGATGGGGGGACAATGAAATGTGAAGGCAGCTGCGAAAATATTAAACTTGAGATGGGAGACTACCACCTAAAGACCCACATGTTTGCAATTAACATGGGTGGTTGTGACATTGTATTGGGGGCTTAACGGATTCGCACACTAGGCCCAATCACAATGGATTTCCAAGAGTTATATATGAGATTTAAGCAAAATGACCACATGCATACACTTTGTGGACTCCAGGTAAGTGCTCCTTCTATCATTAGCTCACATCAAATGGAAAAAGTTGTTGAAAAAGGGCCATCATGGAGTTATCGCTCAGTTTAATGCCATCCAGGCCATAGAACCCACTACTCTTCATATTCATCCCGAGATGCAATAGCTCTTAAACTACCACGAGCTGGTATTTGACAAACCTAAATAGATTCCACCCTCTAGAGGGAAACATGATCATAGCATCACTTTGGTCCTAGGGGTCAAACCAGTAATGTGCTCCCATATCGATATCCTTTCGCCCAAAATAATGAAATTGAAAAAATCATCAAGGAACTCCTTAAGCAGGTGTTATTTGTCCTAGAATTAGCCCTTATTCATCACGAGTGGTCATGGTGCTTAAGAATTATGGGGAATGGCGCATGTGTCTAGACTTTCGTGCCCTCAACAAGCTCACTGTCAAAGACAAATTCTCTATCCCTATTGTTGATGATCTGCTTGATGAAATACATGGTGCTCAATTCTTTACCAAGCTAGATCTTCGCTCTAACTATCACCAAATCCGCATGAAGGAAGTAGACATTCCCAAGATTGCTTTCCGCACTCATGAAGGCCATTATCAATTCTTGGTCATGCCATTTGGTCTCTGTAATGCTCCATCCACTTTTCAAAGCCTCATCAATCACCTGCTGAAACCATATCTCCAAAAATTTGTCCTCGTGTTCTTTGATGACATTCTCATCTATAGCCTAACCTGGGAAAAACATCTCCATGATGTAGATCTGATCTTGCAGCTGCTATGGAATCACAAATTATTTGTCAATTTTCCAAGTGCTCTTTTGGCGTGGAAGAAGTTGAGTATTTGGTGTTATCACTCAGGTTGTCCTTAAGCTCTGGAAAAGGATACGGCCGAGGTAACCACAGACCAACTTTGGACTGCATGTTCTAGCCAACCTGCAATCAGAGAGGGCTCTCTCTTTATAATTTAGCTTTGTTGAAAATGATTTTAGGCTAGGTCTCGAGTTCAGAGGGTTTTGTTTTGTTTTTGGTGGGAAAATTGATGTTTTCAGACAGAGAGGCAAGGCATAGTCTGGAAGTTTCAAACCATTGGGCATGGAGTCGAGGAGGAGAACTGCTGGTGTATTTCTTCGGCCACAAGAGAGGGAAAGTGGAGCAAGATAGCTGAGCATGAAACAATATTTCAGGTTTAAATGATGGAAAGAATGCTAAGTAATGAGAGGCAGTTAAGAATCTCTCAATCAACTTAACAGAGGAGGTAACAGAGCGCTACCTAGGGGCAGTAAAGAATCCCTAGATAATTGGCAAACACAGGTGAATTGGGGTAAACATGAGCCAGGAGGAATTCATATTCATAACCAATTCAATCAGAGGAAAACATAAAGAAATAGCAGAAATTGAGCATAGAGAGTATTTAAACTAATTTTAGGCTATTCATTCTTTCTGCTATTTAGATAGTGGGAAACAATAAAACAGAGGTAAGATGCACTTATTGCTTCAGGCTACAGCACAAGAATTCCATCTTCATATCTCCAAAAACATTCATTTACAACAGACAGTTTGCTCTCCAAGCTTTCAGCAATCTTTGATTATAGAAAAAATCAGGTATACAATGCGAGTCTCTGGTGAAAATTCTCAATCAACAAACCCTTGAAACAATGTAGAGGGTGCTATATATAGGGCAAAACTATCTACAGAGTTTCTTTATTACATCTTGACCTAATTAGGTCTGAAAGAAAGATGATTACTTAACCTAATCCTATCCAGAAATAAATGCAAAAAATATCTCGCGCTGCGCTCAGGGCCGCCGTATCAAAACTAAGTAAATGATGTTGTCCTTGGTGGCTTGCTGCAGTGTTTTCTGAAATAAATGTGTATGGGCTTCTGCCTTTTTGTTGTCTGTCTGCATTTAAAGCTTTAACTATGATTTGAGGGCAAGGATGGGCTTACGCCTCTTGATTTGACTTTCTTGGGGGGGGGGCTCATCAATGTTCAGGTGCTTCGAGCCCCTAAAAAAACTTCGGCTGATACTCTTTGGCTTTTCTTATTCCTCTGATACTCTTTCCCAATAAACTGATGTTGTTCTGACGTGTTGTGTGTTAAATCATCATTTAATGGCCGCTGCTCGGCCTCTGTTTTCTTCAAAACTGTTTTCTGCTCCTCTCGGCAAGCTTCGCGAAGAAAAATGGTTCATTCGGCGCCTTTCGCGCTTCTTGGGGGCTGCAAAATGAAAAGATTCCCTGAAGATTCCCCATTTAGGCTCAAAAAATCTAGCGATGAGCGATTTGGCACAAGTTGCTCATCAAAAACTGATTCCGGGGCTCCGAAGTGCGATTTTTGCTCCTTCGCGCCAAAAGCGCTGATGACGTCAGCATGACGTCGGCGGATGTGACTTCGTACGGCGGGTGACGTCCGCATGATGACGTGGCGGGATGACGTCAGCATGATGACGTCATCATGTACGGACGGTGACATGGCATGTACAGTGGCAGGGTATGGTGGCAGGTGACTCGGCAGGGGGCCAGGCAAGTGGACGATGTGTCGTGGTGACTGAGCACGGGGGTGACGCAGACAGGTGACGTCACAAGGGAAATGGCGGTAAGCGGTTTTGGACGCACCGCCTTAGCGCCTGGGCGATTTTGGGGGGAGGAGCTCCGCCATACCCCAGAGCCTGACGCGTGGCGGGAGTACGACGGGTAATACCGCCCATCTCCCGGATGCTAAAGCTCGGGCAGTCGGCGCGTGAAAAAGGCCCGCCCACCGTAGATCTGGGACGGGCTAGATCTAACGGCTGGCGGGGCGGACAAAGAAACGACGGGTTACGGCGGGGGAATATACAAGGAATATCTTGCTTTTAATAATGCGCACGGGGGGTTTAGACTTAGGGAAAGGGGTTTTATGGGTTTAAAATGAGCGCGGGTTTAGCAATTTATGCCCGAAACTTGGGATAAGTGGGAAAAAAAGTGGGTTTTTGAGGGTTTTAGGGCTAGGGAAGAGGTTATTAATCTGGCCAGGTGTCATATTAATCCCTGCTTGGACACAGATGGGCTAAAAGCAGCCCCAGATGGACTGTTCTTTCCCGAACTTACAAAAAATATGGCTATATTGCCAGGGAGGGGATATTTACATAGGGGAATTTTATATACAAAGTTTTAATAGGGGAATGGGAAAACTGATAGGGAGTTATATAATACTGTTAGTAGTTAATATGAAGGTGATCAGCAAGCGCTAAGGTCAGGGACCTTAGGCTAATTTTGGGGAAAAGACTTTGAAAAGAAATAAAATCCTTGAGTGAAGCAGATCTTCACCAAGGCAACTGCTATGGATGATGATGAAACTAAGAAAAATCAAGCAGATCTTGACCTCTTTGGGAAGTTAGTAAGTGACTTGGGGAATTAGAAGAAGGGGGAGTTAGTTATGTCCACCTTTGAGCTCCTTTGCATGAAAACTGCCTGCACTGTGATCTGTAAAGATAAAGCACTTTGTAACACAAAATTGATCATAAATTATCATTCTGCAACCACACAGCTACCTACCCAGCCTACTCTCCTAACATTTTTTCTTCTTTTGAATTGGGTGCACTTAGACTTGCAAACCCAGATTTACATTTTTTCTTTTGAATTCTTCCTATCTAAATCTACACTTATTTCTGCCAGGGCCCAGATTAAACAGTTGGGTCCCTTTGATTCTCTACCTATCTACAAATATGCCAAGATTAAACTGTTTGGACAGATATCATTCTCTATATTCTAAAACAGGAAATTGAAACCTAGGGAGACCAAGATTAAACTGTTTGGACCTCCCTTAAATGAAAACTCTTCAAAACTGGAACAACTTATCAAAAATTGGAATCAGTAGTGGCATTGGACTAGCACACTTCATGGCTTTCTCCTTTGGTCTCTTCTGGAAATACGGAACACTGCAGCTTGCAAAGTATGACATATTTGGCATGTAAAAATGTCAATCATGAAAAATGATACCCTGTTGCAACAGGAGGCTAACAGTGGCTCCACTTGGGGATGGCCTTCCCTTGTGGAAGGCCAAGAACAGCAGGTCAGATTGCCTTGATCTTCTGTGGTTGTTGTAGACTGGAAACATTTGTTCTGGCTGCTAGAAATATAAACTTGGAACTATAAACAACCTCCTCCTCAACTGAATTACTGTGAACTGTACAACATCGCCTGCTTTCTTCTGCGTGCTTGATAATTATGTACAACGTTGTTTGAGCATTATGCCTCTGAAAATCATGGGCCAAAACTGATGTGTCTTCTTTGACTCTGGTCCTGAACAGTTACTGACCAATTTCTTCTTCCTTGTCAACATTCTTTTGGCTGAAGATTACAATCTGCAACAGCTTGCCTTTACCATGATATATTGGGATGCGTCTGTGCTATTCTTCGTTGTTGTGCTGAAATTAGTGCAGAGACAGGGCCTTTAAAACTGGAATAATTTCATCGGCTGGATCTTCACAGATTTACTGTTGCTTCTTAAATAATCGACTTGCTTAAAAAAAATGAAAACAAAGTGCTGATATATACAAATAAGACTGTACAAAGATATATACAAAGCTGCATTGTGTCCCTTTAAAAGGGGTCATGGTAATGCTTCAGCATACGACCATTGACAAGGCTTTCTTCAGCAGGACAATCCTCTACAAATCTGAGAAAATAAGTGTTATTTCCCTGAACAACAGAAATAACCAATGGACCTCTCCATAGAAAATCAAACTTGGCATGTTTGCCCTTGTCTTCCCTTCTTGAGTCCCATCTTAGGACTTTGTCACCAACATTGAAATCCTCAGCCTTAGCTCTTTTATCAAACATCTTTTTGAACTTTTCTTGCAAAATCTAAGCTCTATCATAAACTTGTTCTCTGGTTTGCTGCAGATGGATGGTCTGATTGATTCTTCTTTAAATGTCATTCGGTTCAGCCTGAATCTCTTGTAACAACTTGATAGTAGGAATGCCCAGGGATGAAGGAAATCTGGCCTCCATGCCATATACTAGCTCATAAGGGCTCATCCCAATTGATCTTTTGCTTGACAGTCTGTCTGCCCATAGGACATTTACCAGCTTTTTGTGCCAGTTCTTCTTGTTTTCTTCCAACACTTTCTTTATGATGTTGATGAGGCTTTTGTTAGATGATTCGGCCAAGCCATTACCTTGAGGGTAATATGCTGTGGAGTGGCCCAAGGTAATATGAAATATGTGGCAAAAATTGATCATATTTTTCGACTTAAAGGCAGCGGCATTGTCAGTGATGATTTTCTCAGGGCAGCCAAATCTGGAAAGGATATTGCACTCAAGGAATTGGATAATGATGGTGTCATTGGCTTGTCTATAGGGAATGGCTTCAACCCACTTAGTGAAATAGTTGGTGGCTGTTAGGATCCATTTGTGCTGGCCTGAAGAAGAGGGATGGATTTCTCCAATGAAGTCAAGACCCCATTGTTGAAAAGGTTTTTCTGTGGAGATGGGTTTGAGGGGCAGGGGAAATAACTTTCTATTTCCTTCAAAAATTTGGCATTTGTGACATGACACGACGAACTTCTTTACATCTGCAAAAAGAGAGGGCCAATAAAAACCAGCCCTTAGAATTTTATCAGTAGCGGACTTCCAATATAGATGTCCTCCACAGTCACCTGCATGGAATTCTTTCATGACATTGTTAGTTTCATTCATGGTTAAACAATTAAGCAATATACCTTCATGATTTCTCCAAAATAATATACCATCTATAACACAAAAATTTAAAGCCTTCATTTTCAAAAATCTTTTCTTGGTTCTGGACAATCTTGGGGGAGCACACATGTTTAACAATACAAAGCATATATCAGCGTAGCATGGGGATTGTAAAAAGATTTCACTGATATGTGGAGTCGCCAGCTCTGGTTCATTGTCCAGCTGGTTAATCTCTAAGGCTTGAAAATTTGTTTCGAACATCAGTTTAGCTAAACCTTGTCCCTTTATCAACTTGGTTGGTTTTATTTCTATGTCATATTCAAGGATGTTTGCAATCCACTTGCCTCTTTTGCCTTCTAATCCTTCTTGGGTCAGTATGTCTTTTACAGCAGCATGTGGGACATAGGCAATCACGTGTGAATATAGTATGTACACTTTGAAATCCTAGATGGCCTTAACCAGTGCGTAGGCCTACTTTTCCATTATTGGGTACTTCAAAGGGGCGTCTCTTAAAGCTTGGCTGAAAAAAGTGATTGGTTTTTTAGCTCCCTGTTCATCCTTTTGCAAAAGGAGAGCGGCTAAGTGTGATCAGATGCAAATGAAAATATGATAAAATCTTTATCAAACTGTGGGCTAGTTAGGACAGGGGTTTGTGTTAAGGCTGATTTGATACTCTCAAATGCTTGCTTGGTTTCGAAAGACCATTTTACCTTGGCATCCTTCTTTAACATGTTGCTTAACAATCTTATCAACTCAGCTAGATTTGGAATAAATCTTCTCAAGAAGTTGATTTTCCCAAGGAATTCTTGTAGCTCTTTAATGTTTCTTGGAAATGGGATTTGGAGGATGGCTTGTATTCTTTCAGGATCAATTCTGATCCCATCCTTTGATATGATGTGGCCAAGTAATTTGCCTTCTTCGAGGCCAAACAGAGACTTCTTGGGGTTCAAGGAAATGCCATATTTCCTACATGTCATGAAAATTTTCCTAAGATGCTTGAGGTGTTCTTCATCAGATTTGGAAAATGGGGTTAAGTCATCAAGGTAGACAACTAGAAAGCCATGTATTTCTTTGGCGAAAGCAATATCTATTGCTCGTTGAAAGGTAGCACCAACGTTTTTAAGACCAAATGGCATCTTTACATACTTGAATGTTCCCCAAGGTGTAGTAAAAGCAGTTTTTTCTTGGTCGTCTGGGTGAGCAAGTATTTGGTTGAAACCTGAAAAACCATCTAGCAAAGAGATTCTAGATGATCCCACTACTCTCTGCAAGATGTGGTCCATTTTGGGCAAAGGGTAATGGTCTTTTAGGGATACTTGGTTTAAATTTCTGAGATCTACACAAAGTCTGATTTCGCCTGTCTTTTTCCTCGTAGGAACAAGATTGGACACCCATTCAGAAAATCTGATGGGTGCTATGATGCCTGCTTCAAACATCCTCTTTACTTCCTTCTCAATCGGGGGAGGAAGCATAGGGTTAATTCTTCTAAGTTTCTGCTTGAAGGGTTTTTGGTTTGGTTTTAAAGGAATGGTGTGTTGGATCACCGAGGTGTCGTAGGATTTCAGATCCTCATAGCTCCAAGCAAATACATCTTGGAACTCTTTGAATAAGTCAATATACTTGGGCTTTTGATCAGGTGGTAAATTTTTGGACAGTTTGATCATTTTTGGCTTTTCTACTGTCCCAATGTTATGTTCCTCTATTTCAGTGTTTATGGGCTGAAATTTTGGCTTTCTGGGCACGTCATTAGCATCAAACATGTCTTCTAATGGGTTTAGGCCAGCAGGCAGAAAGCTATCCTTTAAGTCAATGTTGTCTGCCTCTGTTTTGGATATATCTTCCAAGTGTATTTGTTTCAGTTGTTCTATGTTTTCTTTGCCAAAAATAGTTGGTTTTAGGGTTTGCTTGACTGTTGCAGCCGTTACATCTTGTTGATTTTCATTTGTTCGGTGTTCTGGATCTGACATAGCATCCATGTCAATGTTAATGTTTGAAAACTCATGCTCAAGGGTGAGGAAATTGTTAATCTGGGCATCATTTTCGAATACTTGCCAATCTTTAAAGTTATTTTGGACTGCAAGCCTATGTTTTATTTCAACTATGAAGTGATGGTTTGGGTCAAAAGGAAGCTTGCATGTACTAGCAAAGGTGGCTAGGCTGTGTGCATGAATGTTGTGATTTCTTGAAATCTTGTCAAGCTTGAATTTGGTGAATGCCTGGAGTATATTAGTAGCAGCGGTCCTATAGGCTCTCATTCTATTGTCGTTGGTTACAAAATTGCCTTTCATCTGTCGTATGATTAAATCAGAGTCTCCTAAAATAGACACTTTTGCAGCTCACAGAGCTCTGAGGAATTTAAGGCCTAAAAGCAGAGCCTCATACTCTACCATGTTGTTTGTGCATTTAAAATTCAGTCTGTAGGCATGACCTTCTGCATGGTTGTTATATGTGTTGTGAATCCAGACACCTGCCCCTGCTCCTAACTTGTTGACAGAGCCATCAAACTCTAAATACCATGTGATTTCTTGCTTATGGTCAGTATCAAGAGATTGAGCTGTTTTAGGATTGGGCAGATTTAAAATTTCTGTTTGGGGAACTTCTTTCGGTAGGCTGGTTGCATCAACTGTTGTGCAAGTTTCGTCAGTGTGTGCAACTGATTCTTCGTTGATGTGTGCTTGTTGCTCTAAAGCGAAGGGCTCATTATCAATTGAAACATTTGTGTCATCGTTAAACAAAATAAAGGAATCCATATCAGAGTGGATTGAGTAAATGGGAAAATTTTCAGGCTTGCTCTCACTACTTCCCACATATTTCATGAGTGTTTCTCTATACAGTCTCTTTGGTTGCCCAAAGACTGAAATGGTGGCATAGGAAAGGTCTAATTGAAGGGATCCTTGGAGCTTTGCTCCCCATGATCTTGACAGGAGCATACCGTACTTTGGTGGAATGTCAGCAACCACTACATCCATGAGGATGGTCTTGTTGGGATATTGGACTAAGGAGACACACAGGTCTTTGATGAAGCCTAAACATTTCACTTGACTTGAGTCAAATGAGTACAGATCTTTGTAAGGTCTTGTAACATCAAGATTCAGTTTTTCCATAACTGCTTTGGGCATAAGATTGTGCGATGCCCCTGAGTCAAACATAGCATTGTGCAAAACTTTGTCATGTATATGCAAATTGACATAAAAGGGTGGGACAGGTCCATGTGTTGATTTTCCGTTAACTTCTGGGCCAAATAGCAGCTCTGGGGTGTCATCTAAAACATTTACATCATCCTTGACCTCTGGCATTTGAAGTGATCTTTTAATTTGCTGCCTATATACATCGTGTTTAGCCAATTCTCGAAGGGGAATGGATATTTTTAACTTAGCTATTTCTGTCTCTAAGTTAAATGGCTTTTCCATTGGAGTCTTGATGTTGATAATGGCAGTTTTTTTTGTTTCATTTGAATTGTCTGCGTTTTTCTCTTGTTTATCATTGCTATGGGAAGTTTTTGCTTGCGGTTTTTCAACTTCAGGAAAGTTTTTGGGAACCCTGTTCAAGCTTTCTTTCAAGGAAGAAGGTGGCAAAGGTTGATCTTTGGAAGGTTGTATTTCTGTTATGTCTTCTACAGTCACTTGATGCGGGTTTGGAATAGGTATATCAGCTGGTTCTGTTATGACAGCCTTGCCTTTAGTCTTGCTGGGTTGTTTGCCTTCCTTTGTTTTACTAGGTTCGGAAATGTCAATGGTCCTAGTTCTCAGCTTATATTGTTTGTGTACTTCATACACAGTAGTATCATAACCTTGTTTAAAATCAAAAGACTTGCCAGACCTAGTATGAGACTGATTGTAATCGGTTTCATTTTGGTCTTCTTGGGACAGGACAGTTTGGTGCTCACCCTTTAGATCCATTAAGTTCATGTGAGTGTCCTCTATGGGTTCACTAGAAGTAGATCCTTCAACATAATTATCTTGGAAAGGGGGTCTTATATCATGGTCTTGGTTAGGCCTACCAGCATTTGTGTTCTGCGTTTTCCTAAAATTTGGGTTCCTTATGGTATTAGACTGTTGTCCTTCCCATGATGCTTTTCTCTCAACATTTTCTACTCTTTCTCCCAGCCTTTGCAGGCCATTGATGATAGCATCAAGCTTTTGATCAAAAGCTGAGGGTTCTTCCTTAAAGGTGGTTCTTCTTTCCATTCTAGCTCTGTTTCTTTTGGCAATTAAATTGGCTTCTACGCTAACAGCAACATTTTGCATGTCCGCAAGGGTTTGAGGAGATCTTTCTTTTAACTGGTATGCCATATCCGGGTCGAATCCATCAGGAAATTTGTACAAGGCCAGATCAGGTGGAGGCCTTAAGTTCTGTGGTATTGCGTTATATACATTATTAAATCTTGCACAGTACTCCAAAATAGTCTCTTGAGGACCTCTTTTGATCGTATCATATTCAGCTAGTATGTGCAAGGGGTCTTTCTTTTTCTCCCATCTGTTGGTAAAGGATTGGTAAAGCTCATCTGGGGTGGTTATGGAATTTGCAGCAAGTGATCTGAACCAAGTTCTTACATCACCTGTCAAACTCTGAACAAAAATTCTCATTCTCACGCTATCATCGTCTATCTCATAGTTTCCAAAATAGTCTTGCATATTTTTGGTGTGCTGAAGGGCTGTGAAAGGACTGGTGCTGTCAAAATATGTGATTTTAGATTGGTACTCTTGATGTAAAGCCCCAGCATTAGCATGTAATTGCAGGGGTGCATATCTATTAGCCATATTGGCAGGTATAAGTGGAACAACGGGGATAAGTGGAACAACTGGAGTAACAGGGATCACAGGAGTAACTGGAACGCTGGAAACAACAGTAGTGTTAGTATGTGCAGTGAATGAAGATGTGGAAGGAGTACTACGGGATGTAGATGATGAACTAAGGGAAATAGGGGTTGAACGGAACAAAACCTTGACAGGAGTCGGAATACTGCTAGGGTAAGTTGTTTCAGGGCTCAAATCAGCAAAATTTTCCTGTCTTTCTTGCTTCCTAATGATTTTCGAGATTATGTTAGGGTTTTCAAAAACAGCTGGAGGGTTGGGATCTGGATTTGACCTTGTATATCGTGGATTTTTCTTGGGAGCCAGCTTCTGAATTGTTTTTTGGGTAATTTTCCGAGGAATGTTTTTGTAATCAACAAGGGACTAATTAAAATATGAGACAGCTTGTTTGTAACTTAAAACTAGCATGAAGATTGACTGAAGCAACATTTATTTACTCCTGTTAATGCAAAGCAAAAAACAGTCTCAAAGGCTTCTTGGCTGACATTCAGGCTTCATCTGTAGTTTTAAGAGATAAACAACAGTTGGGAAGTTTGATTTATGGTCTCAGCAGAGCTTTCTTACCTTCTTCGTGAAACTATCTGAGGAAGTTCCCCAGTGGAGTCGCCATTATGTTATCGTGAAACTATCTGAGGAAGATACCCAGCGGAGTCGCCATTATGTTATCACTCAGGTTGTCCTTAAGCTCTGGAAAAGGATACGGCCGAGGTAACCACAGACCAACTTTGGACTGTAGGTTCTAGCCAACCTGCAATCAGAGAGGGCTCTCTCTTTATGATTTAGCTTTGTTGAAAAGGATTTTAGGCTAGGTCTCGAGTTCAGAGGGTTTTGTTTTGTTTTCGGTGGGAAAATTGATGTTTTCAGACAGAGAGGCAAGGCATAGTCTGGAAGTTTCAAACCATTGGGCGTGGAGTCGAGGAGGAGAACTCCTGATGCGTTTCTTCGGTCGGGAAAATAGAGCAAGAATGCTGAGCATGAAACAATTTTTCAGGTTTAAATGATGGAAAGAATGCTAAGTAATGAGAGGCAGTTAAGAATCTCTCAATCAGCTTAACAGAGGAGGTAACAGAGCGCTACCTAGGGGCAGTAAAGAATCCCTAGATAATTGGCAAACACAGGTGAATTGGGGTAAACATGAGCCAGGAGGAATTCATATTCGTAACCAATTCAATCAGAGGAAAACATAAAGAAATAGCAGAAATTGAGCATAGAGAGTATTTAAACTAATTCTAGGCTATTCATTCTTTCTGCTATTTAGATAGTGGGAAATAATAAAACAGAGGTAAGATGCACTTATTGCTTCAGGCTGCAGCACAAGAATTCCATCTTCATATCTCCAAAAACATTCATTTACAATAGACAGTTTTCTCTCCAAGCTTTCAACAATCTTTGATTATAGAAAAAATCAAGTATACAATGCGAGTCTCTGGTGAAAATTCTCAATCAACCAACCCTTGAAACAATGTAGAGGGCGGTATATATAGGGCAAAACTATCTACAGAGTTTCTTTATTACATCTTGACCTAATTAGGTCTGAAAGAAAGATGATTACTTAACCTAATCCTATCCAGAAATAAATGCAAAAAATATCTCGGGCTGTGCTCAGGGCCGCCGTATCAAAACTGAGTAAATGATGTTGTCCTAGGTGGCTTGCTGCAGTGTTTTCTGAAATAAATGTGTATGGGCTTCTGCCATTTTGCTGTCTGTCTGCATTTAAAGCTTTAACTATGATTTGAGGGCAAGGATGGGCTTACGCCTCTTGATTTGACTTTCTGGGGGGGGGGCTCATCAATGTTCAGATGCTTCGAGCCCCTAAAAAATCTTCGGCTGATACTATTTGGCTTTTCATATTCCTCTGATACTCTTTGGCAATAAACTAATGTTGTTCTGACGTGTTGTGTGTTAAATCATCATTTAATGGCCGCTGCTCGGCCTCTGTTTTCTTCAAAACTGTTTTCTGCTCCTCTCGGCAAGCTTCGCGAAGAAAAATGGTTCATTCGACACCTTTCGGGCTTCCTGGGGGCTGCAAAATGAAAAGATTCCCTGAAGATTCCCCATTCAGGCCTAAAAAATCTAGCGATGAGCGATTTGACGCAAATCGCTCATCAAAAACTGCCTCAGAAACTGATTCCGGGGCTCCGAAGTGCGATTTTTGCTCCTTCGCGCCAAAAGTGCTGATGACGTCAGCATGACGTCAGCGGATGTGACTTCGTACGGCGGGTGACATCAGCGATGACGTCAGCATGATGACGTGGCGGGATGACATCAGCATGATGACGTCATCATGTACGGACGGTGATGTGGCATGTACAGTGGCAGGGTATGGTGGCAGGTGACTCGGCAGGGGGCCAGGCAGGTGGACGATGTGTCGCGGTGACTGAGCAGGGGGTGACGCAGGCGGGTGACGTCACAAGGGAAATGGCGGTAAGCGGTTTTGGGCGCACCGCCTTAGTGCCTGGGCGGTTTTGGGGGGAGGGGCTCCGCCACACCCCAGAGCCTGACGCGTGGCGGGAGTACGGCGGGTAATACCGCCCATCTCCTGGACGCTAAAGCTCGGGCAGTTGGTGCGCAAAAAAGGACCGCCCACCGTAGATCTGGGACGGGCCAGATCTAACGGCTGGCGGGGCGGACAAAGAAACGGCGGGGAAATATACAGGGAATATCCCGCTTTTAATAATGCGCGCAGGGGGCTTAGACTTAGGGAAAGGGGTTTAGAAATTTATGCCCGAAACTTGGGATAAGGGGGCAAAAAAGTGGGTTTTTGAGGGTTTTAGGGCTAGGGAAGAGGTTATTAATCTGGCCAGGTGTCAGATTAATCCCTACTTGGACACGGATGGGCTAAAAGCAGGCCCAGATGGACTGTTCTTTCCCGAACTTACAAAAAATATGGCTATATTGCCAGGGAGGGGATATTTACATAGAGGAATTTTATATACAAAGTTTTAATAGGGGAATGGGGAAAACTGATAGGGAGTTATATAATACTGTTAGTAGTTAATATGAAGGTGATCAGCAAGCGCTAAGGTCAGGGACCTTAGGCTAATTTTGGGGAAAAGACTTTGAAAAGAAATAGAATTCTTGAGTGAAGCAGATCTTCACCAAGGCAAATGCTATGGATGATGATGAAACTAAGAGGAATCAAGTAGATCTTGACCTCTTTGGGAAGTTAGTAAGTGACTTGGGGAATTAGAAGAAGGGGGAGTTAGTTATGTCCACCTTTGAGCTCCTTTGCATGAACACTGCCTGCACTATGATCTGTAAAGATAAAGCACTTTGTAACACAAAATTAATCATAAATTATCATTCTGCAACCACACAGCTACCTACCCAGCCTACTCTCCTAACATTTTTTCTTCTTTTGAATTGGGTGCACTTAGACTTGCAAACCCAGATTTACAATTTTTCTTTTGAATTCTTCCTATATAAATCTACACTTATTTCTACCAGGGCCCAGATTAAACAGTTGTGTCCCTTTGATTCTCTACCTATCTACAAATCTGCCAAGATTAAACTGTTTGGACAGATATCATTCTCTATATTCTAAAACAGGAAATTGAAACCTAGGGAGACCAAGATTAAACTGTTTGGACCTCCCTTAAATGAAAACTCTTCAAAACTGGAACAACTTATCAAAAATTGGAATCAGAAGTGGCATTGGACTAGCACACTTCATGGCTTTCTTCTTTGGTCTCTTCTGGAAATATGGAACACTGCAGCTTGCAAAGTATGACATATTTGGCATGTAAAAATGTCAATCATGAAAAATGATACCCTGTTGCAATAGGAGGCTAACATTTGGGACACATTGTGGGTCGTGAAGGTGTCAGGGTTGATCCCAAAAAGATACAGGCAATGCAAGATTGGCCCCAACCAAAAACCTTGAAGAGTTTGAGGGGATTCTTGGGTCTCACTGGCTACTATCACAAATTTTTCTGCAATTATGGTCGCATTGCTAGACCCCTCACTAACCTTCTTAAGAAAAATTCATTCCTATGGATTGATGCAGCACAACAGGTATTTGTGGCTCTCAAACAGGCCATATGTTCCACTCCATTATTGGC
This sequence comes from Pinus tabuliformis, assembly GCA_031772625.1. NCBI lineage: Eukaryota > Viridiplantae > Streptophyta > Pinopsida > Pinales > Pinaceae > Pinus > Pinus tabuliformis. The sequence continues at coordinate 743,343,332 of CM062810.1, forward strand.
ACTACCCGACTTCAACAAATATTTTTTGATTGAATGTGATGCTTCAGGTATTGGTATTGGTGCTGTATTAATGCACAAAGGTCAACCCTTGGCTTTCACCGGCCAACAGCTGAGTGGGAAACATCTGGGACAATCTACTTATGAGAAAGAGATGATGACCATCTTATATGCAGTAGATACCTAGCGACCATACCTATTGGGACGACATTTCCAAATTCGCACAGACCATCAAAGCCTCAAATATTTTTTGGAACAATGTCTATCATCGCCACAACAAAACAAATGGCTGGCCAAAATGTTGGGATATGATTATGAGATAATTTACAAGAAAGGGCGTGACAATATAGTAGTGGATGCTTTATCGTGCTAATTTGAGGATGAAAGCACCCTGCTATCAATCTTTCTTCCCATACCAGATTGGATTGAAGAAGCCCACAAGGAATGGTTTTCACACCCCTCTCTCTCCCAACTCATTAATAACTTGAGAGCATATCCTAATTCCTCAGTTGGCTACTCTTGGAAGGATGATATTCTTCGCTACAAGGATCGAGTAGTGATATCGTTGACATCCACCCTCAAAACTCACATTTTGGCAGAGTTGCACTCATCTCCCACTGTCGGGCATGCAGGCTTTCAGAAGACTTATGCTCGCACTCGTCATTCTTTCTTTTAGACAGGCATGAAGAGTGACATTCTTACCTTTGTAGTTGAATGTGATGTGTGTCAACGTCACAAAGGAGAAACAATCAAGTCACCGGGAACCTTACAACCATTTCCAATCCTTGCCTCTGTCTGGACGGATGTTTCTATGGATTTCATTATTGGTCTACCAAAGTTGGGAAACAAATCAGTCATCATGGTGGTTGTGGACAAACTTTCTAAATATGCTCATTTTTGCGCTGTACCCCACCCATTTACCCCCACTTTGGTAGCTCAAGCTTTCATGGACCAGATCTTCAAACTGCATGGCATGCCAACTTCCATTGTGTCTGACCGTGACCCGACTTTCACCAACAAGTTTTGGCAATAACTTTTCAAGCTACAAGGCACCCATCTCCATCTAAGTACTACCTATCATCCCCAAACTGATGGTCAAACTAAAGCAGTCAAAAAATGTTTGGAGACATACCTAAGATGCTTCACTTCAGAAAGGCAACATCAATGGGTACAATGGCTACTTTTAGCTGAATGGTGGTATAATACTAACTATCATGAAGCCACCAAGATGACTCCATATGAAGCAGTGTATGGCCAACTCCCACCTTCACCTATTTCTTATATCACTCGATGCTCTAAGGTGCAAGCAGTTGATCAACTCCTACAAAATCGTGTCGCCATGATAGATTGTCCCAAAGATAATCTCCATCAATCTCAGAATCGAATGAAGCAACAGGAAAACCAACATCATTCAGAGCGCACATTTCAAGAAGGGTATCAGGTATTCTTGCGGCTGCAACCATATAAGAAAAAATCACTCAAAGAAAAAGGCTTCCAGAAATTAGCTCCCAAATTCTACGGACCTTATCAAATAATTCAGTGCATTGGAGCAGTAGCCTATAAGCTGGCCTTGCCACTAACTTCAAAAATCCGTCCAGTCTTCCATGTATCATGCCTCAAGAAAGTGGTGGGGAACAATTGCAGAATTCAAACTAGTCTACCTGAATTGGATGAGGAAGGTTCACTCTGGCTCCAACCTAAACAGGTCCTCGATATTCGTGAAATACATCTACGTGGCCCCATGATCAAGCAAGTCCTCGTCAAGTGGAAAGACACCTCTCCAGGAGATGCGACCTCAGAACTCGCCACTATTTTTCAACGGTTTTTGCAGCTTCAACCTTGAGGACAAGGTTGCTTTTGATGGGGGAGGGCATGTTAGGGTCCAACCCTAACCCCTTTATTTATGTAATAAACCCATTAGGGTCGAGTCATAGTCATAGTTAGTTAAAGAGTCAATAAATCTCGTATTACTAATTGTAAGTGGTTGACCCGCATTTAAGAACGGGACCACAGTTAGTTGCAAACGAGCCATGGTATTAGATATATAGTATTGAGAGAACCATGGTAATGACCCATGATATTGTATGTATAAATCCTATATATACGTTAGAGACTCCCCATTGAGATATATCGAGTCTTATTTTGTAATCGAGCTCTGCTCTGTTGGAGGTTTCCCCCTCAAAGAGGTAAGTGAACATTGCTTTCATCTCTGAATAATAAAATACTTGTTGTTTTTCTCATTTTACTCTGTGTTATGGGTTGTATTTCATCACATATTTGGTATTCTGGAATTTCTCACAGGTCAAGAGCATAACAGCCTCAAACTCCAAAATCAAGAAATTTGGATGTGACCTATGCAACAAAGGCTATTTTTGCATCCCCACATCAATATTTTTCTTAATCTTTTTATAGTATGGACCTCATTTGGATTTCATGTTGTCCATGCACTTAAACATGGTTCCATGGAAATTTTGAGATAACTAGGTGACAAGGGTGGTTCCTCAAAAGAAAACATTGTTGTTTTCCCTTCTCAAATCTTGGTTTACCCTCTTTCCTTAGGTAGAAGAGCCCCTACTTTCTCTCTAATTTTCACAATTATATTTTTAATAATCTCAATTTTTATGTTTGAGATTGTTGTGTAGCATTTTAGTTAGGATGTTCAATTTTTCGTTTCTATAATACTATTGTGCTTTAAAATTTAAGTGGTGAAACTTTAGGGTTAATGTAACTTCATGCCTCTTAAGGCCAGAGGAACTACCTCTATAACAATAGTTTTACACATAAGATCGATATAAAAGTTCATTTTCTTCTCATTCCATTTAACATAGCAGGTATAAAAGTAACTTTGTTACTCAACATAATAATCTACCTAGAAAAATATGTTAAGAATCACTATCATTGTAGACAATTCTTTACATAGTAATAGTATTCTTTCTATCCTAGTTACAATAAACTCTATTATAGATTAATTTTTTCATAAGAGGGAGGTACTAAGCATCAATGCTGCACATTACACTTGTTTTAAAAATATAATAAAAAAAACATATACTATTTCATATATATATATATATATATATATATATATATATATATAATGAAGAAAATTCTCTATTTTATATATAAAATAATACGGATTTTTTAATCACCCAATATATATATATATATATATATATATATTTTTTTTTTTTTTAGAAATTTAAACACCAATGTCCACGGGGTCTTGGATATACGATGATCAAGCGCTCTGTTAAGGTACTCCTTGATGTGAAGACACCGGTTCAATTCCCTGCCCCGATCGGGGTGCTAAATTGGACATGGTGAAGATGTAGTCCCTCCAAGATAAAATTTAAACACTAACAATGCAACATTTTTAATATTAAAAACTGTAATGTTGAAAAAAAAAACATAAAATGACAATCTGGGAACCATAATAGAGTCATACTCCATATCCATACCTAAAGCGTAAGAAATCTGCGTTACTCGGATTAGGAATGAGTTTATAGCACACAAATTTCATTCAAACGTTGATAGATGAGCTTATTATTATTTAAGTGCATCATATTTAAATATTAAAAACTGTAATCTTGAAGAAAAGAAAAGAAAAAATGAGAATCTGGAAACCAAAATGGCGTCGTAGTCCATATCCGTACCTGAAGTGTAAGAAAGTTATGTTACTCAGATTATGAATGAGTTTATAGAACATGTAGTTCATTCAAACATTGATAGAGGAGCTTATTATTATTTAAGTGCATCGCAGTCACTGACTTCAATAGATGATTCCTATTTCATTCTTCCCTTTCAAGCCTTGCTAACCTATACTTGTTGAGATTCTCATGTCTCTATTTACTCACAAAGCACCGAAAAACAGAAACATTAACGAAGCTCCCATACCCTGGTGATGGAAGTTGCATAGACGTCGGGGGTGGCATAGAATTTAGCTAAAAGAACGCTTATTACATTATGCTCCAATGCACTTTTCGTTAAAGTGGAAATAAGACTTTCAAAATATGAACCAAGTAGATGATTACAAATTATTTTTTTAATATATCTATATATATATATATATATATATATATATATATATATATATATATATATATATATATATATATATATATGCATGTATATATACTTCGTTGAGATTATCATGTCTCTATTTACTCACAAAGAACCGAAAAATAGAAACATTAACGAAGCTCCCATATCCTGGTGATGGAAGTTGCATAGACGTCGGGGATGGCATAGAATTTAGCTAAAAGAACGCTTATTTCATTATGCTCCAATGCACTTTTCGTTAAAGTGGAAATAAGACCTTCAAAATATGAACCAAGTAGATGATTACAAATTATTTTTTTAATATATATATATATATCTATATATATATATATATAGATAGATAGATAAAGTTAAACATTAGAGAATATATTGGTCAAAGCTCATCTAATGGGTAGTCAAAAGCAAATTGATCACAAGAGTATTGCCTTGGTAGAGACTAATAATAATTTGGCATTGGAAATAAACTTTGTTTTAATTTTGATAATCAATGTTAATGTGTTTTATATATTTATATAACTAACTTAAGTAAAGGAAGCTAAATATTTTCTTAGGATTTGCTTTACTAGGCCTACATTTCACACAGACAAATGTCGAGACTTGATTAAGAGTATTTTTTTTTTTTACAAAGCCAATTAGGATTGGGTTGTGTTGCAGACACCAATTTGGAAATTTCTTACCTATTTTACAGGAAAAACTGTACTTGTTGCTTATCTAGTTGATATTCCCAATAATTATGAGCATGTATGACCCTATTCAACAACTCCTCTAGAACAAGCTCCCCCCTATGCTAGTGGGGAGAAATCTTTGTTGTATAAACAAATGGATTTTATTTATCCTGCAACGCGAAAAGGACAAGCACCATGCATAAGTAGCAGTGGAAAACCTACTAGTAAATATTAGTTTTATTTTTTAAATTCATTGTTTCTTCCTTGTTAACTATTGGATTTTAAAAATAAGTGGCAAATCATTCATATCCAAGTATGTTTATCAATTGAATATTTCATATGTTTGTCCTATGTTCTATTTTCAGAAAACATGGAAAAATCCTGCTTAGATTCTATAATTGTGATTAGCTTGGTGAATGGACAAACTCTCCTACTGTAATTTCCCATAAGTGTAGAACCAAGTTGATGAAGGAATATATAAAAAAGAGAGTGAACTGACGAACCAAGGCATGTGTATTTGCTCTCTGTGAACTTCAAAAGCAAGAGGAATATGTACATGACCCACTTTGTCTATAATTTTTGGAATAGTAATGAAATGTGCATATATTGGCATTGGGTAGTCTATACAAGCTAGGGTATGGATCTACCTTGGAATGTATGAAATATCTCGAAAGTACCTGTAACTCTCATAAACGAGACAGAGTGATGATGGTGAGCGAAGAAAGTACCTGCTCGGCATGCTATTGATGTTGTGCGCAAATTTAGGTGTATATTTTTCTGATTTTGTTGGGTACAATACATCAACGATGATATCTTTGCATTAATTTTTGAATAGGCTAGTTATTTTTTCATTAGACAAGATATAAAATATGCACAAAAGTTTTATTTTTTCCCTAATTAAGAATATATGTAGGGGAGAGATGTCTATTGGTTGTTTTTATGGCACCAGTCCCACGAAGCGAGCAAAGCTTGACACATATATTACCATTTTTTAAAGAAAAGTAAATAATATTAAGTGTAAATATATTTTAAATTATGTCCAAAACTTGTCCATATGTTGGTTGGACCCACAACTGTCCATAAATAGTCTTTTTAATATTAAGAGTACAAAACATCTTGTCCCAATTACCTCGAAGTATATTTTGACGTACAAAAAAAATAAAACTATAAATTATCCCAAAATTGTCTAATCCACTAGTACAAGCTACTTGTCAATTCAACCCCCGTTAAACTGAATTGAAAGTAAGCATCCCAATGCACATTCATACCTGCACATATAGAAAGTTGATGGACATCAACCATAATTGTTGGGTTATTCAATAATTCAACCCACTGAGTTCAATAAATGACACCCAACCTATTAAATTCCATCAAAGCACAAGGATCAACCATAAAAAATTTGCAACCATTGGATCACATCCAAATCAATCCATAACACACATTCAAATTTGAGAGATTGTAATCGATGTCAATCCTTATTACCATTTAAATTCAACAACAAATAACAATAATATAACCTAAACCCTAGCTAAATTTTCATTTTAAACATTCAAACTGTTCATCAACCCTGAAGACATACCATTAGAGAGTGCACAGAGTAATTAGGTACTGCAAAAAATTGTTTTTATTTGTATTTGCAGTATAACCAGGTTCTAATTCTCCAATTCTATATTAGCAAAGGTAATCTATCTTAGAAGCACTCATAGTTGTTCTAAACATGTAATGAATCCCTTGAAGTTTCAATGTGACGTTTAAAAACAAAAGGGTGAATATAAGCATATATTTTGCACAAACAAACATGATATATATGAATAAATATGTTGTTGTTGACACTCATAGTGGTCATCTTCGAAAGAAGATGAAAAACTCAAAAATTAATATTTTATGTTTGAGGCTATTTTTTTAAATAAAAAACCTGCATTTTTGGCATTGGTAGACTCACTGTTGGTGAGTTGTCTTGTTCACCAGGTTTCAAAAATCTACAAAGTCGCAGAGATTTACTCCTACCTTTACAAAGTTCTAGAGATTGTACCGTTTTCCATGTAGTTTTTAAGCTCAAGAGATGGTTTTTCATTTCTGTTTTATAGTATTAATACTACAAAACTAAATCTAAATACTACAATACTGAAACTGCAATACTACAATATTAAAGTTCAATACTACAATATTAAAAATGGTAAGCAAGCACCCCCAAACTACCTACACTCATGCTTAGAATTGGTTAAATATGAAGAGAATCCTTGAAAGAAGTGATTCATAGTCTATACAAGTGAGTGCTCATGTGTGACTGATACGTGAACCCTACACCCGTGAAGAAATATTCAACTGTTCAAAATAAGGACAATCTAGCATTTATAGATTGAGTAGAAGAAAAATACATTTGCAGAAATTCCATTTTTTTTTGTAGAAAAACGTGAAGATACCTACTAATCACAAAAGGAGAATGCCTTAATGCCTACATTTATTTATTTTTTTATTTTATTTTATTTTAATTTTTTTTTTTTTTTGAATAAGGCTAATTCTATTATAGTACAAAAAGGTCAAAAATTACATCATAGTTACAACAAGGCCATGGCCTTGTAAATCCTGCCCAGAAATTGACAGTTTGCCCAGATTTACACCTTCCAAAATTGAACACAGTCAAAATTTGGATTACTATCTTCTGTTGTGTCTTCTCCTAAGACTCGAAACAGTGACTCTAAACAGTACGTAATAGGGACATGCTGAGATAGACAAACATGGCGATGATGAGCACCGCTTAAACATGGACTGACTGACATATAGACCCATACTGCCGGCACATAGACATACAGACCCATACTGCCGAACTGATACATAAACATAGGATTCAAAGACAGAGTGATGCTCCTGCGGCCTAGGCTGCTGAGAGCGAACTGCTTGACTTGATCATTCATCGTCCGTGGTGTAGGGCGCTTCCTCAACTCGGCACCCAAATTGCAGAGAGTCGTCAGAATCGGAGAGAGGGACCACCGCGCTGGAAGGGAGACCCTGAACAGGCTCGCTTGGACCCGCAAGAGCTGCTGTAGTAGCTAAGGGGGAGCTTTCCCTAACAGGGCGTTGCAGGTCAATTATAGGCACTTTCCCTTGAACTTGAGGTGGGTTTTCCAGAGTTGCATCTGCCTGATCTCTGAAAATATCACAATGCTCAACAATTACAGAGACAATCAAAGTAGAATTGGCGAGTGTGTAGGGTATCCGATACCTGACCGTAGGATGTGCCTCATGTCCACAATCAATTATGCGTTCGCTCCCCAGCCCTCTGCCTCGTCCGGCTCTGTTACCATGGAGGTGTTGCTGCTCAAACGTAACTTCGACGGAGGAGGAAGGAGAAATGGGGACAGGCCTCTGAGTGGTAGCCCGTCCGCGAGAGCCTCCGCGTCTACTGCACATTCTCAGTCTCTCACCCCGCATTGCTGGATAGAGAAGAACCCGCTTGCAGAAACCCAGAGAGGAGGGATGAATTAGGACGGGGGTCGCCGAATTTGGCTCACAACGCCTGGGAATTGATCTCAAGCTTGTGACAGTCCCTGAATTGGCCACAGAGCATGAATGCCCTTGCTCATTCCCCCGCTCCACCGAGTAATGCGCCAGTGTTGCAGTGGTATGCCAGACGATTGCAGAAGAATGTGCAAGTGTAGCAGGAGCTCCCGGTTTATTAATCGCCATCGCACAGTTAGCCAGGAGACAAATTATTGAAGACAAGACCAGCATTAATGCCCTCGTTGATATTCCAGCATGCGAACCTCTCTTACATCCCGCGAGGTACTGCGTGTCACACATGGGCTGACCCCTGCCCATGTGACTCCCCATCTGTCCGCCGCTCACCTTAAGCACCCGCATCCGGGAGGGAAATGCCTACAAATTACTAATAAACTAAAAACATCCATATTATAAATAATTAAACATCTTTCAATCAAAATGGCAAACAATGTTTCTTGCAAGCTCAACCAAATGCAAATAAAATGAAATTTTAGTGAATTTTATGAAAAAATAGAGAAAAAAACCATCATTGAATCATACTCCCAGAAATTTGAGAAAAACGTTTTACAAAGCAAGAGTATATAGTCTGTTGGACATAATTTTATATAGGAAGATGAGTATACATGTTGTTAATTTCATATAAGAAGACATTATGAGAATTGGGACCTACCTAAGCCAACAAATTATAAGTCTATAGAAAGAAAAATTTCAACCTTTACAATTGTTTGAAATAATTTGCATAGAGGAGGACATTGTTGAGAACTGGGATTTGTTTGAGCCAAAATACAATAAGCCCTCTAGAAAGTAGAAATCCAACCTTTCTTTATCACATAAGATGCAAATATAAATTTGTTTGTATAAATATTATATTGTTAATGAATTGCATGTAATAAATCTGCAGGTAGTTGATGCTATGAAGGTAGTTAGTTATGTTGCTGATACAAGGAAAATAAGGAGGCAAGTGACTAGGGGTGCCTAGCTACAATGGACTCCATCAGATGAGGACTGGGTGGATCATTTAAATGTCAACAATGCGCCCAACAATTTTGTTGAGGATGACCATGCAGTCGCAGATGATGATGTTGGCCCACCATCAACCACAGTTCAAGGTGAAAATTCAACTAAGAAGATCAGTGTTATAAGAAGGTGAAGAAAACAAGACATGTTAGCTGTAATTAATGATATGGAATTTAATGGATATTTAGTTTACGCATCTGCAAAAAAACATGGTATTGCTCTCTCATCCATACACTATTGGATAAATGGGCTCTCATACAAAACACAAAGGGACTCTTACAGTTATGATTGAAGAAGAGAAGGTCGAGGTGGTTTTGTGGTGTAAGGAGATAGCCAATTGGGACATGGGCTATAGTTGATACAACTAAAATCCATAATTGCTCAAATATGTCACAGGAGGCCAAGCCTCTCAAGAAATGGGTTTCCTGGTAAATCATGTTGGTTTGGGTTTAAAAAAAGGTATTAAAACCTTGTACTACATACAACCGAGGGCTTTGAAAGAGACAAAGCTTTAAATATATGCCCTATAATTGTGTCTAAGTTTTATAACACTCTTTTTAGTGCATACAAGAAACAATCTTATGCCCGAGAACATATATGGAACTGTGACAAAACAGGTTTACACGAAAGAATAAATTGTGGTGTGCGGGTAATTGCCAAGAGAGGGAGCCGAAAAGTGCCAAATATTTTTCCTAAGAGTAGGGAGTGGATAACTATTCTATGTTGTGTCAATGCAATTGGTGCCTCAATCCTAGGATTTTGTTTATTCAAGGGTAAAACTCAACTGAAAAACTATATACAAAATTGTGAGCTAGGTGCATGCATGGTTGCACATCTCCATACATGAATGACTAAAGATTTTTTTTGGATTGGCTCTGTCACTTTGCTACATATATACCTAGTGGTGTCTCACCTAAAATCAAACATCTACTATTTTTTGATGACCATGGTAGCCACATTGTTGTGGAAACAATTGAGGAGGCTAACAATTTAGGCATCAACCTATTAACACTTCCTGCTCATACCACTCACAAATTAGAACGCCTTGATGTGAGTGTGTTTGGGCCTTTCAAGGACTATTTTAGGTCAGAGCGAGCTTTGTGGATGGCAAAGAATCCAGTGGTTGAGGTGAAAAGGTTTGAGCTAGCTAAGTTTGCAAGTAAAGCCTTTAAAAGGGCTCTCACACTATCAAATATCAAGGATGGGTTTAAGAGGACTGGAAATTGGCCATTGAATTATGATTCTCTTTAAGCATGATATTGGTCATAATGAGGCATTTGATGTGGATGGTAAAGAATAAGGGAATGTCTAAGCACACGTTGATGCCCAAGAAGAAGTGGATGAATAGAAAGATGCAGTTGTATTTGATAATATGATTTCACTCTCTCGAAGACACTTTTACGGTGATGATGATGAACATGAAAGTGAAACACAATATAGCCATGAACGAATTGATAGTAAATGGAGGTTGTTATACCAAATGAAGCACATAAAATTTTTGCATGTGATATTCTTAATGACTTTTTTGATCATGTAGCTAACAATGATAATGTGGTTGAAAATAAAAATGCTAATGTTACACTAGGAAGTAAAAATGAGAAATTGATATTTCCAAGCCAAGTAACCCCGTCATCATGGATGGTAGAATCCATGATGAATATGAACAAACATAATGTATCAAGAACCAATGAAGAAACAATGAACATGCCTTCACAAATAACATAATTGAATGATGAAAATTTTCATTTTTTAATGGACAATAGATCACTGGAAGAAGGTATTATACAAAATGAAGAACTAGATGAAGATAACAATATAGTTCAATCAGTTGTATCGGATATTGAAAGGCAAGTGTCAGGCAAGGAGTAGTAAGTGTCAATAAAGGAATAATTACTTGGTCGATTCCTAAAGCTACCAGTAGAGAAAGTGTCAATGAAAAGAAGGAAAGGAACAAAATATAGTCTTCATTTGGGTCGAAGTTCATAATTACTCACCTCATAAGACTATGTAAAAATTTAGTTAAGTTTGAACAACAAAAAACTTGAAATTCATGAACTAAAATAGAAAAAGAAGGATTTAGATAAGGAAAAGAAGGAAACAAGGATTGTTACAACATAAGGTTGAGCAAAGGAAATGATTGAAAGAGGGAAAGTAAGGCAAGATAAGGACCATAAAAAACAATTAGCAATAAAGGAAAATGAATCAATAAAGGCTCAACAATTGCTTCAAAAAGAACAAGGGATAATAGAGAGGGTTCATAATGATGCATGCATAGCCAATGAAAAAAGGAAGATGTCAAACACATTGGACTCTATTGCAGACAATACACCATTATTCTGAGACCTCATAAACATCCAATTCCCTCACTATCAACAAGGGGGTTTTCCCACTTGCTATATTCCTACCAATGTCGATGTCAATCCTATGTATGATTATCAGACACCTCCACTTAATGCATTGGTTCGTAGAACAAGTGTGAACTATGGGTATTGAATTCCTCAATGGCTACAAGGGGAAAATTGGACTCAATTATATGGAAACAATCCAACACATCCTAATCAACCATTAATAAGTAGGCTAACCTAATTGGCTCAAACATGCAAGTCAACAAGCTTGGGAAATAAGGATTTTGGAGGCCATCAAGCATAGGGGTGCCATATTATTTTGGTGTAACCTCATTAGCGTGTGGATTTTGTAAGGATTTCCTCTATTTCTTGTGACATGACCATTTTGGATTAAATCCTAGGTCATTTATTCCATACTTTTTGTGGCATTGTAATAAAAACCAATTGTAGAAGATAGATTCATAGTCTATTAGCATGGGTAAATCCTAGCTTAGAATACAATCAAATTTGTGTTCTTCCTTTAAATACCAAATGATTTACAACAACAAAATTTTCTCCGAGTTGTTAAAAAAATGAAGAATGAGGGAATCCTCAAAACTTGAGCAACTCACGTTTTATAATTTGAAAACCCCATAAATATTATAAGGAAATAATAACCACTGAAAAACCTTTCTTAAATGAAAAGTTAGAAGAGTGAAAGACTTAAGCAACTCAATTTTAATAATGTAAAGACTCAACAAATGAAAAGAAACAATTAATTGTTACAACTCTTTATTAAGTGAAAACTTGAACATTTCAAACAAACATGAACTGTAACAATTCCTCCAAAGTGAAAACTTGAACAACTTAAAAACACATTTAACCATAACAACTCTTGCCGAAATAAATTTTTTAGAGTAAGTGATGTAATTGTGGTATGGAGAGTGAAACTGTACAATGCCCTATTAAAAAATGTGAACATGAAATATGGAATGTTGTATCACCACCTCAGAGCTATGTAAATGTTCTAGTGTTTTCTCTTGTCAATTTTATTAGCGCTTACTATCTCTACAATTCACAATTAGGCCATGGAAAGGACATCTACATGTATCATTATATTATAATGACCATACCATGCCTTTTATGTTAGATATTTCTTTAAAGCTTGGAAAATAACACTGAATTGATTATAGTTTCCTGACTATGCCAACTCAATGGTTGTTTTTATACTTTTCTTTGTTGTATCCAAAAATCTTATTTAATTCATTTAGAATCTCGATAATCTAGTTGAATGGACTATGTTTTCAAAAGTTCCCCAAGTTTTTTTTGTGTCAATATGTAAAACTTAGGTTTGAGGTTTTATAGGTTTTGAGAGAGAAGAGTATTTCAGAGATCTTTGTTTTCTTATGTTAAGTGCCACATAAGACTTTTATGTGATTCTCAACTTTTACATACGAAGTTCTGTCAAATAAGTAATATGAGTCATGCATTAGACTCACATAGCATGTTGAAAAAGAAATTGCCCTAGTTATGATTCCACTTGATAAGTTATTAGAAACATAGATAAGTATGATATATCAAAGCAATTTTGATGTACTACCATTTTATGCATTTCCTATAAACATAAGTTGTACAAGATGGAAATGACAATATGTAAAGTGTAAAATTCTCACCACATTTTTGGTCAACTCCCTTATTTGATCGAGTTCAACAATGTATGAAATTGGTATTGTAACCTCTTGTTTATAACTAGCTAGGTGTACCTCTTAGGATATGACAGTTTCAAAAACAACAATAAGTTTGATTATACATGTAGATGCATTATGCTTTTCCTATTGACACTAACAGAATTCATCAACGTGGTCGTTGCAAATGCATGAAGATGAGAATGAATATGCAAGTGATGACCAAGTGTGCAAGCTCACTTGAAGCATGTCTGTGTGCTCCATGGATTTACACAAATTGTGTATGAAAGCTTCATATATGGGAATCCATCACCACTCTTATGGTTCGTTCTCTATATTAGGTCCAATTATTTACCAAATGAATCTGCATAGTGAATATTGGCTTCTGCATACCTCTAAGGTGTAGACTAATTAGTTTGTGTGGGTTTTAGTTCCTTCGAGGTCAGAAGTTCAAATATTATAGGGAGGGTTTAAGGATGTGAGCCACTTTTAAGGAATTAAACTATTCTAAGGGGCATCCAAGCTTGACTGAACTTCCCACAATCCTAGTGATAACATCCCATTGTGAGAAGATCGTATCAACGCAAAAATTGTACCTGATGGCCATGCTAGTGTGTGATTCAAGCAGTTCACTCATTATCATTTTTGTTAGTTTTTTGCAAGACCAATAGATGAAATAGTTCTTTTACTGGTTGCTTAATGGAGATTGGGCGAGGGGTTCACCCTCCTCATGAATAAGTAAATTTGTTTGAGTAAATAAGTAAATTTGTTGAGTTTGTTGAGTAAGATATGATGACTTTGATGTAGTATTTTTCCTCTCTTTGACATCAGGCATTTCTTTTGATGGGTAGTCATATTCTATGGCAGGGTTGTGGGGCACTGAATGTACATTACAAGTGTTAACAAGAGAAAAGCAATCAACTATTATTCATGGTCGAAACTATCATTTTTCAAGCTAGGAAGCCCATGGCTATTTATGTGGTTATGGGAAAGTCGCGATGAATATTTTCTAGAAAAACAAAGAGGTGCAATGAGTTTCATTTTCCAGTGGAATTAGAACCTCACAACATTTGTTGGCCCCCACTAAACAAATTAAATTACTATCAAATGCAACCCTACATGACCTGGTTGAATTCATCCAATTCAACCCTGTCTTGGCCCGATTTACTTGTGGAATCTAAATAAAACTATATAACTTCTATTATGATCTTTTTGAAGCACAAATTATAGGATGTGATGGAATTTTTCATTGTTTGTAAAATCAACGAACTTCCCATTGGATTTACAGAGCACTTACAAACAAATTGTACCTTATGTAAGTATTGACTTTATGGCTAGGGAAACTTTGTAGGACATTAATGTTTCTTTGAAAAGGCTAAATCGCTCTATACAAAACATTCATTTTTATATTTGCCTAAGACAAGTTATATTACAATTGGTTGCTAGTGAAATTTATGACTTTAAGACATGTGCACGACTATCAAATTCAATGTCCAATTTATTATTGCATCTAAACTATCATATACGTGCCCATAATCAAATTAAAAAAAATTTAACGGATATTTTATAAAGATGTGTATAGACCATTCAACTGTATTTTCCTCTCTGAAGTACAATCCATTCAAGGTATGGGATTCCCACATGCATTAGGTGGTATGAGCCTTAGAGAAATAATATTTGGTCAAATTTATTTATCTTCGACGCTACGGAGATGAAGATAGACACTTCTTAAATGACTTAAAAAAAAATTGCCAACAAATTTTTTAAATTTCTTTGAAACGTATTTTCAGATAATGCGAATGCTCTGAGAATTCATGTTTCTGCTATTATTTTTGTGTGTAGAATTTATTTCCGGATTCATGGCATAAGAATTGTTTTAAAAATAATGTAAATATTTTTTTAAGTATGATATAAATATAGCTGTGTTTATAGTTTCTCTATTTTAAAAATAAAATAATTAAAAATTATTAAATATATTTAAAAATTTATAAAAATTATATATATTGTATTTGATGATATTAAAAATGATATTTTATATTTATATATATGAATATATATACTCTATAAAAAAATTAATATTTTGATTTTAGAGATTCTTTAGATTTAATAACAAAGCTTGAAATCATTAAAACAAATCTCATTATGTGAAAATTAATTAAACTTTAGTAAAGAGTAACTTTTATTCTTCTTAAGTAACCCAAATAAATCCACTTAATATTTTAAAATTACAATAAAAATAAATAAAATAAAAAAATATAATTTAATTCCATAATAATTTTAAATTTTAATTATTTAAATAATTAATTTTAAGTAAAAAAATAATAAACAAAATATAAAATTATTTTAGAATTACATTAAAAATATAATTCAAATCCTTTACACTATAAATTTTAATTATTTAATAATTTATTTTGAAACAAAAATAGTTAGAGTTTAAAATTATAAATTATTATATGAACCAACAAAATAAAAATAAAAAATAAATTAAAACATTAGCTAGTAAAATATTAAAGGTAAAGCAAAAATTATTAGATAAAATGAAGATCAATGAGGTTCTCCTCGGCCTGTTTGGGGTGTTCATGTTTCGCTACGATCGTTGGGCCTCTTTCTACTGGGATTTCTCACTATTGCCTTTATTTTTGGGCTTTCCTTTGGGTTACTTCTTGTTGGTATTTCTCATCGATGCCTCTATTTCTAGGTTTTATCATTGGGTTTTCCTTTGGGCTTCTTTTTGATGGGATTTCTTGCCAATGCCTTTTCTTCTGGGCTTTGTCATTAGGTTTTTTTCTATTGCCTATCGCTCTAGGCTTTGTTTCGCTAAGATTTCTGCCATTACCTCAATCTCTCAACTGCAATTAATTGGGATTTCTACTGTTGAATCTAATTTACCCTACTAGTTTTGATATGTTGTGGTCGCCACATTACTTTAGGTCGGAGTATATAGATGTCCATCGTGGAACTGTTCTTGGCGTTGATCATTGTGTTTATTTGTAATTTCGTCGCTTTTTTGGTTGCCCTTTGCTTTTCTTCTTGAGGTCTTGGCCTTTGGGATCACGCTCTTTTGGCCCAACATATTTTGTAATACTTTCTGCTTTATATCATGATGAATTGAGATGTATCTCTTCTTCATTTTGTGTTTTTTGTGCGGAGCCTGGGGTCTTGTTATTAAGGTGTAAATCTTCTTTAGGGAGAGTCAATTTTATTGTGGCTACTCCATGGATATAGATATTGTGTATCCATTTATGTGCAAAAATTAGACATATGTAAACACATTTCATTTTATCGAATATTTAGTTATGTGTGTGTTGTAGCGGCTACAATCATTCTACAAAATTTAGCCTTAGCATCATGTCTTGCACAGTGAAAAGTACATAGGCTTCAACTGGCCTGTCAATCTGTGCATGTCAAGTTGTTTGCCTCTCACCACAGGCTGTCATTCCAGGCTTTGGTAATTTTCTGGCTAAGATGCTCCCCCTAAAAATTGCGCAATTCTGGAGGCGAACTAACCTTCCCTCCAGAACTTGCACAATCCTGCTAGGCTCCAGAAATTCATAGTCCAGCCAGGCAACCTTCCCCTTGAAAATTGCGTAGTACAGCCCGACACTAGGCTTTAGCTTAGGAATTGCGCAGTTCTAACTGATACCCAGGCCTTCTGTCTAGAAATTGCATAGTTCATGAGGGACAATCAATCTTGCTCAGGCCAGAAACTGCACAAATCTCATCCACAGGCTTGCAGACTGCTGCATGTGCTTTCAGGCTGAACGGTGCCCTCTAAGACTAAGCAATCTTGATTTGCATGCATGGCCTTCTTTTCCCGAAAAGGCAAAAAGAAAAAAGGAAAAACATCCCTAGATTTTAGGGATCCATTCTTGGCAGTTGGAGGTTACATGCAAAAGCCATTTTGGAAACCTCCCACCAACTGTCTTTGTTTCCTAGATTCGTGGCATGTGCATCATAACCTCGATTTTATCAAAAGTCATTCATTTGACGTTGCAGAGCTCATTCCTCACATTGATCTTGGAGCTCTGACATCCCACATCACATCTAGGAGTCTTCGGCACATTCGGATCAACTTTTCTGGGTAAGTCAGCTTTTCTTGTTGTTTGCTGTTTTTCTCGCGCTTTTTTTATTTCGGCTTGTGTTAGTGTTGTTTGCTTGGTTTCAATGAACGCTTGTTGTTGTTTTGATGCATGTTAGCTTGTAGAAGCACTGTTTCAGTTTTTTATTGAATCTCATTGTTTTCGCATGCATGACACTGTTTATACATACACGGTTGTCGTTGCGGCGATTCACTTCACACACATGCTTTCTTTCCCGTTTTCTTAAACTTGCACTCATTGTTTGCATGCATGATCATTCACTCTTTCTTACACTCAATCTCGTCATGAATTTAAACCTTTTCATGTTTTCAGTCACCCGTTGTAAGGTCAATTTACTAAGTAAATTAACACATGTGTTTTACTTGTCAATCAGGGTTTGTAGACTTGGAAGCATGTCCAAAATATATGGATTTTAGGTGATATCAAATTAGGAAGGTAAGACTGTAAAGTTAAAGGAAGTGCGTATTACAAATATAATCTAAGTTTTAAAAGACTAACAAGTTTCTTGTTCAAGATATAGCAAGCAAGAGAAGAGGCTCCTAACTTAGGAGATCCTGGTTGTCATTCCTCACAACACTGTCCCCAAGAAGAGAAACTAAAGAGTAGTGGTTTGTAATGTGTAAATAGTAAGAGAAGAGGCTCCTAACTTAGGAGGTCCTCATTGTACTTCCTCACAGATCTAGTCCAATATCATTACCATTGCATCAAATAAAACTGGAATTCAATAAATAATACAAGAAATGTAAAAATGATGATTTTAGCCATGATTCATAACTTGAAAGAAAAGATAATTTAACTTAAATTCTTGTTTTTCCCTCATATGCAAATTTGATTTTAAACTATCATCATCCCAAAATCACACAAAAAGCATCACACATAACTAAAGCATAAATTTGAAACAAAAAATACTAAAATTAAAATTATGCTAATGTAATCAAAGTGTACTTAGCTTAGCACGAGGGCCCTTCAACCTTGCCTTGTATATGTAAGGAACTGTCAGCTACAGCGAACTTATGAAAATATCCACAGCATAAACAACAAATTAGAACAGTAGAAAGTATTCTTCAAATTATCAAAAGGTCTCCAGTAGTCTGAATACAAATTACATACATGAACGGTTCATAAACTCAGTTTAAATAAGAAAATTATCAACAAACTTAGCTACAATAGTTGTAACAGTATTCATATATCCTAATCCATCCATATAGGTCGAACTCATTAAGTCTGGTTCACAAAATTAGGCAAAATCCCAAAAAAAAAAAAAAATTGCCCCTTTTTAATAGGGGTTTCTGAATGACAAGTCAAGTTTGACCAACGTTGACCGGGCCTGTGTTTGCTCAGCTTGACCAAACCAATAGGTGTTCATCCATACATGGTTCCAAAGGTTTCCAAATATGCACTCAAATCTCATCCAGGGTCCTACAGATATGACTTTAACAGAGCTATTATGGGAATTTTCACTGTAGTCCAAATTTACTCTTAAAACCCAATTTTTACAAAAAACTATAAAAATTGAAAAACTTAATTTAGTTACCTGAGTATGCAAAATAAGAGTGAAATGAAGCATATTTAAGTGAAATATGATGGAATATGGTGGTAAATGGATGGGTTTAGGATAGGGAAAAATGATCAAAATTGAGGGCCAACACCCGTCGGCGGGTCTAGGCTGCCTTGGCCCGGACCCTGCCTTGACCGACTAGCAATGCAAATTTCTAGAAGTGAAGGCACACCCTTCCCTCCAAAAAATGCACAAATTTGGCCCAGCACTGGCCTCCAGGCTTGCATTGTGCAATTTTGGGAAGCAGTGCCCAACTAGCCCCAGAAAATGCACAATGCAGTTTGTTGGGTTTGCATGCCCTTGCTGATTGAAACTATGCATTGCACAGTTTCAGCCCTCAGTAAGCCAGGTTGGACTATGCATTGCATAGCTCCAACAGTCAGTTAGCCTCCTGAAAACCTGGACTGTGCCTTGCGCAGTTCCAGCAATCAGTCTCCCAGCCTCCTAGTGGAAATTGCTCAGTCTTCACAATCAGTCACATAGGTATGTTGCAAGTTAGTCCTCAAGTTTGTTTTGGTTTTCAACTGACAGATTGCTTTCCATGAGTGTTGCTATGTCCCTAGGTATCGCAGGTGTTCGTCTGCCTCTCAACAACATAGGTACAATGGCCTCCTGGAGAGCAGAGTCAAAGGACACCATTAACAGTGCAACTGGGGATTCAGTTGAGCAAGTGTCTATGAGGTTGCCTATCTATGAAGACATCAAGTTGTTCATAGACAAGGATATCAAGATGAAATGACAGTGACATCGCAGAAAGCAACACCATTAGTAGCAACAAAAGGTAGTAGACCTGTGCGCGGCAAAGGCAAGAGGAAGGTTGTTGACATCGCAAAGGTAGAGCAAAGCTACAAGTTCAAAGCAGATCCACTTACGATGAAAGTAGATTTAGAGATTGAGGCTAAGAGGTGATAGCGCAGAAAGAGGATCATGCAGAGGCAAAGAGGGAAACATAGGATGGAGGAAACAGAGAAGGAGTTGCAGGAGTTGAAGCGACAACTCAGGGAAGAACAAGAGTTGCGCGAAGGAGAGAAGGAAACGCAACAGGAACAGGTACATCAAGAGGTGAAACATGCATAAATTGATGAAATTGTGCCCATACAGGTTATAGACCATCCCAGCAACTCACACAGAGCAGACAGGGTGAGAAGTGTTGTCGATCACATCGATGGGTTTTCTGGAGCATGGATGTCATTGTGCGCACGCATGCGATCCCATACATTGGCACAATCACTGAGGCGAAGACAAACAACCAAGTTCGACTGGAGTTGGACATGCTTCGATGAGTCAATGTGCATAACCACCATCACAGACTTGGAGATCAACACAGACACTATGCATCAGTATGTTGTTGGTTCGACTGCACTCAAAACTATGATGTGCATGTTAGTAGACGAATTGGACGAAGGAGCCAAACCAGTGTATTGGATGGAATGAAGGCAAGAGTTCGGTTCCAGAAGGATTTCAACATAGAGTACACGAACACCATCATGAACTACCCAGCCTGGAATTGGTTCGCCACTGTCGATCATCGCGAGGATGTCGAAGAGTTGGTCTTCCCATAACTTTTCGAGTATTAGTGATATCTACTAAAGCCTATTTTGTCTCACATGGGTACATGTGCAGATTGTAGTGTAACATATTATAAAAGTGAAAGAACAAGTGTCGATAGTAGAATGTAACAATCATATAGTAGTTGAAGAGTGATGAGGGTAAGTGAAGAGTCACAAAGGGGAATGTCAAGGGTCACCACACCCTTTGCTATTTATAGAACCTCATAACTCATTGTACAAGTTTTTGGGAGCCAAGCTTCTTATAGGTGTATCTTAGAGAAAGCTTGGAGTGTATTGTAATGAACTTTGGCTTCTCCAAAGTGCAGGTGCAGAGCTAGTATATCTCTTTGGAGGAGTAGGCAGCAGTGATTGTAACGTTCTATTGTCGAGACTAGCAGTTGGACATGGTTGTATGTATGATTGGAACTTTCACTTTCTTAATATAATAGAGCCAACATGTTTCATGCATGTGTTGTTATTATATTTCAACAGTCTTGGTTACTCTAATGATATATGTATCTGTTTGCTTACGCATGTATGTATGGACATTTCTATATATTTATGTATGAATCTTATTGAGATGTGTTGTTGGTTTAACGATCACTTTGGATCGTTGGTTCACCTGCCTTCCAGCTTGTGATGTATCTCTACTCGTGTGTTCCCTTCCAAGTCGTGTTTTTCCACAGGTTTCCAACCGGAGCACTTATTCCACATTCCGTGTGTTAGAACCCTTCAGGCACCTTCCTTGGCTTGCTGCGTTGGTCACACCCTTGCTACCAGCAAGGACATCCTGCTTGCCTTTGCACGCAGCCGCGGTCAAGGCGATATTGTATGACCCATTGCTGGTAATCCTACGCCAAACTGTCTGAGGTCTAGTTGCGACTTCTTACCAGGGAGATCCCCTGACATGTTGGTGGGTTCAGTACCGTCAACATTTTGTCACTATAAGGAGGGCTAGATGACACACTGAGTCCTCACATCCTATTTTGAATCTTCGCACATCTGTCATGGATATCGTTAGACTCATCCCTCCGTGATGTTTATCTAATGCAAAACCTCTCAACATCATGAGGGAGTTTTATGATCTCTTATCAGACTTCACATATGATGGTGAAGGAGAAGTGGCATGGCCTGAGTACTTACAAGACTTCCTTGCATTCCTTGAGGATGCAGATGAGTTCTATGAAGAGTATGTCAACTTGTTGCTTTCACACACACTTCACGAATCCCCACAACGATGGTGCCACAACCTGCATCGCGGTCGCGTGCACTCACTTGAGCAATTCTGTGATCTAATTGAATCTACTTTCCATCATTTTGATCGTGAACCTCTTGACAAGAAGTTGTTCAAACAACAATAGACTCTGCATGAATCGCCCATGGATTTTTGGCAGTGCTTCCATCAATTCATGTTTGAAGCTCCAAAAAGTCAAATGAAATTCCAATATCTCATGGACAAATTTGAAAATTTCCTTACCAAATCACTTTGTCCCAAGACGAAGTTGAAGTTCAAACCCTCAACATACTTCGGTGATGCAACTGTGCAATCACAAGCAGGCACAGTCGCTGTCATAAGTGACTACCCTCCTTCCCCTCATCAAACAATTCCACCACCACAGAGTGATATGGGAGAACATTGCCATATCCTCCTAGCATCACTTCTCTCAATTTTTGCATATATTTGGTTACGAAGCCCATGGGTTGTCAAATGTATTTGATACCTCAGCCTCTGTCTTCACATTCTATTGATCCTCCAGATTGCACTATCTTGTGTTCTTTCGTTCCAAACTCTACACCTGTTGTGAATGAGGATCAAGCCATCGACGAAGTTGGTGTTGCACAACCAACCTGCATTGTCATTCACGATGAGTATGACTGGGAACCTGAATATCAACCCACGGTGAAGGATGATCTCCTTCTGTCTGCGCCTCCTCCACTTTTTCCTAATATATTTAGTGATTCTGCTATCTCTGATTTCCCTTGTGTAAATCCTTCAATGGATGTATCTACTGCTGATCATTCGCAGAACACACCTGATGTCAGTCCATCATTTGACAGCAGAGAGGACAAATCATTCGTTGAAAATCCACTTGATTCTTCATTTTCCTTTTTCATAAACACAGAGGGTGAACATTCTTGCTTCTCATCTACCCCTCTGCACTATTCATCAAATCATGAGGATGCCAACAAACATCCTGAATTTTCTGATCATGGCTGTTGTGATCTTTGTACTTCTACATTCGATCATGATGTTGATTCACTCGTTGTTAATATGTCTAGGCCACTAGGCTCTGATGATCTACTTGTCGATGAATCTAAAACCCCGTAGGTGGTCGAGGCACTTCAGCTCGAGATGATGGTTATGTCAAGCCCTCGTTGTCCTGAGGTTGGTTTCACTTCCGATCAGGAAATTGTTGAAACATGCAAGGCTCCTCATCACTCTCTGCTTCACATTGAAGATCAACTAAACACCCAGATTTCGCTTCCTCCACTCGAATCACACGATCCCATCGCTCTTGCATTGGAGGAATCTTACACAATAAGAACACTTGTGTGACGTAAGTGGTCTACCTTTCTCATGTTTGCTTGCATTTCATAGTTAAGGGAATGTCTATGCTTAACATCTATACGCAGTGTAGTTTAGCACAACACCATGGCAAGTCCACATAGTGTCTGTCACGTGCTTTCACTCATTTCTTTTCTGTGGACGCATTTAAACTTAGAGTGTGTTTGTACTCATCGTTATATCCTTCACGTTTGTTGGTTCACGTGACTGTGCTATTCGTGAAACATGCCTTCACTAACATGGGTCGACCAATGCACTGGTGGTTGCATTGGAAGTATCACTTCACGTGAGCAGACCCATGCAATGTTAACTTAGGAGTAGGAGTATTGTTTGCTTCTATTGGTTTGCTTACATGCATGTTTGCTTTCTTATTTGATTTTTTGCTCGCTTGCTTGTTTGCTTACTCCCTTGGATTTCTCATTTGCTTATGCTCTTCACTCTTTTGTTGTTTGTTTCTTGTTTACGTTAGTAGGTTAGTTTCGAATGAACCGTGTGTGACTCTTGAAACAAGTTGGGTAATATACAAGAGGACATGTGCAATTATCAATACTTGGTTAGCTGTCATCATGTCTTTGTATGAAGAACTTGTTGTCTTTAGTCCATGATACACCAATGGAAAATACCTTCTGTTTGAAGTGAACCTTGATGAAAACACAATGCTTTCCCGTTAACTAATATCAACTACTATAGTCGATTGTTTTCAGTTAACCCTTGTCAGCGCAGTCAAGTAGAGTAAGGTGGGGGGGGGGAACCTTAACAAGTATGTTAGAGGTATATATAAATATTTCTATGAAGGAGCAACCTCTTCTGCTCTCAATAAGTTGGGATCCCTCTTCCTCCTCTGAAATGAATAATTGATATGCACAGTTATGAAAAAAAAATGTGAATTTTTTTGAAAAGAAACGAAAATGAACAAGGTGAAAGAAGAGAAAGGCTTCCTACGCAAAGAGGTGATACAAGTAACTCTTTCGGGGTACTAACTAGGCTCGCTGGCAACAGAGCGATGCTTGCGTTCCTGCGTGACTTTGCGAGGGTACTGTTCAGGCCTGCTAGAAGCGGAGCAACACCAGAGATGAAACTTAAACTCCGACTATCATATTGCTTGTGTACCAATATACCCCTCATACCCAATTGAAACAACTGTGTGGACTTGGCTTGGAATGTGTGTTGACTGACCTAGAGCATGGCAAGTGTTGCATCTTTCAATCGAACTAGTGTGGAAACCAAGATGATTAGAGAAATGAACAATACCTCTGGAGGAGTTAGACTTTCTTTTCACGAAGCAAGGTCCATTCAGAGAGCTAGAGTTCTACCAGTGTGTCACCAAGTGTTGTAATGACTACAACCACCGTCCAAAATTTTGCCTTAGCATCGTTTTGGAGCCTAACTACCAACCATCCTTAGTATCATGTCTTGCACTATCCAAAGTACGTAGGCTTCATCTGAGTTTTAGCGGACTGCTAGCCTGTGCATGTCAACTTGTTTGTCTCTCACCACAGGCTGTTATTTCGGACTCATGCAATTTTCTAGCTGAGATGCGCAGTTCAAGCAAGCAGCCTTCCCCTTGAAAACTGCGCAGTATAACCTGACAACGGGCTTTAGATCAAGAACTGCACATTTCTGACTGACAACCAGGGCTTCAGTTCATAAATTGTGCAGTGCATGAGGGACAGTCAGCCTTGCTCAGCCCATAAACTATGCAAATCTCATCCACAGGCTTGCAGGCTTCTGCTTATGTTTTCAGGTTGATCGTTTCCCTCCAGGATTGAGCAATCCTGATTTGCATGCATGGCTTGCTTTTCTCGAAAAGGAAAAAAGCAAAAAAGAAAAAGCATCCCTAGATTTTAGGGATCCATTCTTAGCAGCTGGAGGTTACATGCAAAATCCATTTTGGAAACCTCCCTCCAAGTGTCATTGTTTCCTAGATTCATGGCAAGTATGTCATAACCTCGATCTTATCAAAACTCATTCATTTGACGTTGTAGAGCTCATTCCTCACATCGATCTTGGAGCTCTGACATCCCACATCGCATCTAGGAGTCTTTGACACATTCAACTTATCTTTTCCAAGTAAGTCTGCTTTTCATGTTCTTTGCTACTTTTCTAGCGCTTTTTGTATTTTGGCTTGTGTGAGTGCAGTCTGCTTGGTTTCAATGAACACTTGTTGTCATTTTGATCCATGTTAGCTTATAGAAGCATTGTTTCAGTTTTTCATTGCATCTCACTGTTGTGGCATGCATGACACTGTTTTTGCACGCGCGGTTGTCATTGCGGTGACTCGCTTCTCACACATGCTTGTTTTCCTGTTTTCTAAATCTTGCATTCACTGTTTGCATGCATGACCATTCACTCTTGCTTACACCCAGTCTCGCCATGCATTCAATACTTTTCATGTTTTCAGTGGCCTGTTGGTGGGTCTAGGGTGCCTTGGCTCGAACCCTTCCTTTCCTAGCTAGAAATGCACATTTCTAGAAGTGAAGGCACGCCCATCCCTCTAGAAACTACACAAATCTGGCCCAACACTGGCCTCTAGGCTTACATTGCGCAATTCTGGGAGGCAGTGCCCAACTGGCCCTATAAATTGTGCAATACAATTTGCTGGGTTTGCATGCCCTTGCTGACTGAAATTGTGCATTGTAAGCCAGGATGGACTATGGATTGCGCAGTTCCAGCAGTCAATCGGCCTCCTAACAACCTAGATTGTGCCTTGCGCAGTTTCAACAGTTAGTCTGCCAACCTCCCCGTGGAAATTGCACAATCTTCATAATCAGTCACACAGGTATGTTCCAAGTCAGTCCTCAAGTTTGTTTTGGTTTTCAACTGACAGATTGCTTGCCATGAGTGTTGCTATGTCTCCAGGTATCACAGGTGTTCGTCTGCCTCTTAGCAGCACAGGTACAATGGCCTCTAGGAGAGCAGAGTCAAAGGACATCGTTGAGAGCGCAACTGGGGATGCAGTTGAGCAAGTGTCTATGAGCTTGCCTATCTATGAAGACACCAAGTTGTTCATAGACAAGGATATCAAGATGAAATGGTAGCGACATCGCAACAAGCAACACCATTAACAACAACAAAAGGTAGCAAACCTGCGTGTGGCAAAGGCAAGAGGAAGGTTGTTGACAATGCAGAGGCAGAGCAAAGTTGAAAGTTCAAAAAAGATCCACTTGTGATGAAAGCATCTTTGGAGGTTGAGGTTAAGAGACGACAATGTGACAAGAGGATCACGCAGAGGAAAGATAGAAATAGAGGATCGAGGAAAGAGAGAAGGAGTTGCAGGAGTTGAAGTGACAACTCAGGAAGAACAGGAGCTGCGCAAAGGGGAGAAGGAAGCACAACATGAACAGGTGAAGAAGGAGCCACACCATGCATAGATTGATGAAACTACACCCATACATGTTACAGACCCATCCCAACATCTGACACAAAGTAGATAAGGTGAGCAGTGTTGTCGATCACATGCACGTGTGTTTAGGAGCTTGGATGTCATTGTGCGCATGCATGCGATCCCATCCATTGGTACACTTATCGAGGCGAAGACAAAGAACCAATTCCAACTAGAGCTGGACATGTACTTTGACGAGTTGATGTGCATAGCCACCAAGATAGACTTGGAGATTAGTGCAGACACTATGCATAAGTATGTTGCTGGTCTGGCTGCACTCAAGGCTATGATGCGTATGTTATTAGACAAGTTGGATAAGGGAGCCAAATTAGTGTACCAGATGCAATGGAGGCAAGAGTTCGCTTCTAGAAGGATGTCACCACAGAGTACATGAACACCATCACAGACTACCTAGCTTGGCATCAGTTCACCACCGTCGATCATCGCAAGGATGTCGAAGAGTTAGTATTCCCACAACTGTCTGAGTCTTAGTGTTGTCTTACATGGCTTACTCAAGCCTATTTTGTCTCACACATGTACATGTGTGCACATTGTAATGTAACATCTTGTAAAAGAGAAAGAAAAAGTGTTGATAGTAGAATGTAACAATCATGTAGTAGTTGAAGAGTCATGAGGGTAGGTGAAGAGTCACAAAGGGGAATGTCAAGGGTCACCCCACCCTTTGCTATTTATAGAACCTCATAACTCATTGTATAGGCTTTTGGGAGCCAAGCTTCCTATAGGTGTATCTTAGAGAAAGCTTGGAGTGTATTGTAATGAGCCTTTGCTTCTCCAAAGTGCCAAGCCGGTATTTCTTTTTGGAGGAGAAGGCGACAGTGGTTGTAACGTTCTGTTGTTGGGACTAGTAGTTGGACATGGTTGTATGTATGATTGGAAATTTCACTTTCTTAATATAATAGAGCCAACACGTTTCATGCATATGTTGTTATTGTATTTCAGTTGTCTTGGTTACTCTAATGATATATGTATATGTTTGCTTACGCATGTATGTATGGACTTTTCTATATATGTATGTATGAATCTTGTTGAGATGTGTTGTTGGTTTAACCATCACTTTGGATCGTTGGTTCACTTGCCTTCCAGATTGTGATGTATCTTTACTGATGTGTTCCCTTCCAAGCCGTGTGTTTCCACAGGTTTCCAAGGGGCGTAGTTATTCCACTTTCTGTGTGTTAGAACCCTTCATGCACTTTCCTTGGCTTGCTGTGCTAGTCACACCCTTGCTACCAACAAGGACATCCTGCTTGTCTCTGCACGCAATCGCGGTCAAGGCGATATCGTACAACCCACTGCTGGGACTCCTACACCAAACAGTGTAAGGTGTAGTTGAGGCTTCTTAATAGGGAGATCCACTGACATGTTGGCGGGTCGAGCACCTTCAACAGTGTGAAAATTAGACATATGTAAAAAAAAATTGTTTCAATGAAAAAATATTAGTTTTTTCATTTTGAGAAAAAAGTAATAATTACTTTGTTATTATTGTTCTGATTTACCTAATAACAATTTAAGAATATAAAATTATATTCTTAAATTATGAAGCAATTCACATTACATATTAAAATTATTATATAATTTCTATCTAATATATTAATTTTATAAGTTTTTCTAATTTTGATATTTTTTTTCAAGGTAAACAACAAAATGTGAATTAAAATAAATATTAGTATATTGTTAATCTATATATATATATATATATATATATAAAGAGTATGCTATTCGAAAGATACTATATATATATATATATATATATATATATAACTATCTTTTGACTTTACATGAAGGTAATGGTTTTTTTTTTTTTTTTTTTTTTTTTTTTTTTTTTTTTTTTTTTATAATAATAAGAAAATTTAATATTATAAAAGATTGTAATTGAAGAATGCAATAAGAATACAAAAAGGGTGTGGAGTTTTTCCTAAAACTGTTTTTTCTTGGCTAAGATCTCGTCTTCCTCGAATGTAAGGAAACGGGTTAACGACCCAAGACCCAGAGGCATCTGGTAGGAGTGAAATCCTGCCCCTTTATGAACCACCAACGAGTTATTCCAAATGGTGTGGTTTTCCTTGAATAATGGTGATGATTCAGCTTGCATTCATGGATAGCAGCCAAAGATAAGTGTCCTCACTGTTGGTTTTCTCACCCCGTGTTAGAAGAATACACAATTTGTTAGTTTATTTAGCAAATATATAAAATATATATGTTTACAAAAACTTCTACATTAACATTGTTGATCGAAGCTTCAATGTTTCTTACATTAATAAATTTAGATTTTTTTTTTTTTAATTGGATTATGTGTCTCACTTCTTGTCACCATTGGTTGTGTTACCAAAAATACATTTTTCTTCTTTATTAATGTCATATAAACCTTTATTACTATGGATGAAGTTCACGATTTCTAAGATCTCATATTCCTTAACTCTATATGCGGAGTGCGAAGAGGGTAATTTGCTTCTTTATCCAAAGTAAGAGGAATCATTAATTTCTTTTTTCTCAATACTCTATGGTGTCAAGTTTTACTACAATAGATGTTATTCTTTTGGTGATGTGTTCCTAGTTTCATTTAGATCCACTTTTGGCTCTTCCATGGATGGGTCCAAGATAGGTGGATCTTCCTTGCTAATAAATTTATACTCTTCCTTAGCTCCAATCCACTAGTTTGGTTTAGGTCAATGCTTCCTAACGTGTATTGACCCTTTCTCTTAATGCATTGTTAAATGCCCTATTTCAAGACAAGTTATGCAATGAAGAGAAACATGTTAATAATCAAGTTTTTAAGTTCACGAGTACACCTGCAAAAATTATTTTTTCTAAAGAACCTTTGTTAAGTCCAATTCTACATATATTTGAGTGTATGTTGTGGTGTTTCAATTATTTGTTTCATTTTTTTGTAATGGTATCTCCCAATGGAGTGAGGATAGTCAAAACCTAAAAAATGCAACACATATGTGGAAGTATAACTATCATAGGATCTAAGGATAAAGTATTTGTCATTGGACTGAATGATGGGGTCTAAGGTTTCATACTTAGTCTAGAATTTCTCTAGAACTAGGGTATTGAGTTTAAATTAAAATCCCTATCTTTAGTAAGGTCAAAATTAATAATGAAGAACCCCTTTGCGCATGGATAATTGGGACTTCCAAGACTTGGACATCTGTTTATGCAAAACAACTAGATAAGACTAGAAAATGTAGAAGTGACACATAAGACCATTTTTGTTATAAAAAATTGCTTGTACTTCAACATATACTACTATTGGGATACTTATGGATATAGTTTCCTAAAGAAAATGGGTAAGAAAAAACAAGGCATTTGTTATTAAAGAAAATGGCTAAGGAAAAACAAGGCATTTGTTATGATAATATGGAAATAAGCCTTACTCTGAATATCATTACAAGAAAGGGGACTAAATTGACATCCACTATCCATACTAACTCCCCTGGACTACCTAGGAAAGAAGAAAAATTATAGACGAGCTAGATAAACCCTCATTGTCTAAGTTATATCTTGCACATTATCCAAGATAAAGATAAAATCACAATAAAAATATGTGGTTGCCATTCTATATTCTAATTTATCAAATAAAGAAGAATAAATTAGAAAAAAAAAGAAACTGCAACCGTTGTCACAAATAAAAAATTGCAAAGTATGAAATTAAAAGTAAAAAACACTTCTAGATTCAACTTGTTCAAATAACTAAGCTAAAATCCTAGTTGTTACTACGTTAGTAGACTAATATTTCATATAATTAATACTCTATTACACATGCAAACAATTATAAATATTACATTTTAATATTCTCTACATACACAAAATCATTCCAAATATTCTATACAACATAACATAGAAAATGCATAAAAAGATGATCAATTAGAGGTTAGAGGTTTCTCATAATTGAAAACTTTTCATTGATAATTTCATTTTAGTTGTAGGATGGAAGTCATAGCAATATGTTAGAATTAAAAAAATATTGATTGAATAATTTTGTAATGTTACTAATATAATATCATTATTTATATATTTTTAATACTAATTTATTTATTTATTTTGTTTTGGAATTTAGTTTAATTGGTGAGGAGTATGATTTGTTTTTTCTTTACTCAAATTCAATTTTTGTAAAGGGATTTTTTTGGTGTCTTGTGATAAGGTTAAAATGGTAGATAATTTGAGTGTGTCTCGAGACATCTTAGACCATATTAAGTTGTAGGTTTCCTGCTACTTAGTGGTTTGTAGGCTATTGGCATTAGCCTAGAGGTTATAGTGGAAGTTATTTGACTTTGAATTTGGGCCTCTCCCAAGTAATCCTAATGAGTTACAACTTTTTTTTTTTAAGTCTACAAATTATATTAATCAATAAATACATCATAAACCATCATGACTTTTTCTGGCACAATGTTATATATCGATAGAAACACAACTGATAAGCATGATAATGGAAATAAAAAAGAAGACACAAAGGAGCAGAAGAAGAAATTATGGAGAAGAATCATCCAAATCGAGGTTGATCCTCGAGGCAACATTTCTTTCATTTTTTTTCTTCAAAACATTGACCAAAGCTTTCGAAAGTGGGTATATTAAAGTAATGTGAAGCTCGTCATTGTGAATTGAATGAGATTTCTTATAAGAGTATGAAGAAGTCGACTTGTGATCTCATTTTAATACACCGAAGAAGCTAACTCATGAGCAATATTATTCATTCTTTGTGTGTGTTGAAGGAGCATGGCTCACAATAGGATTCTCAGGAGGTGATTGTGGAAAAAATGTCTGGACCTTAACCCTTGAATGAATATGTTTATAAGATCCTTCATTGTCCTTATTTGAAGCAGAGGAGGCCTCACCCTCCATAGGAGGAGGGTTGTAGGGCTTCCAACTTTTAGACCCAGAATTTTAGATGTTCTGCTTTTGTTGAGTTTTGAGCACTGGGAAAGAATTATGAAAATGACCATTTTGATGATAGAAGTGATAGCGAAAAACAATATCGTCGTAGTCCATAGCCCGGGTCCAATGGAAATCACCTATTTTTAAATTGATTTGGTTTGACATTCCTTTACTAATGTCGATTTCAACACAAACGCTTCCATAGTTGCATGCACCAAGTTTCCCTCTAGAGCGATCAATAGCAAGGAAGTGGCCCAAGAAGTATCAAATGCTCTAAAAGATTGTGTAGTGCCACAAATGAGAAAGCATATTAGGAAGCCACATCCATATTGGAAGTTTGGTAATGACAATTGTGGAAGGGTGAAAATTTGGAAACCAATGGGTTATGAATAGTTCAACATTGTCC
The DNA here is from genome assembly GCA_031772625.1 of Pinus tabuliformis. NCBI lineage: Eukaryota > Viridiplantae > Streptophyta > Pinopsida > Pinales > Pinaceae > Pinus > Pinus tabuliformis. The sequence goes on from CM062810.1 coordinate 743,375,032, forward strand.
CAAAACTAAGGCCCTTTAGATAAATCTTTATGATAATATTTTTCTTCCCCAAATAACACAACAAAGAACCCTTTTGAGCATAAAATAACCTTGCAATTCTCGGTCCATGAAGGATGGATCCATTGGTAAAGATTTGTCATGTGGGTCTAGAATTCATTAAAATGACAAATTAGGGCAAGATTTGAATACAACGGATGGAAATCCTCCAGATCAGTGTGAGAGATTTCGAGGGAGGTAATTTCCTTAGATTTTTCAGCCATAAATAACCTAGGATCCACGTGGGGTTGATATGCCTTTGGGGGGCTAAGCATGGACAACATCTTTATAAGAGAAATCATAAGAGGAGGAAGGATTATCCATAACCCCACCCCCTGTAAATGGAGAGCCATAAACTAGTGACATCTTTACCAATGTTATAGACTAAGAGAGGGGAGACATCATCCAACTACTTACCTTCAAAATCAGGCATCACATGATAAAGGGAATACTTGCTCGGGGCTCCAATGAGAACTTAAGGTCCCAAACCATATATGAGGAATGAACCCTAATGAGCAATGAATGCCCAGAGAGAAGCTTGACAAATATATTATAAAAAGTTTCCGAATTTGGCACATGATTTCCTGTCATTTTACTTGAGCCATTGCATTCTTCGATTGTACAACTTCTAATGGTAGATTGCCATAGTTTATGGCCATGGGATCAGGTTCCTCCACCCCTACGATAACATCAACTGCCACAACCATCTGTTGCTGAAGAACTAGGGCATTTGTAATGTATTTTGCTATGCACAAAGTATATCTAGTGCCTTTGACATCTATTTTAGTTTCTACAGCCCCAAGTTTAATGGTTTTAGGGGTGAACCCCACTGTGCATTAAGCTTGATTTCTTTTTCCTGTATTCTTCACTGCAATTGTTAGGGTTTTCTTTGAATTCTTTAGATCTTGCATAGGTTTCTCTTGAAAACAATATCATGACGAGTTACCAATTATTTTAGTTCTAGAAAAAAGAAAGATATTTTTCCTATTAAGTTGAGTCTAGGCTTAGGCCAACCCACATGTTGGATGGAAGAATAACTTTTCCAACAACATGATGATTTTCCCAAGATTGTGTGAGACTCGATCAACCTCTTGAGACAATGTAATCCCCACAATTGGCACTCATCCCCAACCTTTCTTAAGATATTTAGATTTAAGACCTGTTGAGGACTACACCCTACACAAACCAAGTGATATACCCCTTATAAGTAAGTAAATAATACATACTATCTCCATTAATTTTTAAGATTAACATCAAAATTACAGTAACTATCTAAATTGGTGTTTAATAAACATATTTATTGATGTATCATATCATATGTTCCTAATATGATTGCATTTATATGCATGGTGCTATTAAACTTCAATGGTGGCATGAATGATAGAATCTCTCCTTTAAAGCAATGTAAAGATCATTCTCTTTGATAAGGGGTTAGTTAGAATGACTAATTAAACATTGTTATTAAGTTCAATGTAAAATTTTGAGTCTAAAAATTGAGTTTTGATTATAATCCATAATTTATGGCAATACCTTTTAAGTGAATCGTAGTGCATTTTCATCTTTGGTTGTTTTATACACTCTAAACATAAATTAGAATATTTTGTTGTAGAAATAAGAATCTACACATTCAACATCTAATATATTTTTTAAGTTAGTTAATATTATGTTGGTGCCCAATAGATTTTGTGGCTGGAACTTACGTGTTTAGATTAGAATGCATGGGTATAGAGTGTTTACATACACAACATCAAATTTGTCATTGCTTCCAAAGCCATACTTTGTATATGTATGGATTGCAGTTCTGTTGTCATGGCTTGAAGGTAATTGCGAAATTAGATGGACTTCTTGTTGTTCTGCGCTATTATGTCTTTGACCAGAGCCACAACTTCATGGATTATATTGAAGGCAATTAAGGGTGTTTTGTGTTTTTTGTGATCATTTCATTCACTCCACCCAACCCAAAAAAAGACTTCTAATGAGGAAACAAGTTCTTCTCAATGTTGGCCAAACTTGAGTTTATAGAATTCTCAGTGCCAACATTTATCTCAAAGTTAACTAAACTTCGATTTATAGAATTCTTAATGTCATCAAGGGAAATAAGTTTCGTTTAATGTTAACTAGCCTTTTCTTCAAATGGAAAATGTCATTACTTGGATACCAAATTAGCGTAAACTTTTTTTTTTTTTGTAAGCTGAGGTAAGATTCTATTAATATAACCGCAATAAGACTATGTACAGAAATTCAAACACAGCACCACCCGCCCAGAAGGGAAACCGGGTGGGCTTCGAAAGTAAATGACTCCCATCCAAAAAAAGTAGGTTTCCAGTTTGTCAAATCTGATAGAAAAACTACCTATTCTACCTATAGTCTTACTATGCATAGCTATAACTGAAAGCAATATCAGAATTACAAAAAACGTCATACAGTAACCTCCATGGTCTAAAGCTTCATGGCATCATCAGGCTGGGCGTCAGGTTCGGCCTTAACTATTCCATTGTCTCTGAGCATCTGAATTAGCTGATCCATCTTTCTATCCTGCATCATGAGAGTAAGTTGAATATTCTTCATTTCTTTTTTGAGGTTTGCCTGGGCAAGCTCCACCATTTCACCTGCAACTTGCTCCATGGCCCGTGCAAGAAGGCGTTTCATGCCCCAATACACATGCAAGGATTGCTTGTAAAGTGACATCCGCCCGCGGGTGTGGCCCGGATCGGGGAGATAAGTCTCCCAATCTACCATTTCAGGATCAGACTGATCTTGCAACGCTTCCTCTTCCAGGTGATCAATGATTCGACGAATATGGGTATGAATTTCCTGAACATAGGCGTCCTCGGCTTCCTGAAGTTTACGCCGCATGTCCTTCTTGGCTCGCCTACTGCCTGAAACTCCTGCTCGATTTCCTTCCGCATACTGCTCACAATTCCTACCACGGCCCCTTACACTCCCGTGCCCCTTCTGCCTCGACCGCGACCTCGATAACGAACATACTCCTCCTCATCATCGTCCTCCGAAACCTCCTCCCCTGCAGCACCCGCGACCTCGGAACACTTCATCCATTTGCCCACCTTGCCTACGGAGGTCGGCCATGGTGCCTGCCCTGCCACCTCTTGCTCCGGAGCTCCTTCCTGCCCTTCTGACTCATCAGAAATGTCCAGGTAAATGGACCTCAGAGTTTCCTCCACCGTCTGCTTCCCTTTCTCCTCCAAAACGGCCCCCTGACTACGCGTCCGCCGGCCCTCAGTGCGTATGGCAGCCATCCTCGTCAACCTCTGATACAACTGGTTCCAAATTATAGGTTGAGGCGAACCCAATGCCACACGGCTCGGACCCAATTTTACAAGACCCGGACCCAACTCTACACGACCCAAAGCTCTCTCCCTATTATGAGCGCAGAGCCCTCTTCCTCGACAGGCCTGTTGATACCACACCCTTCTCTGCGTCAGGACACCTTCGCTCGACCACCTTCTTGCGCAGAGCCCTATTCCTCTACACACATGCAGGACCGTCACTCTTGCATACAGCAATACAACACCTCTCAACGAAGCTGGCGGATGCCTCACCCTTCCCTACGCCAGGAAAACTTCGCTCAACCACTTTCCTGCGCAGGGTCTTGTTCCTCGACAAACATACAGGATCCTCTCGCTTGCATGCAACAATATAACACCACTGCTCGACCACCTTCCTGTTCGCTTGATAATTAATCCCCAGCTCCGGTCATAATTACACGTCGCTACCCACTGCCTTTGATGTGATAGACCTCTTGGCAGCGTGATGCCACCACAATCCCACCTCTGTACGCGCCCTACATTCCTCCTTGGGATTGTAATTCCATCCCATGGCTGCATTAAACCAGTCTGCCAAATGGGAATTGTGGTAGGATCGTACCGGATCCCACCGCTTAGATCACACCTCCGAATGATTACGAGAATGTTTCGGGGTTGTCCTGCCGCCCACAGTCGCCGCATAAGCATGCCATCATAGTATGGTATCCACCTCATCCCGCCGTAGTTGCATAGTATCCACCGCATCCCACCCTATCTACCCCAGACGGTCACACCCGCTCGCCTCCTCATAATCAAGCCGAATGATGGTGGCCAAGTCAGCCCACTGTGGATCCGCCTGTAACCCTCCCCAACAGCCATCCATCAGCCGATTGGATGCACCAGTTGCCCAATTAGCTAAATGGTCAGCTGCTCTATTGTCGCGCCTCAGAACATGACTAAGTGTGATATACTCAATCTGTCTCAGCTGGCCTTCTATATCTTGTACAATGGCCGCAATCCTCCAACTGTTAGTGACTTGTTCCCACGTTTTCCCATACTGCAGCTTCCGTAGCAAGTCAATAACCATTTGGGAGTCACCCTCAATAACGAGGTTTCGATACCCATTCCTAAGAGCTATTCTGATGCCATGAAAGACACTCCAAAGCTCTGCCTCATTATTGGTCATTTCCCCGCCCGATTCGGCATAGATCCAACGCGGTCTCCCTTGACAATCACGAAACATCCCACCCCATCCTGCCTCCCCAGGATTACCCTTTGATGCCCCGTCAAAGGATAATTTAATCTGATTTTCACCTGGGAAGCGAAAATAATTCAGACTCTGCGCAATATATCTCTGGCACCTCGCCGAGTTTGGATATATCATCGAAGAATCAATATTCAATTTGATTAAAATTCTCTGCTCTGCCCCCGTCACGTTCCAATCTTCCTCGCCCCAAGATTCAGAGAGGACCGTTTCTTTAAGAGAACGACAAACGATTTCCCATATGCCAGCCTCACAGCAGCTGCGAGCCTTAAAAATTCGACGATTACGTTCTTTCCACACCTCCCAAATTACAAAACCCAACGACAGACTCCATAGTCTCCGAACAAGTTTACTATGAAACTGCCCCGCTCCCCATTGAATAATGGTACCTCTAAGGCTATCAGGATCCCTATGCAAGGAGCCGAAAAGGGCCCGGATTTCTTCCCACAGATACTGACTATACCGACATCGATTCAACAAATGTTCTTGTGTCTCAAATTCCTCGTGACACAACGAACACCTGGATGGTCCAACCATACCGCGTTTCTGTAGGTTATCCCATGTCAATATCCTACCTCTACAGACCAGCCATGCGAAGGTTGTAACTTTAGGCCACCATTTAGCATCCCAGATCTTTTTCCATATCATGGGGTCAGCAATTCTATCCTCCATTGTTAGCCAGTAATAGGCCTCTTTGACCGTGAACATACCTTTCATTGCCTTCCCCCAACGTAGGATATCACTGCTGGTACGTATCTTGAGTTTCCGCGACTCTAATTCCCTAATATACACTTGTTGCACCTCCGGAGCAATTCCCACCTGCCATTCATGAGGTCTCTTCCAGACTCTCCATACTGCATTGCACTCTGCAGGTCGCCAAAAATCTTTAACATATTCTAATCCTTCCCGTTGCGCCCCAGCTTGAAGGGTATGTAAAATCGGATGTCTCTCCAACTTTTCCTTTTGTTGCCATCCATCCGTCCAGAACCTTGCTAGATTCCCTTCGCGAATTTCCCAGAAGGCAAAGTCCCGAACTAAATCCTTGTTACTTCTAGCGAGTTCCCAGATGTGCGACCCTGTTGGAGTTTGTGTCACCCGGAGACGTCCAGCCACTGATCGTGGCATATGATATTTGTGAGTCCATATTTGCTTCCAAATATCCATACCCCCCTGTACCCATCTCCACCATAACTTCGCACCGAAAACCTTATTAACAAGCTCTGGATCCCGGATACCTAATCCGCCCTCCTCCTTCCTCTTAATTACATGCTGCCATGAAACCAAGGTCCATTTTCGTTGCTGAGTCGGACCTCCCCAGAGGAATTTACCGAAGATTTCCCGTAATTTACAAAAAACGCCCTTAGGAGCAGGCATAATGGACAACGAGTATATAGGAATTGAGAGTAGAACAGATTTTAATAGTACAATCCTACTAGCTAAATTCAGCAACCGAAACGACCAATTTTCCAATTTTTTTCGAATCCTATCAACTAGAGGTTGCCAATTCTTGATACGCTTTGAATTCATATCTAAAGAAATGCCCAAATACCTGGTGGGTAATTCACCCTGTCGGAATCCTAGCACACGAGTTAAATGGGCCTTAACAGCTTCTGGCGAGTTAAAAATAAAAGTACAAGATTTTTCATTATTTACCTCCATACCTGAAGCGCTCATAAAATCTTCGAGGACATGTTTGAACCGCCTTACCTCTCTGAGTGATGCTTCCCCAAACAACATCAAATCATCAACAAACTGCTGGTGTGTGATGGTTAAGTTCTCTCCCCATAAGCGAATGCCTTTGATTCTCCTTGTCCTGACCTCCTGCTTAAGTTTTCTGCTTAATCCTTCCATAGCCAAGATAAACAGAAACGGCGAGATCGGGTCCCCCTGTCGTATACCCCTTGTGGCATTAAACGTAGCTGAAGGTATCCCATTTATCAATATTGAGAAATTCGGAGTGGAGACTAGGCTAATGATCCAATCTATCCATCTTTGATCAAAGCCAAAGGCTGCAAGAACCGCTTTTAAATACTCCCAATTCAATCGATCATATGCTTTAGATAGATCCAATTTCATGAGCATCCCTTTTTTCTTCCGCTGTTTTAACGAATGTATCACCTCTTGGGATACCACAATGCCGTCCAAAATTTGCCTACCTTCCACAAACCCAGTTTGCTCAGGCGCTATCAAGGTAGGTAAGAGAGGTTTCAACCGCTTTGCCATCACTGTAGATATGATCTTATAAAGAACATTACATAGGGCAATCGGCCTAAAACCCTTTGGTTCATCAGCGTAAACTTACTAATGAGAATATAAAACTAATTGTAAGGCATCCAAATCCAAAATCATAAATGCAATGAGACAAGGAGAATAACACTTCAATTAATACAATAACAACGACTAGCTTAAAATAATGTTTGTAAGTTCTATTTTATTTATGTTCTTATAGAATTTATTTATATCTTGTGAAATCAATCTACTTATATCACTTTTCCATAGTGATTGCCACATATAATAATAAAAAATATTGATTATAAACTCTAATTTTATTTTTTTAATTAAATTTATTCCTTGTTTAACAAAATTAATTTAATCTTATTAATAACCTACCAATCAACAAATTGCCCTTACCAAATCAAATTCAAAAAAATTACACCATATCACTTTACCTCACTTCCCATTAATCCTTTAACAAACATCTTTACTATTTATTAAAATTAAACATCTTTACTATTTATTAAAATTCCTAAACATTATGACCATATATTTCATACTATTTATTAAAATTCCCAAATACATTATGGCAATTTATTTCGTACAATTTTAAAATGAAAATAAATTTGATAAAAACATAAATTTTACCAACTACTTTATAACTTCTGAAAATATAATCCCAGTACAATTACTAAATCTATTTTAATATATTGGCTCTTGGTTTGCAACAGCACTTATTATCCCTTGAACATTTTTGTAGAAGTGTGGGGATGAAGTCAATATCAGCAAAACGAAAGTAGTGGTATTCCCTAAAAAAAGAAAACATAACCAACATAAGTTCTTCTTTGAAGACAACATTTTGGAAGAGGTTGCGGATTACAAATACCTCAGAATTGACTTCAACAAAAATCTAAGGTGGAATGGTTGTAGAAAGAAAAGAACTTTGGGAGTTGGAAAGCATTTTATGCTTTTCAAAATAGGTGTAGAGAGGCAGAGTTTTGGGACTGGAAAACCACACAAACTCTTTTTGGGCTTCTAGTGATTCCGGTGATTCTCTATGGTTGTGAACTATGTTGGCGGTGATTCTCTATGGTTGTGAACTATGGGCCAACAATACTTTGGGCTTCTAGTGATTCCGGTGATTCTCTATGGTTGTGAACTATGGGCCAACAATACATTTGAGATGTAGTGGCGACAAATTGAAAAAATTCAGAAGCGTTTGATTACAAACAAATTTAAGATTAAAAACGCAGTTCCTTATGATTATCTTGTTAAGTGAAACACAGACTGCTTCTATTCAAGCAATTGCTATGGTGTGAGTCATAAGCTGTTTAAAAAATTGAGCAAATGGAAAATGGTAGATGGCCTAAAGTTGTCTTTAATGATATATTGTGCAAGAGCAAAAAGACTTGGATCCAGAAAAATAACAAATGGTTTCCTAAATGGGGTATTTGCTTGAACACATGTCCTAGCAAAGAGATAAAAGCTTTTGTTATGGAAAAGTTCCACAAGCGTACTTGGGATAAGGAGCTAGGAAGAAAGAAAAAAAACTATATTGAAGTGTTTAATCCCACTCATAGTCATCAAACAAAAGCATACATAGAAGCTAAGCATACATAGAGGCTAATATCTCTTGGAGAGCCAAAATTCTTATTGCTCAGTTAAGGACTAATTCTCATAAACTCCGTTGTGAAATAGGGCAAAAGGCCAAAGGAAGTGTGGGAGGAAAGAGTACACAAAAACATTTCATTTTAAAATGTGAGGCCTTCAAATACAACACTGAAAGTTATGCAGATATGTTGACAACTAGCTCTTGGAAACATTTATTTTGAAGATTCACAGAAAAAAAAAAGGTAAAATACATCAAATATATGAAGAAACAATCTGTCCCATAGACTATCTAAAATAATTTCTTTCTTTTTTTCCTCTATATTTATATAAAAATACATCTAAATTATCTGGCATAATAATATAGTTAAATTATCAAATGTATAGCAATGGCGTTAAAATTAAAAATAGATGACAAAGTAGCAGGAATAAAACTCGTCATTTTCCATAATAGTTACATATATTTATTTTGGGATTTTCTTAAAAAACAAAATGAGAAGCACAAGCAAAACCCTACTCAGTTCTTTAACCTCGCAGGCGAAATATCCCATCATCAGTGTCTATTACACCATATTATTGGTTTTTACTTTATGACGAGCAAACGGGATTCCCCATTGCGAAAAATATGTTCAATTTAAACTAATGCTGTACAGATGTTGGAAGCATTAAAAACTGGTGGTTGGAAGAATTAAAACACAGAGCAATATTTAGAAAGCCATAGGACTTCAAATTTATTTTTTGTTGCGAATTGAGATTTTACATCGAATTCGAACTGGAACGAGAATGTCGGTGGCATGTCCACTCCTCCTTCCGAAAAAGCTATCAGTTCAAAGCGATTGTGACCGTTTGGAAGGGACAGTATATAAGACAATCTCTCTCGCACAGCATGGTCTCACTTTCATCTCTTCTTCTTTTGTCCTCTGCATTGCATTGGCTTACATTGTTTACTGTCCATGTTTGTTTGCTACACTGCATGGCCATGCATTTTGGGTTTTACAGTTTTATTTATTTATTTATATTAATTGGTTTTCCGGTTTTGATTGTAATTGGTCCTTTTTCTCCCTATGTGTTTGCATTGTTTGCCCGAGCGATTTTATTTTGTTGCGGTTGTGCAGAGGATAAGATTCGCTAGAGATGAAACCCTTGTTATCCACTAGAGTGGGGGAGCAGGTATGCGTTTTTTTTTCAATTTTGTACAGTGAAAAGCCTCCTGGTAGATATGGCTATGCATAGAATCCATACTGTTCAACAGTTTTTCCACGTTATTTCTATTTCACAGTGGAAAATAGCAAGGGCTTTCACCGTGGTGGTTGTGCTCTTATTTTCTTTGGCAGTTATTTTTGAATGCCTGTGACCTATTTAATAATTTTGCAACAGGTGAAGAGGAGCGTTCGCCATGGAGGGAGAATTCGAGACGACAAACTTCGGTATGAGACGAAAAACTTCGGCTTCTGTTTGTGTTTCTCTGTCAATTGTACTTCAAGCGACGTTAAAAGTTTGGCAATGAATGTAGGGAGATGAGACGACACGCGAGGGAAGAATAAGCACGTGCCAAAGCAGGCGTGTTCGTAGACCTTTTTGAACTCTGTCATCGTATTAAGTTAAGTACGGATTCTTCCTTTGCAGTACTTAATTCCGTCAATCAATGTAAAGCAAACATTCGATCATTTCTCAGATTACTTACAATTGATTTATGTCATTCGGTAATGTTCATAACGATGCCCCGGGTAAACATTTAACCCCATAAACGATAAGGGTTAACATTAATTTTCTTATTATTGCTTTGTGAGCATCCCTTGGAGGGGCATGCTTATTTTATTTTGTTGCTAGAGGCGTAACAGTTGTTTTACGGTATTCTTGATACCGTATGAGAGGTTAAACTGTTTTTAGCTAGGGTTTTAAGTTTTTGCATAGAGTGGCAATAACTTTCCTGTGGTCTTATTGATATAGATTGTCTTCAACTTTTCAAATTCTTTGGCAGTTGCTTGCTTGTTAATTTCTTGAAACAGGTAAAAGAGGTGAAGAGGGGACTCGCCACAAGGAATTGAAGATGACACGCCTCAGGTTTGTTTAGGTTTATTTCAGCCTTGATTCTATAATCGCGTGTCCCTCTCAGAAAGGGTTTGCAATGGATTTGAAAGAGAAAGGATAAAGACTACTTACTTGGGTATCTTGCAGGAAAAAGGCGATAGAGGGCCTTCCGTACCTATGTTGTGAGTGAAATTGAGGAGAGTGGGTAGAGGGCGCCAGTTCACGACATCTTGGTGATTTACACGAGCTCTTTTCAGACTCATTTTGTGTTGTAGGTATGTGTCATATAACTGAATGATCGCTCGTATAGCCTTTTTGTACTTTCCATTTTGATAAACTTCTAACGCGGTAGAAGATGGGGTTAACCCAGTGAAAAAGTCTTGTTAATGAGTTGTTGGTGTAGTTATGAGTTGCATTACTTGTGTGTTACGTATGCTTGCTTGGGGGATATATTTTGTTGCAGGATCTAACAGAATGGAAGAAATAGGTAGAGATGAAACCCATCGGAGTGGAGGAGCTTGATAGATGATTTCGCTTGGTGAATTAGTATGCTTAGAGCCGTAAGGGTTTTATGTGGAAGAGTTGTTTCATAGTTAAGGAGAGGTTAAACATTTTTGTTGTTTATTTCAGTTATAGGTTGAACTTTTTATTGGTTATTTGGATTTTAGAATGTCACAGGTTTGCTTTTAATTTATTGAATAGTATCTGGTTATTTTTGAATAGTATTTGGTTATCTTTTGTGGCCTGATTTATGGTTTGAAATGAATTCTGATTTCCAACTGGTTACTAGGATTTGTTAAGAGGAAAAACATAAGACAATGAATGTTTTTGTTTCAACTTAAAAGTCATCTATTTTTTCCCTCGGTATCGTTGTTTGTTCTGGTTGATTATGTCATTTATACATGGTTAGAATGGCTACAGTGATTGATTCCTTTTCGATCATTCTTGGCACTCATGGTATAGAAGAGATCACATGTCAAAGTTCAGATTATGATGAAAAATATGAATAGACTACCACTTCGAATCGGGTACGTAGACATCCTTTTATATTCTCTGTTTAGATGGTTATTATACAACTAACGGCATAGGTTATATGGTTATTTTTCTTGTTGCCATTTTTTTGTTAATTTAACTAGTACTTAAAATTATTATTTATGGAAATGCTATCGCTGAAATTTCACTAGAATTTTCACTAGTCGATATAGAGGAGAGTGACACACGGTTCTTCGGAAATCAAATAATTATAGGTGTTTACATTGGCCAACTATGTAAGTCCATTGATGTCACTTAGCCAAATTTATTTTTTTTCATTTTTGGGATGTTTTCCATAAAGATGTTTGTGGTGTTTGTGATTCTTCAACGACACATATTCTCTTAGTGTGTGTCAATGTTCATGGTTAGGGTGATGTTAGTTAGTGTTGCTTTGTGTGAGCTTAGATTACGTGGAGCACTGCTCTAATAGGATGAGAACTAGATGCCTTACAAAGTTCCAAAAAATACAAGCATTGTAAATTCATTTTTGCTCCTAAAGAGACTAGCATTGTAAATTAATCTTTGGCTCAATTGTTTGATGTCACAGATGTAGTCATTGATCATTCATAGAGTTAAGAATCTTTATTTTTTCACAATCAAATACAAGTATTAGTGTTTCAAAGTGGTAAAACATTGGATAGGGATTTGGATTTTAATTTATTGACTATTATATCATTTGTGTTTAAAAATATTGTCAAAATAATGTTTATTAATAATTATTTGTTTTTAAAGATGATTTCATTTTATTTTTAAGGGAAAATTGTGAAGTATTAATTATTTTTTATAGGTTTTCAACCAATCATGGGAGTTATGGAGATAAACTATAGATACTAAATGTATAAATGCTATCCTAATTAGGTGAATTTTGCAAAACCGTTTTAATACTCTATTCTAATTTTGTAATTTATAGCAAAGCCTATGTGAATTTGTCGGCCACATTAGAGAATTCTCACCAATAACTTGAGCATAGAGATTGTTCTTGTCATACCCACACACCTTAAAAAAATATAAAAATTCCTGTGAAATCACATCAAACCTGAGGATGATTTGAAAATATGGCAACTGGGGTCCATAAATTTGGTTTAAACTTGCATAGTGCACATTCTACATAGTGATCAATCCATTTCAATTGGAGATTGAAGCTTTTTATAAGCACAAGAGATTTGAAATTTATCGCCTCCTATTACAAGGTAATTTTAATCCCCACATAGGTGTTGCTTGGAATTGTGTGAATAACCAAAACATATATTATTTGCTCCTATAATCAATGATATCAATGATAATCTTTTTCTCGTATCCATAGAAAGGATGCAATATTAGCTTGATTTTCAAGAGGGTCCTTAGGCCACATCATAAATTATGGGAGACAATCAAAGAGCATAATTTGTGATGCACATCATAAATTCGCTTCTTTGGAGTCCGACTATCTTGAATCTAAGTTCATCTTTTACACTGTAGCTTTTCTTAACTTCAATAAATTTACTTTCTATTTTAACTTGATGATATTAGTCATTTTCTTTCTTTTTTCATAAAATTAAATATCAAACTTATGCCACCCATTCAAGGCATTGGATACTCAAAGGCTTTGAGTCTTTGTATTAGCAAAATGAGATTTATTATTATACATGCCTCCCTTGTTAATAATTGTTGCTTTTTTGTTGGCTCTCTATATTCAAACTAACGTTTGTTTACTCAAAGTGAAGCTTTTGATACTTGGATGTTGCAAGATTTGAACTAGTTACCAAAAAAATTCTCCCAAATGAGAGCTAACAAAATATATGTTCCCTCATGAATCCTCACACGAAATCATTTTCTGTTGGATCTTAGTGACTTTTGTTGAATTGATTTTTGTCCAATCATATATCCCACTTCCTCGTGAATTATTTTTTATAGTGTGAGTGTAAGTCATGCATATTGCTCTTGTGTACTTGCTACTTCAAGTTTAACTATTTTGAATCAAGATTTGTTTGTGTACCTACTATTTGAATTATTTATTGTTGCCATAGACTAGATTCTCATCCAACTTGCAAAAATCTCTTCTTTTTCTTACTCTTTTTTTTTGGGTAGAAAAATCGTAATTTTTTAATGAGAAAAAGTTACATTGTGTAGATGCACCCTTTTTCATTCCAACTCTTCTCTTTCTTACTTATTTTCACAAATCAATTATTTATAATTTGCAAGGGGAGGTCAATGACTGTGCAGGTAATAATATATCCGCTAATCTCACCTTAGACAATGGCCCAAAGAACTAATTCAAATTTGTAATGGGATTTTTTTATTGATCGTGAAGGAATTGATATCCCTTCCCTCGCTTTTGTACTTTTACTAATTAGTCTAAACATACAAAACACGCTAACATGAAAGGACTTAGATAAATGAAGCACTTAATTTTCTTTTACCATGGTATATGCAGATCATGTAAGGAATGAAGTGAAATGCATTGAAACAAGGTACAACTCCAATGACCTAGATTATTGAATATTCTGTTTTTGGCCTATAATTTCCTCTTTCTAATATTAATTCTAGATCTTGCCTTGCTTAAGCTAGCTCTTGAGACATCTTCTTCCTTTAGGCCATGACAGGTATTTTGACTATTGAACTATTTGTTACACTTTTTATTATTCCACCATGACCTCACATTAGAGTCTTGAACTAGTTCATTATTTAAGTGGGTTCCTTGTGGTTTAAACATACTATCTATGGGTTGTATTCATCAGTTTTAAGGTAAAGTCACCCTCCCCATTTTTCTTTTCTACTTGTGGGAGAGTTCTCCTCATCCTCCTCCTCTTTCCATTTCCTTCCTAGTTCCTTTATCTCGCTTTTTCAATAATTAGATCCCCTCGTCTCCTACGAATGTCTTTTCCATTGGTGAACCCTTTAGTATCTCTTCTAGCCATTGTGGACTTTGTCTCAAATTTGCATTAGATTCTCTTGAGCAAGAGTCCTTCTTGTTCCTTTTCATTTGGGTATCTTGTCTCCCTCCACCTCCCTTGGGTGCATTAGATTTTTTATGCTCTTCCTCTTTCTTTACTAGCATTATTATTACCTAAACACTTGTCTCGCTTACTGCCACCTATATTGGTGGGGTATTTTTATATTTTTTGTGATTTATTAGATAATTTTTGCTAGAATCCCTAAAAATCACTTGGCCTTGCTCCTTTGATTGTTCCTTCTTTCTCCTTGATATGGTTTCTTTGTAGCGTTTTCACTTTTCTTTTTTTTCTTATTTAATAAGTATTTTAAGAAATGGGGCAGTTTAATAACCCCGTTTCTATAGGGAAGCTCCTCATGTAATTGTTAATTACATGGAACCTTGTAGACGTTTACTTTTCCACATTGCCTCCATTGATCTATTTATTGCTTATAAATGTTATATATAAGGATATGTACTAGGAGCTAGTACAACTTTCTTTTCTAAGATTCCTTCATACAATCATTATCCCATATTTGGTTTCTCCTTTTGGTTTTCCTTTTCTTGTAGTAGCTTGCCCATGTGCATAACCCACATGGTGTGCCACACCTTAGCTATCCTTTGAATCAAAGCCATTGTGTGCCCTAACTCTTAGTTTGTTTTCCATTACCAAGTTAGCCTTAGCCTTGCTAAATTCCAATGACATGTTCTTATGTCATAATTAGTGTGAACTAGTGCACTCATAACATTGGCCATCATAGTTTCATGCATTTGCCTCGTTTACAATTTGTTGTCCCCTATGGCCCAAAGTGTGGTCATGGTCCACATCTGCCAAACTCTACATTAGTCCATTGTGTTGCTCTTGACACTTCCTTCCCTGCATGCCTCAAGTGTAATCCTTCCTAATTTATCTTCCTTGTGTTTTTCTTGTTCATTTTCTATTTTTAAGTGACACATCCATTGGTTCTTTTCTAAAATGTATTCTCAGTAAAAATTGGGGGCTTTGTGCTCTTGCTTGGTCATTTTGAGCTCTTGGCCTCCATTTCATCTTTTCATCTCTTCTTTTCGCCTCTTCCCACTTTGGTGTATTGGGCTCTCTTTCAACCTCACTATCACCCTTTTTTGACATCACAACATCTCTTTTTGGTCTCTTGCCTTTTTTTTTGGATTCTTGACCTTTCTTTAGCATCTTGGCCCTCCCTTTTGGCCTTTCAACAACCTTTTTGGAATTTTGGCTTACCTTTGACTTTATTGTCTCAATCCATTTTCTCCTTTTGTTATAAGATTTTTGTTGTGAGATGTGATGTTATTGCATAGGCCTAGTTTTCTTGTTGGTAAAAAGGGAGGCACATCCTACCTCTTCTTTTCTTATATTCATCCTAGTTGTCGTTTCTCTTTGTCATTTCCCCATTTAATGAAGGAACTATAGATGAAGAGTCAAATAATAGGGTTCATTAGTGGTAAAAACCATGTTTTTACTATATAAGGCGTGCTTTCCTAATGCAGGGAAAAAATGTGGCAAAAGTAAATTGACATTTCATGCTACTTTTCCCCATGATTTTTTGAAGGTGCTCCAACGTTGCATAATGATTCATTATTTTTTCCTATTTATTTTCCATGATCAATTTAATTTATATAATTGGTGTTGACCTTTGTAG
Organism: Pinus tabuliformis; assembly: GCA_031772625.1. Lineage (NCBI taxonomy): Eukaryota > Viridiplantae > Streptophyta > Pinopsida > Pinales > Pinaceae > Pinus > Pinus tabuliformis. The sequence continues at coordinate 743,391,049 of CM062810.1, forward strand.
TGGGTACTTACCAACATTGACTTGTCACATTATATTATTATCCATCCCAATACGATTGTCATTGGTCTTTATCAGAAAGGTGGGCCAACATAGTGTGTTGAATTTGACTACCTGGTTTAATGTGTAGAACATGTACATTTAATTGAATTAGTTTATTGGAGGGTTCCTTGCCTTTTTCTCGCCTTCTTTTTTTCAACAAATCCTCTCATTTTTGGGGCTTGTGTGTCATTTTCTTTGTTTGGGGAGTCAAACCCTTGTCCTTTTCCGTATAGACTAGCCTTTATAATTTGGAAACTCCTGGCCTATGTTCTTTCATGTTTGCAAGCTTCGAACTCTTATGCATGATTTTTCTCATTCGTGAATTTCATTTTCATTGTTATACAACAATTTGCTAGGTTCATGTAGAAATAAGAGTTGGTTGTGATTGCTTCTTGTTGTAATTGTCACATTATCCACATTATACAATGTTTGTTTTTAAATGACATGAATTCAGAAATTTGTACACTTTATTTTCTAGTTTTATATAATTTTTGCGTGCTACTGTTACTAGTTGAGGATTTGTTTTCTTACTTCAATCCTTTAACTCTTCTTGACAATACTTCCCTCCCTTTTCTCCCGCTGTGGGGGAAAATTGTAGCATGAAAATATTGACCTGTAATGCTTTTTATTTTTCTTGAAGAAAAACCCGTAATTTTTATTAAAATATAACAAAAAATACTTCTTGTAAACGCAACATTGTGTGTGTATGCATAACAAATGCTCGTCATAAAACCATGTCTGTCATATTCAGTCTATAATGGGCACAAATGGGAACTAAATTAGCCCATAATCTAATTGAGTCTATAATGGCCAAAAGTTTAGATGTAGGAAATATTAAAATAATAGGCTAATAATTTAATTGAGAAACTTCTAGGTGGAATTTCCATAAACGATTTCTGGGTTATGGAAAACTCATGTGTTTTAGCCCCTCCACAAAGTTTCGAGACTAGAACACATTCGATGCTACAAAAACTAACAGGGAGATCTTGAAAAATTGCATGGTTACCCCAACAGATGATGAGAGGGAGAGCCTTGAAAGTTTGGGAATTTGGAAAAGAAAGCCATTGTTTCTAGGAATTTTCGATCAAAAGGCCCATCTGACGACCAATTTGTGGTTTCGAAGATCTACAGTGGTCCCAAATATTTTGAATAAAATATCATTTGAGGAACAAATGATCAATCGATTCATCCTCACATTGACATAGTATGCACAACTAGGGTTGATGGAAAATTGACTTTTTGAAACCTCCCACCTTAGGACCTTCCCCCTCATAATACACCACATAAGAAGCTTAGCTTTTGGGGGGCATTTAGCCTTCCAAACACAACACCACCATCATTGAGGGATAATTGGAAATTTGTTAGCAACGATATAATTGTATATAAATCAAACCTTTTGGTGCTGTGTGTTGTCATTTAGCTAGCCGATGTTTTGGGTGAACACTTCACCCATCCTCAAGGACATTAACCTTCTCAGAGAGTATATAATTGTAGCTAGATTTCAAAGAGTATAGACCGCTTTTTCCACCCAGTCAGATTAATTTTACCTCATGGTCCATCCACCTGACATGACCTCTGTGAAGAGTAGAAATGTAATTTTGTCATTGTTTAGAAAAATGCCTTGGAATATCGAGCATCTCAGATGATTTCCATCCCTAATTCCAAATGGAAGAAGAATTTGGATCCACAATACGAGATAATTTGGATATGCCACGATCTCTCAGAAAATTAATTAATGGCTCAGGGAGAATATGATCAAGGTTTTAACTTGGCACCATATCCATTTCCAAATGAACCCGACCACCATAATCAACTCTCCAAACAAGCCCTCTTTGAATAGTTTCAAAAGTGTTTAAGACAACCCTCTAGATAATTGAGATATTGTGTCGCGGCTTGTCAGCCCGACGCACCCAATATTCCACATAGAGAGGGGCAATGTATTTGCTAATGACCACAAAGGTCCATAGACTTTAAGCAATTAGAAGACTGCATCCACTCTTGGCAGTAAGGGCATGTGATGAAAGAAAAATATTCTTCAATCCCCATCCCCCCATGGCTTTAAGCAAAGCAATTTTGTCCCATCCCACCCCATGGAAGAGAAAAGTCTTGATTAGAGCCTGACCATAGGAATTTATAGCATATCCTTCTGATGCATTCCAGTATTCCTTTTGGTATCTAGGCGAGCGAGGAGTAATCAATTGGAATAGCCTCAAGCATTGGTTTTATGAGTACTAGGCATCCTACACGAGAGAGTTATCTATTGCACCAAATGTTAATAATATTTTTAATTTTAGAAATAAGTCATCTCCAATTAGTAATTCTGTATGTATGTATTGGGCTTCAGTTGGAATCCCAAATATTTTAGCCCCTCCTCAATATTAGAACAAGACATTGGAAATAACTTGATAATTTGCTGACTATTTACATCCTCCATATTTGAAACTAAAAGAAAATATTTTTGGAGATTGATCATCATACCAATGGCTTTCTCGAAGATGGAAAAAATTCTTTTAAAACAGGACACCCCATGAAAATCCCCATTGGCGAAGATTAAGATATCATCAACAAAGAGGATATGTGAAATTGTAAGAGCATGGGACACCATACATCCATGAAATTCCCCACTAGATTTTGCTTCCATAAAAATCCGGCTGAGACCTTCAACAAGCAATAGAAATAATAGAGCAAACAGAGTACACCGCTGCCTAAGACCCCTTTGCGCTCGAAAGAAGGGTGAAGAAACTCCACTAATGAGAGCAACAAATGAGATCATTTGAATACATCTCATGGCCCATGTTATAAAGTCGAGACTGAACCCAACATGAGTTAAAAGAAGTCTCAAATAAATCCAGCTGACCTGCTCATATGACTTCAATAGATCCAATTTAAAAACAACCCCCTTTAAATTCATGGTTTTTATGCTATGGAGTCCTTCCTGAGCCACTCTTATTGCCTCGTGAATTTGTCTCCCCTTTAAAAAACTGAACTGTTCCATGGAGATAAACATTAGTAAATAGAATAGGCTTGAGGTGGAAGGCAATAATTTTCGTGATGACTTTGTAAACTACATTTCACAATGAGATGGATCAGAAATCATCAAAGGAGGAGGGGTGATGAAGGAATGAGGGCTATAAAGGTAGAGTTTAAGACAAGAAGCATATGGTGATCTCGTTGGGATTCCTCTACTACCAATAATAAATCATTCCCCAAAGTCTTATACAGACCCAAGAAGAATTTGACCCCCCAACTGTTTGGCCCAAGGATTTTATCTTTTTAAAATCTTAGAAGGGCAGTCTTGAGTTCATCTTTTGAAACAACAGACAATAGATCATGATTCTCCTCTTCAGTTAGGAAACGGGGAAAAGGAAGAGTCGTTTGGATAATCTCCGCAATAGTGGTCTCCTCTTGTGCGTGGAATAAATCTTTGAAATGTCGAACACCCAAGGAGGCTAGTTCTGGAAAAGAGGAGACCTCCCTCCCTTTGCAAACACATGGAAAGATTTTGTATTATTATCTCGACCCTACTCTGAAGTCTCCATTCTTCATCCTTTTGATTAAGAAGGAAGTTACTTTTTTCTCCAACTGGTTGAGGAGTGCTTTAGATTCTTCCAAATTGTAACCCTCGTGATCATTATTGGCCATTGCACTGATCTTTTCCTCTAGGAAATTTCTTTTTTCCTTATCCTCTTTCTTCTTTGCTGCAATCTAGACTGTGCTTTTTTGTTTGATTTTTCGGAGGTTCCCAGCAAAATGTTTACCAACAGAGACACTTGAAAGAGGGTTATAGGGCTCCCATTGTTCTTTGATCATATTGATGAATGATTGATCTTTTAACCATGAGGAATTCATCTTGAAAGGGCCTGCAGGTTTCTAGGAGGCTTCTCTTAGCTCCCAAAAAATTGGTGAGTAGTCGAAGATACCATTGGAACCGACCCATTGTTTTATGAATGGAAAAGATGAACAATGGCTTTGCAACAAAGAAGTGATCTAGACATTTTGCAATATAGTCTAGACCAATTCGCTTATTACGCCACGTGGGACAATTTTTTGGGATTCCACACCAATGAGAGATTTTGCCAACAAATAGTCACAAAAAAATCTAAAAGCCGATTAACGTTTTCCCTTGTCCTCCAAGATTCCCCAACACCCATAGATACGTTAAAATCACCCCCAATGATTAAAGTCGGGTAATATATAACATAATTTTTGAAAAAAGATTCCCAAAATGGTTTCCTATTTTCAATCGGGCCATAGACATTAAGGAGGGTAAAGGAACAAGCAAGTTTTTTGCATTGGAGCTCAACATCGAGACATGTGGGCATACTGCAGGAATTTATAAGATTAAAACAACGACCCAACCATCTATTCACCGCCCCCCACAACAATTTTCTGCATGAATGCACTGAAAGTGCCAACCACAGAGTAATTTCACAAGATAGTTAACAATTTGATAGCCTTTCCCCAAAGTTTCTTGAAGAAGGATTAATCCAGGAGTTTCCTTATCAATAATTTGCTTTAATGCTAGTCTTTTGGAAGAATTGCCATACCCCTACAGTGGGATGACAAAATTTTCATGGATACACAGAGAAGGAAGGGGCAGCTGCTCTAAGGACCCCAGTTATAGAAGATTGTCAGCTAGCAACCAAGTCCACTTTTGCATATTATTTTGATAACGACCATTTGTACGAGGGCACAAATCATAAGAGGATGAGGTCTCACCTAATAGTCGGGAGAGGGATTGGGAAGGGGATGTAATAGGTGAGGAGAGGTCGCCGAAAGGAGCGGAAGGAGGGAAAAATCTTGAGAGAGAGCAATAAAGGGCTTCGAGGGAGGAGCGAATTCTAGGTTGCGAGAAGAGAATGAAGTAGGGCACTAATAAAACAACTCATTGATAGAGACAATTTATACATGGAAATGCAAAAGAGGAAGGCAAAGAGTTACTTGGACCTAGCCACATTAGGATGGCCATAGATACACCATCCATCTTCAAAGGGTCCACATGAGGAGAAACTGTCATGGATACCAATTCCTTTGAGTGGTGTGTAGGAGCATCAAATTCCCCTCTAGAAGATGGGGGACCATTTGGAAAACCCGCATCCATCCAAAAAAGTTTTCCCTCCTCCATCAGTGTAGATTGGACCATTAAATAGTTTCTAGCAAGATGTCCATACAAATCCCATGTGTGGCACTTAAAAGGAAAACCCGCGTAGTCTAACTCTTGAATTTTATTTTCCCCTTCCTGAAGCTCTATCTTCTCTAGAAGGCCTTCTCTGAGGTTCACCAAAACCAGGATTTGTGCCATAGTCATAATGCCAGATGTTAAATATGGTGAGTCGTGGCCCAAATAGGTGCCTAAAAAATTTCTCAAGTCTTGAAGTATTTCATCTGCCCAATAGTCTAGGGGTAGGCTCGACAGACGGACCTAGATCAACACCTCATATGAATGCTCTTTCTTGGCATTGAACGATGGGGACCAAAATTTGAAAATGACTGGCGATGAATCAATGTGCCATACCCTTCCTTCAGCAGCGTGTGCATTTGTAGGGGACAAAAATTGTAGGTGTATCCATCTGTTTGATAACAAGTCCACCCCCCAGAGGATTCTGAACAATAGGAGTAGTTTTTAGCTGAACCCAAGTCCTAAAGAGTCTAAATTGAAAAACATTTACCTTGTACCCTTCCAACCAGGGAGTCCTCCATTAGAATCGTAGATTCCATTTTCACATATCCATCAAGAGCCAATGCCGCACGAGGCCATCGCTTATGGCGAATGTAATAAGCCCTCTAATTACTAGTTTTGACTAAGTTTGATCTTTGGCTGAGATGCGACCCCGAGATAGGGTTTGCAAGAAACCCCCGAGAGACTGTTGAAGGAATACCCAATGCTTGAGGGTGTGAGTGGGGAAATTATATAGATTGAGAAACATTAGGGTTTTGAGGCACATGGGGAAAGAAATTTGCGGACGGGATACTAGCATGACTAGAGAAGTCGGGCCAAAATCCTATCACAAAATCAAGACCGTTCCTAATTGGCACCTAGGAACCTTGACCGAAAGTCGGGGATATATTTAGGAAATTCATTATAGAGAGCGGTCGGGAAATATTCTTGCCCCAAATGGGTCTAAGAGAACCGACGCTCTATCCCTGGGTGGAAAGTGGAGGGTCCTTCGTCACCTAGGCCAGTGATGGAGAGGACACGAGGTCAACTCCGATAGAGGCATTGAGAGGGCGGTCCATGGTAGGTGGGAGACATTGTAAACTCTGAAAAATAAGGGGTTCAGACAGAGCGCTTGAAGATGGATGGTAGGAGGTGAAATATTTGGATCAAGATAGGTGGGAGAAGACATTGTAAACTTTGAAAAACAGGGGGTTCGAACAGAGTGCCTGAAGACGAATAGAGATATACCTGAACAACGAGAGTCAGGTTTGTAATCCACTAAATCTGCATCGAGCTCCCGATAGAATAGAAAGGTCCAAGAGAAACAAAATGACAACAAACTTACAAGAGGAGGGAATCCCTAAGAATAAAATGCCCAAATCAATAAGAATAGTCCTGAGCCTAGAGGGAGAAAACACAGTGAAATTAAGCTCGAAGCTGCCATGGCTAGGCATTTTGGTCAAATATACCTTTAATGCTACTTTTATCTATGATGATTTTTTGAAGGTCCACATTGCATAGTAATTCAGCTTTCCTTTTCTACCCTCATTTTAATTTAGTTAATTAGGATCCTCTTTTATAGTCGTCCCTAACTAGCTTTGACTTGTAATGTTAATCAAGTGTAGTGATAGGTCCCTTGCCTTTCTTATCTAGGGTATTTGTTAATAGACCCATTTCTGGTTGGGGCACACATGCCTTTTTCTTATTTAGGGGACCAACCCTCATTCTTTTCCCTTCGAAATTCTCTTTTCAATTTGGGCATTCCAACCTTTCCTTTTTTTGGTTTGCAAACCCACAAATTGTAATGCAGTGTTTTTCGTATTTATAATTTTCTTTTCTTTTGTGTCGCAACATTTTGCCAACTGGACACAAGATATATAGTTACTTATGTTCCATCATGTCTAACAAAATAAAGTATGTTTGTTTTTCTAGAATCTTGGAAATTTGCTTGTTAGTACTATTTACTCAACTATTTTTATAGAATCTTGCATAGTAATTCATCTTTCCTTTTCTACCCTCAATTTAATTTAGTTAATTAGGATCCTCTTTTATAGTCGTCCCTAACTAGCTTTGACTTGTAATGTTAATCAGGTGTTTAGTCCATTAATGTTGTAATCTTGTACCATCATCGGATAGCATGAGGGAAGGCCGAATTAGGGTATTGACAATGATTACCAAGTATAACGTGGAGGCCATATCCATCTAATTTAATTAGTGTAGTGATAGGTCCCTTGCCTTTCTTATCTAGGGTCTTTGTTAATAGACCCATTCCTGGTTGGGGCACACATGCCTTTTTCTTATTTAGGGGACCAACCCTCATTCTTTTCCCTTCGAAATGCTCTTTTCAATTTGGGCATTCCAACCTTTTCTTTTTTTGGTTTGCAAACCCAAAAATTGTAGTGTAGTATTTTTGGTATTTATAAGTTTCTTTTCTAACATGTCTAACAAAATAAAGTATGTTTGTTTTTCTAGAATCTTGCAAATTTGCTTGTTAGTACTATTTACTCAACTATTTTTATATAAAATTGTTGACTTCTTTTAGCTATTAGGGTTCATTTTCCTTTCTTTTGAGCATTCAATCCCTCTCTGCAATTCATTCTCCTCATTTTGGGCACTCGTTGATTTTGTGTTCTATTTTAATTCTTTTCATGGAGCTTTCCATCTCATCCAAGAGGTCTCCCTCATCCTTCTTGTTTTATGGATTTAGTAGGGCTTTTCTATTGCCCAAACTAAGCTTTGGATGAGTGGTTCAAGGAACGATGTCTGGTAATCTTTTGGCATCCTCTCACATTGGACTAGTTCATGGTGACACCAGGTGTGTATTCATATATCCAACCATTGGTCTATTGATTAGGTTGAGTGAAGTAAGTGAGAACAATAAGCAAAAAAATTTCATGTTGTTACTAGTTTGGGATGGATTTGAAAAATCAAAATTTGCTAATTGGATTATTGTGTCAAATGAAAACAAAACAACTATCCATTTGGTGATGAATACATTTATTGATGTATTTGCTTTGAACGAATCCCTTTCCTGCAAAATGTGTTAATCCCTATGTCAATGTTGAGCTAAGAAAGTAACTACACTAAGGGACAAAATATGCTCGCAAACCTATCTTGGGGACTCAATATCTTCATCTAATGAAGGATACTAATTTCTTACCCTGCAAAACTCTTGAGGCTACGACAAACAAGTTTGGTTCATAAAAAACTTCATTAATCGACCGCAGAAAAACTCACAAACTACACGAAATCAGTTGGTTTGATTGAGTGAGAGCGTTGTAATATCATCACAAAATATAACCAATAGATAGTAGAAACAAATCATGGATCAATAGTTTAATTGTCATTCATTGTCAAGGCCTTGGTAGGAAATTATTAGTAAAACATAAAGATTAAATTTTTTTGAATATTATTCAACCCTATTATAGTTAGTTTTCCATCGTTTAGTTGAGGTTTGCTTGAAGGATGTGTCCTCGTGTTATTAGATGTGAAAGTGAATGTACCATGCATGCCATCTAGTATAGATGTGGCACTGTTCCAATGGTTATATCCTCATTAGCGGCAAAAAAAGGATATGAAACTATTGAAAACTAGGAGTATGAATGTAGGTTTGAAGTGCGCCTCACTTTGGGTGCTAAACTGATGACCAACCTCCATAGTTGTCTTTCCATCATAGATGTTGTGAGCTGAACACATGAATATTAGGCCTACAAATAGGCTAATAACACCTACTTTCTTGTAATAATAACAACAAAGAAGACCTCATCTCTAGCTAAGTGTGTCCTCATTCTTGCATGAAGTATTCCACTACCTATTCTAAGGCAACGTAGTATACCATCTTGACTTTATAAAGGTATGCCCACATTATTGCTGATAAGTAGGTGCATCAGTAGATTTAAGTGCTTGCATGGAGTGTGCCCTCCTATGTTCAGTTAAACCAAACAACACATATTTCAATTTCATTAAATTTGGAATTAATTAGTGGATCTAGAGTTTCAAAATAAAAATAAAAACTCAATCCTGGTGATGTCTTTGTAATGAAAATTTTCCAATTTTAATGAAATGTGTTTTAAACACAAACAAGAAAAAATAACAAAGTTGACATGTCCATTTTATTTCGATTCTAGAACAAAGGTTTAGTAATCTTCTGGTATCCTCTCACATTGGACCAATTCATGGTGACACCAGGTTTGTATTCCTATATCCAACCACTGGTCAATTGATTAGATTGAGTGAAGTAAGTGAGAACAACAAGCAAAAAAATTCCATGTTGTTACTAGGTTGGGATGGATTTGAAAAATCAACATTTGCTAATTTGGTTATTGGGTCAAATGAAAACTAAACGACTGTCCAAGTGGTGATGAATACATTTATTGAGGTATTTTCTTTGAATGAATCCCATTGCTGCAAAATGTGCTAATCCCTATGTCAATGTTGGGCCGAGAAGATCACTACATTAAGGGACAAAATATGCTCACAGACCTATCTTGGTGACTCGATATCTTCATCTAACAAAGGAAAATAATTTTTTACCTTGCAAAACTTTGATTCTACGACAAACCAGTTTGGTTCAGAAAAAACTTCATTAATAGAGGGAAGAAAAACCCACAAATTGCCCGAAATCAGTTGGTCTGATTGAGTGAGAGCGATGTAATATCATCACAAAATATTAACCAATAGAAAGAAGAGAAAAATCATGGATCAACAGTTTAATTGTCATTCATTGTCAAGGCTTCAATAGGCAATTACCAATAAAAATAAAGATTAAATTTCTTTGAACATTATCCAACCCTATTATGGTTAGTGCTCCATTGTTTACTTGAGGGCTTCTTGAAGGGTGTATCCTCATGATATTAGATGTGAAAGTGTATGTACCATGCATGCCATCTAGTATAGATGTGTCATTGTTCCAATGGCTATATCCTTGCTAGCTGCGTAAAAAGGATATGCAACTAATGAAAACTAAGAGTATGCATGGGTTTGAATGTAGGTTTGAAGTGTGCCTCACTTTAGGTGTTAAACTAATGACCAACCTCCCTAGTTATCTCACCTTCATAGATGCTGTGAGCTCATCACATGGATAGGCTTACCGATAGGCTATTAACACCTACTTTGCTATGATAAAAACAACAAACAAGACCTCATCTCTAGCTAAGTGTGTGTGCCTTCTTGCATGAAGTATTCCACTACCTCTTCCAATGCAAAGCAGTGTACCCTCTTGATTTTGTAATGGTATGCCCACATTACTGTTGACAAGTAGGTGCATCGATAGATTTAAGGGATTGCTTGGAGTGTGCCCTCCTATGCACAGTTAAACCAAACACAAACAAGAACAAACAACAAAGTTGACGTGTCCCTTTTGTTTCGATTCATAACCAACACAAACTAGAAATAGATATCAAGCGGAACATGTTTTTTTGTTTTTTAACATAAATAGGGTAATTTATATTAGAAATAATGTGTCAAAGCATAGATGAGATACATCCATAAGTTCTTAAGAGAAAATATTGCAAAGGGTTCTAAGACTACACTAGTATTGCAAGATTGTCTCTGCCTTGATCCTAATACTAATTTCCAAAGAAGCCATACCGATACAATCTATAGAAAATACCATTGACATGGTAACATTTAAATGGTATCAAAATATAACAAGGACTGACTCCTAGTCATCTATATTGATCAAATTTTCATCAATAGCTACCAAATTTAGATTAGGCAGTACAATTGGGGCAGATTAGGTTGAGTTTGAAGGAGATATTTTGTGCTTATTGTTAAATTTTTGGCGTTGCTATAATATTTATGTACAATATATTTACTTTTACTCCTTAAATTTATGCAGAGAATTACAGGAATTCGAGACGAGGAAATACATAAATATGTTTGAAATATGATAGTTATATGTCCACAGAGCAGCGATTATTGTGTTATGCTTCAAACTTGCTTACTGTTTTTAACACTCCATACTGCATGAATCAAATCCTATTATAATGCGATTAATCATCCGTTTCTTCAAACTTATTTCCCTGTTTTTAATAGTCCATAATGCATGGATCAAATCCTACTATAATGCGATTAATCATCCATTCGTTCTTGAAGATGATGTAGACGGATCGGAAAGCCTTTAGTCAAGTGAGGAACTGGAAAGTAGGAGACCTTATCATCCTCCCGTGCCTCCCATATGCAAACATTAGGTACACGTAAAACACGATTTTAGCGCAGTCAACGAATATGACATTGTGTACATGCAGAGCATAAATAAGTTCATAAACCATGTTACAAAATTTGTAATTAAAAAGATAAAATAATGCTATTAGCCTATCACCCGGCCTGTTTTGTAATTAAAAAGATAAAATAATGTTATTAGCCTATCACCCGAGTTTATCTAAATTACTGATTCGCCCGCAATCATACAGACATGGCCATGTCCGTCTCATTGCCTAATATTCGGCGAATCAACTAGATCAAACAGAAATCGTGAGCTTATCTATGTTGCTTATTCACCAAATATTCAGCAATCAGACCTCCTGTGTGGTGCATATTCCATCATCAGTGTAGTGCAGTGTTAATGTATCAATACCAAGATATGAAATGCTTTTATTTAGAATAGAGATTTGCAGCATGCACCTACACACTGAGTACACACCTTCAGTTCGTGAAGTGCCTGGGGACAGCCCGTGAGAAATTTGATAGAAAATACCATCGCTGAGGCTGAGGTCTCGTGAAGAGCAGGAATAGTAGTAAATCTGCTATAACTTCTTCTGAATGCAAGTCTTCTTTCGAGAGTTCTCCTAAGAAATCATTATATCCTCAAAGAGCCTTTTCAAATTTGGTGAAATCTCTCCCTCTTCAACGCCCAAGACCTGCACTCTCAAGCTTTGTTAAGAAATTGGATGTACTCCAGGAAGTTTAGTTACCTCCAGTCCTGCTTCACATGGCGGCTTTGTCTCTTGCTGAAAAAGGTCTCATAGGTCAATTTACAGGCCTTTGGCCCTCTCTTAGAACAGTTCAAAGATGGGTTGAAAGAAACTGGTATGACAATATTCAAGGGAAAATATCCATTAGGTTTTGTGGGAAAGGGTATTACACATTCCATTTTGAATCCAAAGAGGATAAGGATTTAATCTTCAAAAATGGGCCCTATTTCATGGACTCCAGGGGCCTCAACCTCAACAAATGGACCCCAGACTTTGACCCTGAACTGGATGTCCCCAGTGCTGTTCCGGTTTGGGTCCATCTCCCTCATCTCCCTCTCCACTGCTGGGGAGATGAGTCTGTTCGAGCCATTGGGAACGTTGTTGGCAAATATATTGACCATAGCGAACCGAAGGACAACATGCAGGCCTGCGCAAGGATCTGTGTCGAAGTGGATCTTGGCAAAGGGCTTCCCGAAGCAATAAAACTGAAAGTGGACGAATGGAGCCATGTCCAACAACTGGACTACGAGCAGATACCATTTAAATGTAAGGTATGTCACGAATACAGACACTTTTCCAATAGATGTTCTAAACTTGTTGATGCAGAGAGCGGCGAACAAGAAGGCCATTGGGAAACAGTGAAAAAGAAGAAGTCTGCCCCTTCTTCCAAGCCTCCCTTGGAATATGATCCCCCTGCTCCCTTTGCATCGTGTCCCTCTTCTTCCTCTCCTTCTTCATCTGCCCTCCCCCCTCCTGATCCGCCCCTCCCCTCCTCTTCTAATCCCTTTCTAGTCCTTTCTTCCCTTGAACCTCCTTCCGAGGACCCCTCCTTGTCCCCCTTGGTCTTATCTGAGCCTTCTGATCCTCACCCCTCCCAGATCATCTCATCGCAGGCCTCCCTTGAGCCCTCTCTCTCCAGGATAACCACAAGCTCTTCTAAAGATCATGGAACTTCTAGCGACACTTATAAAAAACTTGGACCTGGTAGAAAATCAGCTAAGCAGCACAAGGAGGAGAACGCTCAGAAAGACATAGCCATGGGAACGCAAACTCCAATAGAATCTTTCATTTTGGGGCATCAAGAGAAAGAGACAAGTCACAAAGATGAAGAGAGGCGAGCACCTCTCCGCACGCCAAATACCCAATGATGAAAACCCTGTCTTGGAACAGCAGGGGTTTAGGGCACCCCTCCAAAGTCGCAACCCTCAGAGATTTAATTCATAATGAAAAGCCAGATATTTTATTGATTCAGGAGACAAAACAAGACCAACAAGAAATGAGAAGAATAATAGATCAGCAGAAACAATACAAAGGATGCACCAATGACTCAAGAGGAGCTTCCGGAGGAATCACCACCATTTGGGATCACAGTAAATGGAACTGCACTTCAATAAATCTTCACCAGCATTGTGTTGGGTCCCTATAATACTAGTGATTACCCCATTACTATTGTATTTATACCAATAATTTATATTGTTGTGCCCCTATTTACCCCATATTGTTATTTCTGTGCCCCATAGAATCCCTCTATTGTTATTTTTGTGGCTTTATATTATTATTGTTAGGTCGGCTAGATTATATTGTGACTCCTTAGACTCCTGTATATAGAAAGGAGGTTTTGTCATTTGAATCATCCAAGAATTGTTCATTTATATAATGTAAAGGAGGTTGCCCCCTCGAAGAGGCTGAATTCTAAGGCGTTGATCTATCTTTTCTTGAGCTGGTTTCATAACATTTGGTATCAGCGCTTTGGATTCTAGGGTTTCGCTGCTCCAAACAGGTCATCGTGGAATTTTCACTATAACTCTTTTTCTGTGACGTTTCAAAAGTCGCAAAAAAAACCCATTTGAGAAGAAATCGTGTTGAACCTTGGGTCCGAATTTCAGATCTTTTCGCGCAATATTTGCGGAGATATGATTTGAGGAAGTTGGTCTTTTTGCAGACTCCTGAATTACATTCAAAACAGGTGACCTGGGGAAAATCGTCATAACTTTCTCTTTGGGAATCAGATTGAAATTTCATAAGAAGGTACAAAAAGAGGACAGACTGTAGTTTCTTGTATATCTTTTTCAGAACCAAATATCGAAAATTGTACACGTGGCACTTCATACAAGTTCGCTCTTATAGAAAGGTCTATAATCAGGTCATCTTGGGAGATTGTGCATAACTCTTTCTTGGAGAATCCAATTTGGATCAGACTGGTGGCATTGGAAAGAGGACATAGAGAGATACTACAGATCACAAATTCAGAACTAGATGATTGGAAAGTACAGAGATACATCAGAGACAATATCGAGCTCCTACAAAGTGAAAAAAGGTGTGTAGATTTTTTTAAATTTTTACTTAAGCTTGGTTTGAAAATTTATTTTGAAGGAATTCAAAGGGCATAGTAGAGCATTATTATCGGTAACTGATGCCCCGAGGAAAGAAAATGCAAACACCTAGTAAGGAACCTGAAAGCTCTAGCATGACTCATGAAGAAGAGGAAGAAATGCTACATGATATATCAAAATTACAAGAACAAGTGCAACAAATGTCACGCTCACAAAAGTTAACAGAAGCTAAGATAAATGGCGTGGAAGCTAAGATGAATGGCATGGAAGCTAAGATGGACAATTTGAAGATAGATTTGAACACAAATTTGAAGACAGATATGGCAGATTTGAAGACAGATTTGACAAATTTTCTACAAGAAATACTTACTAATGGTGAAAAGGTAGTAAAGGAAACTCATGATGAGAACAAAAGAAATGTTAATCATGATTCCATAGACGCTAATGTTGGATCGAAGAATCACCATATTCCAAAAATCGATATGAGGAAGTTTGATGGCAAGGATCCCGCCACATGGATATTACAGATGGAGCAATTCTTCGATCTCAATAATGTGCAAAACACACAAAAGGTACGTATGGCAACTGTATATTTGGAACCAAATCAGTTTGTATGGTATCAATGGCTTTGTTCTCGTAAACAATTTATCACTTGGGCAATTTTTACGGAAGAATTGATAGCACATTATGAGGATACAAAAAGCAACACTTTTTTTAGCCAATTGATAAGTCTCAAACAAAAGGGTTCAATAATGGAGCACATTGAGGAGTTCCAAAAATTGAACATAAGGGTAAAAGATATTCCAGAGGAGCATAGGATTGATGTGTTCATAGGGTCTTTAAAGGATAATATCCAACATGATGTTTGCCTTTGGGAACCTGATTCATTAGAGAAGGCATTCAGGTTAGCAAGAAAAATGGAAAGCAAAATTATGGCAACTAGGAAGCATACCACTCACAACTATAAAGACGGAAGTGTTGTTGCCCCTAGTCTTCCACAACCTACAAGGTTGACACCACAACAATTGGAAGAAAAAAGAGCAAAAGGGCTTTGTTACAGTTGTGATAGCAAATACACTAAAAGGTCATAAGTGTGCTGAGAAGAAATTATTCTACATAGATTGTGAAGAGGAAGAAGAAAAGGAGCAAGAAAGGTCAAAAGAAGAGGATATACTCCAGGAACAAAGCCTAGATGAAGAACAAATAAATCCGACCATATCTTGTAATGCATTGGCGGGAATTACCACTCCTCAAACCATCAAGATAGAAGGACAAATCAAGAAAAAAAGGTAATAGTGTTGATTGATTCAGGAAGCACCCACAATTTTATTCATTGTAGGGTAGCAAAAGAATTGAATTGCTTCCTATATCCAGCACCAGAGTGTCAAGTGATGATTGCAAATGGAGGAACAATAAATTGCTCTGGAAAGTGCCATAATATCAAGCTATCCATGGGAGAATATGTATTGACTAGCCCAATGCTTTCCATTCCAATGGGAGGTGCTGATGTTGTACTAGGAGTCCAATGGCTACAATCCTTGGGTACAATAGCTTTTAATTTTCAAGAACTTTTCATCAAATTTTCTACGGAAGGAAAGGAAGTTGAATTAAGGGGTATTGCAGGGAAACCAGGAAAGATAATCAGCTCTAATGGCATGACAAAGCTTCTAAAAAAGGAGCAAAGAGGTGTAATTGCACAATTATGTTCGCTAGATGTTTCCACATTGGAATCATCTATTTCTCCAGATCTCCAAAAAGTCCTGGACAATCATTCCAAGGTATTTGAGACTCCCAAAGGTCTCCCACCTATGCGTGATCATGATCATGCTATTCATCTGATTCCAGGAAGTGTTCCTCCAAACATCAGGCCGTACAGATATCCCTATGTCCAAAAAAGTGAAATTGAACGTATGGTTGCAGAAATGCTAGAGGCTGGTATAATTCAACCGAGTCAAAGTTCTTTCTCAGCTCCAGTAGTATTGGTGCACAAGAAGGATGGATCATGGCGCATGTGTCCGGATTATAGGGAGCTCAACAAGCTCACTATTAAAGATAAGTTCCCCATTCCTGTCATTGATGAATTACTGGATGAATTGCATGGATCAATTTACTTCACCAAGTTGGATCTTCGTTCGGGATATCATCAAATCAGAATGAAGATTGAAGACATTCCGAAAACGACATTTAGAACTCATGAGGGTCATTATGAATTTTTGGTCATGCCTTTTGGCCTTACCAATGCACCTTCAACATTTCAAGGTTTGATGAATTCAATTTTCAAACCATTCCTTAGAAAATTTGTGTTAGTATTTTTTGATGATATACTAATCTACAGCAAGTCTTGGAAGGATCATGTTGAACATGTTGACAGGGTGCTACAACTATTGGAGGAGAAACAATTATATGCAAAAAGATCCAAATGTTTCTTTGGAGTCCAGGAGGTGGAATATTTGGGTCATATTGTATCTCATGAAGGAGTTAAGGTAGACCCTAGCAAAATTAAAGCCATTAAGGAATGGAAAATCCCCACATCCATAAAGCATCTGCGAGGATTTCTTGGGTTGACAGGGTATTATCGCAAGTTTGTTAAGAATTATGGGAGAATAGCAGCACCTCTAACAACATTATTGAAGAAAGATTCATTTTCATGGACTCCGGAAGCAACAAAGGCCTTTGAACATCTTAAAGAGGCAATGTGCCAAGCACCGGTCTTAGCTACACCGGACTTCACAAAAACCTTTATTGTGGAATGTGATGCTTCAGGAAATGGAATTGGTGTTGTTCTAATGCAAGATGAAAGACCCATTGCTTTTGAAAGTCGTCCAATCAAGGGAAAGTTTTTAAGCAAAGCTATTTATGAGAAGGAAATGTTGGCAATACTCCATGCACTTAAGAAATGGCGACCCTACCTAATGGGAAGACACTTCAAGGTAAAAACGGATCATGATAGCCTTAAATACTTTTTAGAACAAAGATTATCCTCTGAAGAGCAACAAAAGTGGGTCACAAAGATGTTGGGTTATGACTTTGAAATCATCTACAAAAAAGGGAAGCAAAATGTGGTGGCAGATGCACTCTCAAGAAAGGATGAGGATGTGGAAGCATTGTTGTGTGCCATTTCTATTATCCAACCAGATTGGATAAACGAAGCAAGGGAGGAATGGAAGAATGACGAAGAAGTGTGGGCACTTATTCGAAAGCTACAACAAGATTCCAGTACTTCTGATACATTTAGCTGGCAAAATGATTCGTTATGGTACAAAGATCGCTTATACCTCTGTAAGAATTCCCAGCTAAAACAAAAGATTCTTATGGAATTGCACACTTCTCCCTTAGGAGGGCACTCAGGATTTTTAAAAACTTACCACAGGGTTAAGAAGGAATTTTTTTGGGATGGCCTTAAATCAGATATTCAAAAGTTTGTGGCGGAATGTTTGGTTTGCCAACAAAATAAAGTTGAAACAATTAAGACACCGGGTCTATTACAACCTTTATCCATTCCAAGCCAACGTTGGGAGGAGGTTTCAATGGATTTTATCACAGGTTTACCCAAGTCTGAGGGAAAGAGTGTCATCATGGTGGTAGTTGACAGACTTACCAAGTATGCACACTTTTGTGCATTATCACATCCATTTAAAGCCAGTACAGTTTCTACTGCATTTATGGAAACAGTTCAAAAGCTACATGGAAACCCAAAGATTATTGTAAGTGACAGAGATCCCATTTTCACTGGAAATTTTTGGACAGAATTATTTTCTTGTCTTGGTACTCAGTTAGCTCATAGCTCATCTTATCATCCTCAATCTGATGGGCAAACTGAGATAGTAAACAAATGTTTGGAAGGATATCTTCGTTGCTTTGTATCTGATAAACAGACACAATGGGTCAAATGGTTGCCTCTGGCTGAATGGTGGTATAACACTTCCTTCCATACAGCAACAAAAATGACCCCATTTATGGCACTTTATGGGTATCAACCACCATCCATCACATCATATTTAAGAGAAAATTCTAAGGTTCAGGCAGTGGAACATCACATCGAACATCAACAACAAGTCCTCCAACTCTTAAAGGATAACCTCGTGTTGGCACAAAATAGAATGAAACAACAGGCAGATCAACATCGCAGTGAAAGAAGTTTTGATGTAGGTGATTGGGTATTCCTACGGCTACAACCATATAAGCAAATGTCCCCAAAGCAAGCTAAGAAGGATAATAAATTATCACCAAAGTATTATGGTCCATACAAGGTGTTGCAAAAGATTGGTACTATGGCATACAAATTGGAGCTTCCTGCAGCTTCTCGATTGCACCCAGTTTTCCATGTTTCATGTTTAAAGAAGGTTATAGGCGACAAGCTCCAAATTCAAACAATATTGCCAGAACTTGACGAGGAAGGAAAAATTATATTGGAACCGGAAGCAGTCACAGAAACAAGAACTCGACAGCTACGAAATCGATCAATTTTAGAGCTTTGGATTCTAGGGTTTCGCTACTCCAAACAGGTCATCGTTGCATTTTTGCTATAACTTTTTTTCTGCGACGTTTCAGAAGTTGCAAAAAAAAAACCCATTTGAGAAGAAATCGCGCTGAACCTTGGGTCCGAATTTCAGAGCTGTTCGCACTATATTTGCGGAGAGATGATCTGAGGAAGTTGGTCTTTTTGCAGACTCCTGAATTACATTCCAAATAGGTGACCTGGGGAAAAGTGTCATAACTTTCTCTCTGGGGATCAGTTTGAAATTTCGTAAGAAGTTACAGAAAGAGGACGGACTGTAGTTTTTTGTATGCCTTTTTCAGATCCAAAGGTCGAAACAGTGACACGTGGCACTTCATACAAGTTCGCTCTTCTAGAAAGGTCTATAATCAGGTCATCTTGGGAGATTGTGCATAACTCTTTCTTGGAGAATCCAATTAGGATCAGACTGGTGGCATTGGAAAGAGGACGCAGAGGGCTACTATAGGTCGCAATTTTAGAACCTAAATATCTGAAAGTACAGAGTTACAGTCGTTTCAAGATTGAGCTCCTAAAATCAAGAAAAAGCATGATGAGGAAGTTTGATGGCAAGGATCCGGTAAATTGGATACTTCAAATGGAGCAATATTTATATTTACATGGTGCACAACTGTTACAAAAGGTATGAATTGCATCTTCATATTTAGAACCGGATCAATTTTTATGGTATGAAGGACTTTGTTCTCGTAAAAAAATTTGTTACGTGGTCAATTTTCACGGAGGAAATGATAGGGCATTATGAGGATACAAAGAGCAACACCTTCTTTAGAGCAACACCACAACAATTGGAAAGAGTAAAAGGGCTTTGTGACATAGTGGAAAGCAAAATTATGGAAACCAGGAAGCATACCCCTCACAACTATAAAGATGGAAGTGTTGTTTCTCCCAGCCTTCCACAACCTACAAGGGTTACACCACAACAATTGGAAGAAAAAAGAGAAAAAGGGCTTTGTTACAATTGTGATAGCAAATGCACTAAAGGTCATAAGTGTGCTGAGAAGAAATTATTTTACATAGAATATGAAGAGGAGGAAGAAAATGATCAAGAAACATCAAAAGAAGAGGATATACGCCAGGACCCCACCCCAGAGAATGAAGAAATGAATCAGACCATATCTTGTAAAGCATTGGCAAGAATTACCACTCCTCTAACTCTCAAGATAGAAGGACATATCAAGAAGAAAAAGGTGCAAGAAGTGAAAGATCACATTGAGAAAGAAGAAATGAATCCAACCATATCTTGTAATTCATTAGTCGAAATTACCACTCCTCAAGCTATCAAGATAGAAGGACATATCAAGAAGAAAAATGTTCAAGAAGTGAAAGATCACATCGAGCATCAAGAAATGAATCCGACCATATCTTGTAAAGGATTGGAAGAAATTACCACTCCTAAAACTCTAGAGATAGAAGGACATATCAAGAAGAAAAAGGTTCAAGCAGAGATAGATCACATCGAGCATCAAAAACAAGTTCTCCAACTTTTAAAGGATAACGCCACTTCGGTGCAAAATCAAACGAAACAACAGGTAGATCAACATTGTAGTGAAAAATGTTTTGATGTAGGTGATTGGGTATTTTTACTGCTACATCTCAAGCAAGCTATTTATGAGAAGGAAATGTTGGCAATACTAGATGCACTTAAAAAATGGCGACCTTACCGAATTGGAAGACTCTTCAAGGATGAGGATGTGGAAGCATTGTTTTGTGCCATTTCTATTATCCAACCAAATTGGATAAACGAAGCAAGGGATGAATGGAAGAAGGACGAAGAAGTATGGCCACTTATTCAAACGTTGCAAAAGATCCCAATTCAAACAATATTGCCATAAATTGAAGAGGAAGGAAAAATCATATTGGAACTTGAAGCAGTCACAGAAACAAGAACCCGACAGCTACGAAATCGATCAATTTCAGAGTATCTCATCAAGTGGAAGAACTTACCCGCTGAAGATTCCACATGGGAGGACAAGAATTTTATACAGAAGCATCAAGAACTACTCAAGCATTGAGGACAACGCTTTTTGAAGGAGAGGGGCATGTTAGGCCCCTATACTACTAGTGTAACCCCTTATTGTTATTAGTACAACCCACTTATTATATTGATGTACCCATGTAGTGCCCATATTGTTGTTATTGTGCCACATAGAAGCCCACTATTGTTATTATTGTGCCCTTACATTATTATTGTTATGTCGGCTATGATTATGTTATGACCCCTTAGACACCTATATATAGAAATGAGGTCTTTTCATTTGTATCATCGAAGAATTGTTCATTTATGTAATAGAAACGAGGTTATCCTCCTTAAATCAGGTATTTCTTCTCTTCCCCTCTATCGTTTCTCTCTATACCAAGCCCCAACTACCTTTCATCACAAAATGGAAGCTCTTCTCTGCCATTTCCTATGGCAAGGAGGGAAGAACGACAAAAGGAAGTTTAATTTAGTCAACTGGAAACATGTCATTCAAACACAGGACAGAGGAGGTCTCGGTATTAGGTCTCCCAAGTTTTTAAATCTAGCCTTTGGTGGGAAGATTGCTTGGAGGCTCATAACTAGTCCCTCTTCGTGGTGGAAAAGGGTTCTGGAAACCAAATACTTGAACTTCCCCAGATAGCAGTTACTCGACTCTGATATTCCCAAGAGGGACTCTTCAAAAATCTGGTGATTATGCAAAAAAGCTATTCCATTCATGACCCAGAATATATCCAAAGTCCCCATGGGAGGAGCTAGTATTAATATTGGGGCTGATAAAATCCTGGGACAACAGCCAATAAACAGGCACGAAGAAACCATCCCTATTCTAAATTTTTTCAACAACAGGTGTATCCATTATCTGGACCAAATCTCTATTTGGGATCCACAATCTCATATCTGGCTAGGGTGGTCCTTTCCTGTTATCCCCAATGATCTTAACTCTAGTCTATGCTCTCTGCAGTCTCTCCTTCATAGTAAAGCTCCCATCAAGAAGAATGAGATGGATGGCTTTCGTTGCGACTTCACTGGATCAAACTACACAGTCCAAGCAGGCCACCAGTATATCTGCAACAGCACTTTCCCCATGACTTTATGGAATTACTGGAAAATGGTTTGGAAGTCAGAGGCTCTTCCAAAAATTAAATTTTTTATATGGGTCCTGTTAAAATGGAAAATCTTAGCAGCAGAGAATTTGCAAAAGAGGGGTATCAACGGTCCATCTCGCTGCCCCAACTGCTACAATGCTGAAGAAACTATGCATCATCTTTTTGTCGATTGTCCTTTTGCTGTTGATTGTTGGAAAAAATTGTCTCTCATTGATAACTTACCTTGGAACTCTCAGCATTCTATAGTGGAAGTGATCCACATCTGGAAAAAAAGTTGTCCCTGGAAAAATAAAAGGAGCAATCTAGTGAAGAGAGTATGGAATACTCTCCCCTATACCATGCTATGGCGTATTTGGCTAGCAAGAAACCAGAAAATCTTCAAGAACAAGAGCTCAACTACAAGAATTATTTGCAATAAGGCCAAAAATCTTGCCCTGGAAACTATTTTTGTCAAAACCCAAAGCAACGTAGATGTAGCAATGTATAGTGTGGAAGGAAGAAGTTTCATTAGTTACATTCTGGACAAAAATAACAACGCTCAGAAAGGCAACATGGTGAACGATCAACGTAGTTAGGAAACTCACTCTTGGAAAATCAGGCTCAAAGAGGAGGAGTTTGTAAACTGGATGCAAAAATGCAACAACTTTTATCTTTTCTTCGACGGGGCATCTAAGTCAAACCCAGGAATCGCCGGAGCAGGGGGATTGAGCCTTAATGCTAATGGGGAATGCATCATATACTATGAATGGGGTCTAGGGAATATATCGAACAACAGGGCGGAAGCATTAGCCCTTTATCAGGGACTAACTCAGCTAAGCATATTGGGAATAAGAACTACAAGGATCTTCGGAGATTCTTCAGTTGTCATTAACCGTATGGTTCATCAGAAAGAGTCGCCTAATGTTCTTCTCCAGCAGGTCATTCAGAGAAGTCAATTGTTGCACCAGACAATGGATAACTTGCAGTATTACCATATTCTTCGTACTCTCAACAAGCAAGCTGACAGACACGCCAACAGGGCTTGCGAAAGGACAGCAGGCAGCTTACGTTGTAATGCCGAGGAGATCCAACAGCCCTTGCCATGATCTGAATCAATCCACCCTGCATCAAATCGGATAGTTCTGACAGAAAGGAGTGGACTTAGAATTTCTAGATCTACAGCAAGATCATTATCAGCATAGGGATTTGGCACAGATATTATCTCTTTAAAATTCTGCACATACTCAGTAATCTCGAGAAACTTCTGCTTTCCTGACTTCTGTGTCTTATTCTGCTTTATTACACAGAAGACGAGAGGTATAAAAAGCAGAATTAGACACAGATGAAGACGAGAGGTGTTTGTATTATAAAGGTCTGAATAAACACCTCGTTTTTACCTCAGGTAGTTTGTGCAGATAACTCAGTCTGTTATCCTCCGCTTTCCTGACTTCAGTGGGCGTGGGTTCGATCCAGACCCACTCCTTTAACAACTAAGCATATCCCCCCACCCAATTGATGACCTCATTCAATCCAACACCCTGTCTCTCAGCCCACAGAAGGTGTTAAAAATTGACGATCTCATTGAATCCAACACTGTGTCTCTCGGCCCACAGATGGCGTTAACAATTGACGACCTCATTGAATCCAACACATTGTCTCTCTTAAACAAACTTTTAACAGTAAAAAAAATCTTCTAACTGAATTTGTCTATCTTGTAACAATGTCAATTGATGACTCAACTGTCATCAAGGGGTTGCAACTACATTGTGAAACTTTTACAGACACCTCACATTTTCAAACTGATCTCTGTCTGCATGTCAATTTCTATGAACTGTTGTTACAAACAATATAGCTAAACTCTGTAATCCCCGATGACAGCTCGACACCAATTAGTTTTACAGGTTGTTTATGGTTATAACACCAACAGTGTTAGATGTTGTTTGTTTTGATTAGTTCATGGACGACAGTTATAGGTTCCCACCTGATTGTGATGAAAGTAAGCATTCTGGGACACAAATGATTTCAAACATGGATACCTGGTGCCCATATCAATAACGATAATTTCAAATAGATCAAATTTCCATGGAATCTATTAAAATTTCGCGAGGTCTGCAAATTGTAATACTGATTTAAGTTCTCTTTTCTCATTTA
Organism: Pinus tabuliformis; assembly: GCA_031772625.1. Taxonomy (NCBI): domain Eukaryota; kingdom Viridiplantae; phylum Streptophyta; class Pinopsida; order Pinales; family Pinaceae; genus Pinus; species Pinus tabuliformis. The sequence continues at coordinate 743,415,223 of CM062810.1, forward strand.
GGTTTCTTACCATTCTCAGAGCATATGGTTTCCAAATAATAGTTTATTTGTCTAATCTCCAGCTTTGTCCGTGGAGATTTTGGATAACAGTCAACATTGCGGGATGAATATGTCAGAACCGATTTGACAATCATATTAAAAGACATATATATCATTACAAATATCATTTCCCTGTGACTCACTGAATGCACATCTCCATATCCTACAGTGGACATGGTAGTTATTGTAAAATACAGAGAGGTTATATATAATTTTGACAGGCTTATCTCCCTAAAATGAGTATAATGGTAATCTCCCAAACTTAAACTTCCAACCCATGTAGACCCTTCATTTTCCTCTGGAATAGTTGTTGCTAGATAATAAAAGATGCAAGCAGCGATATGTGTGCAATACAGCTGCATAGAGATAAGTTTCAGAATCCTTGTGAACAGATAGTTTATACGGATATTTTTTTCTATTTTCTTGAAAAATTCCATCAATTTCTGGGCTCGATACAACTGGATCCACAACAGATACCTCACCTCTTCTTTTCTGCCTGATTTTTTGTAAATAATATCCCATGGCAAGCAACAAAGAACATCCGGAACTAAACTTGTTTTTACATAAAGAACAATAATTTTACGGCGATCATACACAATCTTGTGATCTGAATCTTTGTAGGAAAGAAAGAACTGAAAAGAAATGTCTATCGAGAAACCTATTTGTGCCAATATGTCCAGCATCAACAGATGCTTGGGCAAGCTGCAGAAAAAACCGAATTGCAAGGGAGTAAAACAACAAGAATAAAATGTTGAAACCAGAATAACCCACGACCACCATCTATGCACTGAACCATCCCGTTCTATTAAACATCAGTTCCTAGAGCTGTGACAAAAACTCAGTCTGCTTTCCTAACTTCGGCCTCCGCTTTCCTGACTTCGGCGGGCGCGGGTTCGATCCAGACCCACTCCTTTAACAACTAAGCACAACCTCCCACCCAATTGACGACCTCATTGAATCCAACACACTGTCTCTCAGCCCACAGAAGGCGTTAACAATTGACGACCTCATTGAATCCAACACAGTGTCTCTCGGCCCATAGATGGCGTTAAAAAGAAGCATCTTGTCTATTTTTTGTTTTCTTAAACAAACTTTTAATAGTAAAAAAAATATTCTAACGTAATTTGTCTGTCTTGTAACAATGTCGATTGATGACTCAACTGTGATCGAGGGGATGCAACTACATTGTGAAACTTTTACAGACACCTCACATTTTCAAACTAATCTCTATCTGCATTCCAATTTCTATGAAATGTTGAACAAACAATATAGCTAAACTCTGTAATCATCGATGACAGCTCGACACCAATCAGTTTTACAAGTTGTTTATGGTTAAAACAACAACAATGTTACAGGTTGTTTGTTTTGATTACTTCATGGAGGGCAGTTATAGGTTCCCACCTGATTGTGATGACAGTGAACATTCAGGGACACAAACAAATTCAAACACGGATACCTGATGCCCATATCAATAACGATAATTTTAAATAGATCAAATTTCCATGGAATTTATTAAAATTTCCCGGGGTCTAACAATTTTAATACTAATTTAAGTTCTCTTTTTTCATTTAGGTTTCTTACCATTCTCAGAGCGTATGGTTTCCAAATAATAGTTTATCTATCTGATCTATGGCTTTGTTAGTGGAGATTTTGGATAATAGTCAACATTACGGGATGAATATGTCAGAACCGATTTAATAATCATATTAAAAGACACATATATCATTACAAATATCATTTCCCTGCGAGTCACTGCATGCGCATCTCCATATCCTACAGTGGACATGGTAGTTATTGTAAAATACAGAGAGGTTATATATAATTTCAACAGGCTTATCTCCCTAAAATGAGTATAATGGTAATCTCTCAAACTCAAACTTCCAACCCATGTAGACCCTTCATTTTCCTCTGGAATAGTTGTTGCCAGATAATAAAATATGCAAGTAGCGATATGTGTGCAATACAGCTGCATAGAGATAAGTTTCAGAATCCTTGTGAATAGATAGTTTATACGGATATTTTTTTCTATTTTCTTGAAAAATTCCATCAATTTCCAGGCTCGATACAACCAGATCCACAACAGATATCTCACCTCTTCTTTTATGCCTAAATTTTTGTAAATAATATCTCATGGAAAGCAACAAAGAACATACGGAACTAAACTTGTTTTTACATAATGAACAATAATTTTCTAGCGATCATACACCATCTTGTAAGTATCTGAGTCTTTGTAGGAAAGAAAGAACTAAAAAGAAATGTCTATTGAGAAACCTATTTGTGCCAATATGTCCAGTGTCCACAGATGCTTGGGCAAGCCGCGGAAAAAACCAAATTGCAAGGGAGTAAAACAACAAGAATAAAATGCTGAAACAAGAATAACCCATGACCACCATCTATGCACTGAACCATCTCGTTCTATTAAACATCTGTTCCTAGAGCTGTGACAAAAACTCAGTCTGCTTTCCTGACTTTGGCCTTTTCTTTCCTGACTTCGGCAGGCACAGGATCGATCCAGACCCACTCCTTTAACAACTAAGCACAGCCTCCCACCCAATCTACAACCTCACTGAATCCAACAAACTGTCTCTCAACCCACAAAAGGCGTTAACAATTGACGACCTCATTGAATCCAACACAATGTCTCTCAGCCCATAGATGGCATTAACAATTGACGACCTCATTGAATCCAACACATTGTCTCTTAGCCCATAGATGGCGTTAAAAAGAAGAATCTTGTCTATTGTTTGTTTTCTTAAACAAGCTTTGAACAGTGAAAAAAATCTTCTAACTGAATTTTTCTATCTTGTAACAATGTCAATCGATGACTCAACTGTCAACAAGGGGTTGCAACTACATTGTGAAACTTTTACAGACACCTCACATTTTCAAACTTATCTCTATCGACATGTCAATTTCTATAAATTGTTGTTACAAACAATATAAGTAAACTCTGTAGTCGTCGATGACAACTCAACACCAATTAGTTTACAGGTTGTTTACGGTTATAACACCAATAGTGTTACAGGTTGCTTGTTTTGATTAGTTTATGGACGACAGTTATAGTTTCCCACCTAATTGTGATGACAGTAAGCATTCTTGGACATAAATGATTTCAAACACCGATACCTGGTGCCATATCAATAAAGATAATTTCAAACAGATCAAATTTCGATGGAATTTATTAAAATTTCGTGGGGTCTCCAAATATTAATAATGATTTAAGTTCTTTTTTAAATTTAGGTTTCTTACCATTCTCACAGCATATGGTTTCCAAATAATAGTTTATCTGTCTGATCTCCAGCTTTTTCTGTGGAGATTTTCGATAACAGTCAACATTGCAGGATGAATATGTCAGAACCGATTTGACAATCATATTAAAAGACATATATATCATTACAAATATCATTTCCCTGCAATTCACTGCATGCACATCTCCATATCCTATGGTGGACATGGTAGTTATTGTAAAATACAGAGAGGTTATATATAATTTTGACAGGCTTATCTCCCTAAAATGAGTATAATGGTAATCTCCCAAACTTAAACTTCTAACCCATGTAGACCCTTCATTTTCCTCTGGAATAGTCGTTGCCAGATAATAAAATATGCAAGCAGCGATATGTGTGTAATACAGCTACATAGAGATAAGTTTCAAAATCTTTGTGAGAAAATAGCTTATACGATTATTTCTTTCAATTTTCTTGAAAAATTCCATCAATTTCGGGTCTTAATACAACCAGATCCACAACAGATACGTCACCTCTTCTTTTCTTCCTGATTTTCTGTAAATAATATCCCATGGCAAGCAACAAAGAACATCCAGAACTAAACTTGTTTTTACATAACGAACAATAATTTTCCGGCGATCATACACCATCTTGTAAGTATCTGAATCTTTGTAGGAAAGAAAGAACTAAAAAGAAATGTTTATCGAGAAACCTGTTTGTGCCAATATGTCTAGCATCCACAGATGCTTGAGCAAGCAGTAGAAAAAACTGAATTGCAAGGGAGTAAAAGAAAAAGAATAAAACGCTGAAGCTAGAATAACCCACGACCACCATCTATGCACTGAACCATCCCGTTCTATTATACATCAGTTCCAAGAGCTGTGACAAAAAATCAATCTATTTTCCTAACTTCGGCCTCCCCTTTCCTCACTTTGGCGGGCATGGGTTCGATCCAGACCCACTGCTTTAACAACTAAGCACAGCCTCCCACCCAAATTATAACCTCAATCAATCCAACACACTGTCTCTGAGCCCACAGAAGGCATTAAAAATTGACAACCTCATTAAATCCAACACAGTGTCTCTTGGCCCACAGATGGCGTTAACAATTGACGACCTCATTGAATCCAACACATTGTCTCTCAGCCCATAGATGGCGTTAAAAAGAAGCATCTTGTCTATTGTTTGTTTTCTTAAACAAACTTTTAACAGTAAAAAAAATCTTCTAACTGAATTTGTCTGTCTTGTAACAATGTCGATTGATGACTCAACAGTCATCAAGGGGTTGCAACTACATTGTGAAACTTTTACAGACACCTCACATTTTCAAACTGATCTCTGCCTACATGTCAATTTCTTTGAACTGCAGTTACAAACAATATAGCTAAACTCTGTAATCACTGATGACAACTCGACACCAATCAATTTTACAGGTTGTTTACGGTTATAACACCAACAATGTTACAAGTTGTTTGTTTTGATTAGTTCATGGACGATAGTTATAGGTTCCCACCTGATTGTGATGACAGTAAGCATTCTGGGACACAAATGATTTCAAACACGGATACCTGGTGCCCGTATCAATAACGATAATTTCAAATAGATCAAATTTCCATGGAATTTATTAAAATTTCACGGGGTCTGCCAATTTTAATACTGATTTAAGTTCTCTTTTTTCATTTAGGTTTCTTACCATTCTTAGAGCATATGGTTTCCAAATAATAGTTTATCTGTCTGATCTCCAGCTTTGTCTGTGGAGATTTTGGATAACAATCAACATTGCAGGATGAATATGTCAGAACCGATTTGACAATCATATTAAAAGATATATATATATCATTTCCCTGCAATTCACTGCATGCACATCTCCATATCCTATGGTGGACATGGTAGTTATTGTAAAATACAGAGAGGTTATATATAATTTTGACAGGCTTATCTCCTTAAAATGAGTATAATGGTAATCTCCCAAACGTAAACTTCCAACCCATGTAGACCCTTCATCTTCCTCTAGAATAGTTGTTGCTAGATAATAAAAGATGCAAGCAATGAGATGTGTGCAATACAGCTGCATAGAGATAAGTTTCAGAATCCTTGTGAATAAGTAGTTTATAGGGATATTTTTTCTATTTTCTTGAAAATTTCCATCAATTTTTGGGCTCCATACAACCAGATCCACAACAGATACCTCACCTCTTCTTTTCTACCTGAATTTCTGTAAATAATATCCCATGGCAAGCAACAAAGAACATCCAGAACTAAACTTGTTTTTACATAACGAACAATAATTTTCCGGCAATCATACACCATCTTGTAAGTATCTGAATCTTTGTAGGAAAGAAAGAACTGAAAATAAATGTCTATCAAGAAACTTGTTTGTGCCAATATGTCCAGTGTCCACAGATGCTTGGGCAAGCCACGGAAAAAACCGAATTGCAAGGGAGTAAAACAACAAGAATAAAATGCTGAAACCAGAATAACCCACGACCACTCTCTATGCACTGAACCATCTCGTTCTATTAAACATCGGTTCCTAGAGCTGTGACAAAAACTCAGTCTGCTTTCCTGACTTCGGCCTTCGCTTTCCTGACTTCGGCGGGCGCAGGTTCGATCCAAACCCACTCCTTTAACAACTAAGCACAGCCTCCCACCCAATTGACGACATCATTGAATCCAATACACTGTCTCTCAGCCCACAGAAGGCGTTAACAATTGACGACCTCATTGAATCCAACACAGTGTCTCTCGGCCCACAGATGGCGTTAACAATTGATGACCTCCTTGAATCCAACACATTGTCTCTCAGCCCATAGATGGCATTAAAAAGAAGCATCTTGTCTATTGTTTGTTTTCTTAAACAAACTTTTAACAGTAAAAAAAATCTTCTAACTGAATTTGTTTGTCTTGTAACAATGTTGATTGATGACTCAACTGTCATCAAGGGGTTGCAACTACATTGTGAAACTTTTACAGACACCTCACATTTTCAAACTGATCTCTGTCTGTTTGTAACAACAGTTCATAGAAATTGACATGCAGACAAAGATCAGTTTCAAACTGTGAGGTGTCTGTAAAAATTTTACAATGTAGTTGCAACACCTTGATGACAGTTGAGTCATCAATCGACATTGTTACAAGGTAGACAAATTAAGTTAGAAGATTTTTTTTACTGTTAAAAGTTTGTTTAAGAAAACAAACAATAGACAAGATGCTTCTTTTTAATGCCATCTATGGGCTGAGAGACAATGTGTTGGATTCAACGAGGTCGTCAATTGTTAACGCCATCTATGGGCCGAGAGACACTGTGTTGGATTCAATGAGGTCGTCAATTGTTAACACCTCTGTGGGCTGAGAGACAGTGTGTTGGATTTAATGAGGTCGTAAATTGGGTGGGAGGCTGTGCTTAGTTGTTAAAGGAGTGGGTCTGGATCGAACCCATGCCCCCCGAAGTCAGGAATGCGGAGGCTGAAGTCAGGAAAGTAGATTGAGTTTTTGTCACAGCTCTAGAAATCGATGTTTAATAGAACAGGATGGTTCAGTGCATATATGGTGGTCGTCGGTTATTCTCATCTCAGCATTTTATTCTTGTTGTTTTACTCCCTTGTAATTCGGTTTTTCCGTGGCTTGCCCAAGCATTTGTGGATGCTGGACATATTGGCACAAACAGGTTTCTTGATAGACATTTCCTTTCAGTTCTTTCTTTCCTACAAAGATTCAGATACTTACAAGATGGTGTATGATATCCGTAAAATTATTGTTCTTTATGTAAAAAAAAGTTTAGTTCCGGATGTTCTTTGTTGCTTGCCATGGGATATTATTTACAAAAAATCAGGCAGAAAAGAAGAGGTGAGGTATTTGTTGTGGATCCGGTTGTATCGAGCCCGAAAATTGATGGAATTTTCCAAGAAAATCGAAAAAAATATCCGTATAAACTATCTATTCACAAGGATTCTGAAACTTATCTCTATGCAGTTGTATCTTACACATATCGCTGCTTGCATCTTTTATTATCTAGCAACAACTATTCCAAAGGAAAATGAAGGGTCTACATGGGTTGGAAGTTTAAGTTTGGGAGATTACCATTATACTCATTTTAGGGAGATAAGACTGTCAAAATTATATATAACCTCTCTATATTTTACAATAACTACCATGTCCACTGAAGGATATGCAGATGCACATGCAGTGAATCGCAGTGAAATGATATCTGGAATGATATATATGTATTTCAATATGATTGTTAAATCGGTTCTAACATATTCATCCAACAATGTTGACTGTTATCCAAAATATCCATGGAAAAATCTGATACAAACAATATACAAACAATATTACAAACAATATTACAGAGGTCCGCTATATTGTTTGTAACAACAGTTCATAGAAATTGACATGCAGACAGAGAACTCAGTCTGCTAAAACTTAGTCTGTTATCCTGATTATCTTGAATCTAAATTCATCTTTTACACTGTAGTGGTATTCCCTAAGAAAAGAAAACATAACCAACATAAGTTCTTCTTTGAAGACAACATTTTGGAAGAGGTTGCAGATTACAAATACCTCGGAATTGACTTCAACAAAAATCTAAGGTGGAATGGTTGTAGAAAGAAAAGAACTTTGGGAGTTGGAAAGCATTTTATGCTTTTCAAAATAGGTGTAGAGAGGCAGAGTTTTGGGACTGGAAAACCACTCAAACTCTTTTTGGGCTTCTAGTGATTCTGGTGATTCTCTATGGTTGTGAACTATGTTGGCGGTGATTCTCTATGGTTGTGAACTATGGGCCAACAGTACTTTGGGCTTCTAGTGATTCCGGTGATTCTCTATGGTTGTGAACTATGGGCCAACAGTACATCTGACATGTAGTGGCGACAAATTGAAAAAATTCAGAAACGTTTGATTACAAACAAATTTAAGATTAAAAACGCAGTTCCTTATGATTATCTTGTTAAGTGAAACACAGACTGCTTCTATTCAAGCAATTGCTATGGTGTGAGTCATAAGCTATTTAAAAAATTTGAGCAAATGGAAAAGGGTAGATGGCCTAAAGTTGTCTTTAATGATATATTGTGCAAGAGCAAAAAGACTTGGATCCAGAAAAATAACAAATGGTTTCCTAAATGGGGTATTTGCTTGAACACATGTCCTAGCAAAGAGATAAAAGCTTTTGTTATGGAAAAGTTCCACAAGCGTACTTGGGATAAGGAGCTAGGAAGAAAGAAAAAAAACTATATTGAAGTGTTTAATCCCACTCATAGTCATCAAACAAAAGCATACATAGAAGCTAAGCATACATAGAGGCTAATATCTCTTGGAGAGCCAAAATTCTTATTGCTCAGTTAAAGACTAATTCTCATAAACTCCGTTGTGAAATAAGGCGCTGGAAAAGGCCAAAGGAAGTGTGGGAGGAAAGAGTACACAAAAACATTTCATTTTAAAATGTGAGGCCTTCATACAACACTGAAAGTTATGCAGATATGTTGACAACTAGCTCTTGGAAACATTTATTTTGAAGATTCACAGAAAAAAAAGGTAGAATACATCAAATATATGAAGAAACAATCTGTCCCATAGACTATCTAAAATAATTTCTTTCTTTTTTTCCTCTATATTTATATAAAAATACATCTAAATTATCTGGCATAATAATATAGCTAAATTATCAGACGTATAGCAATGGCGTTAAAATTAAAAATAGATGACAAAGTAGCAGGAATAAAACTCGTCATTTTCCATAATAGTTACATATATTTATTTTGGGATTTTCTTAAAAAACAAAATGAGAAGCACAAGCAAAACCCTACTCAGTTCTTTAACCTCGCAGGCGAAATATCCCATCATCAGTGTCTATTACACCATATTATTGGTTTTTACTTTATGACGAGCAAACGGGATTCCCCATTGCGAAAAATATGTTCAATTTAAACTAATGCCGTACAGATGTTGGAAGCATTAAAAACTGGTGGTTGGAAGAATTAAAACACAGAGCAATATTTAGAAAGCCATAGGACTTCAAATTTATTTTTTGTTGCGAATTGAAATTTTACATCGAATTCGAACTGGAACGAGAATGTCGGTGGCATGTCCACTCCTCCTTCCGAAAAAGCTATCAGTTCAAAGCGATTGTGACCGTTTGGAAGGGACTGTATATAAGACAATCTCTCTCGCACAGCATGGTCTCACTTTCATCTCTTCTTCTTTTGTCCTCTGCATTGCATTGGCTTACATTGTTTATTTATTTATTTATATTAATTGGTTTTCCGGTTTTGATTGTAATTGGTCCTTTTTCTCCCTATGTGTTTGCATTGTTTGCCCGAGCGATTTTATTTTGTTGCTGTTGTGCAGAGGATAAGATTCGCTAGAGATGAAACCCTTGTTATCCACTAGAGTGGGGGAGCAGGTATGAGTTTTTTTTTCAATTTTGTACAGTGAAAAGCCTCCTGGTAGATAATGGCTATGCATAGAATCCATACTGTTCAACAGTTTTTCCACGTTATTTCTATTTCACAGTGGAAAATAGCAAGGGCTTTCACCGTGGTGGTTGTGCTCTTATTTTCTTTGGCAGTTATTTTTGAATGCCTGTGACCTATTTAATAATTTTGCAACAGGTGAAGAGGAGCGTTCGCCATGGAGGGAGAATTCGAGACGACAAACTTCGGTATGAGACTAAAAACTTCGGCTTGTGTTTGTGTTTCTCTGTCAATTGTACTTCAGGCGGCGTTAAAAGTTTGGCAATGAATGTAGGGAGATGAGACGACACGCGAGTAAAGAATAAGCACGTGCCAAAGGAGGCGTGTTCGTAGACCTTTTTGAACTCTGTCATTGTATTAAGTTAAGTACGGATTCTTCCTTTGCAGTACTTAATTCCGTCAATCAATATAAAGCAAACATTCGATCATTTCTCAGATTACTTACAATTGATTTATGTCATTCGGTAATGTTCATAACGATGCCCCGGGTAAACATTTAACCCCATAAACGATAAGGGTTAACATTAATTTTCTTATTATTGCTTTGTGAGCATCCTTTGCAGGGGCATGCTTATTTTATTTTGTTGCGTAGAGGCGTAACAGTTGTTTTACGGTATTCTTGATACCGTATGAGAGGTTAAACTGTTTTTAGCTAGGGTTTTAAGTTTTTGCATAGAGCGGCATTAACTTTCCTGTGGTCTTATTGATATAGATTGTCTTCAACTTTTCAAATTCTTTGGCAGTTACTTGCTTGTTAATTTCTTGAAACAGGTAAAAGAGGTGAAGAGGGGACTCGCCACAAGGAATTGAAGATGACACGCCTCAGGTTTGTTTAGGTTTATTTCAGCCTTGATTCTATAATCGCGCGTTCCTCTCAGCAAGGGTTTGCAATGGATTTGAAAGAGAAAGGATAAAGACTACTTACTTGGGTATCTTGCAGGAAAAAGACGTTAGAGGGCCTTCCGTACCTATGTTGTGAGTGAAATTGAGGAGAGCGGGTAGAGGGCGCCAGTTCACGACATCTTGGTGATTTACACGAGCTCTTTTCAGACTCATTTTGTGTTGTAGGTATGTGTCATATAACTGAATGATCGCTCGTATAGCCTTTTTGTACTTTCCATTTTGATAAACTTCTAACGCGGTAGAAGATGGGGTTAACCCAGTGAAAAAGTCTTGTTAATGAGTTGTTGGTGTAGTTATGAGTTGCATTACTTGTGTGTTACGTATGCTTGCTTGGGGGATATATTTTGTTGCAGGATCTAACAGAATGGAAGAAATAGGTAGAGATGAAACCCATCGGAGTGGAGGAGCTTGATAGATGATTTCGCTTGGTGAATTAGTATGCTTAGAGCCGTAAGGGTTTTATTTGGAAGAGTTGTTTCATAGTTAAGGAGAGTTTAAACATTTTTGTTGATTATTTCAGTTATAGGTTGAACTTTTTATGGGTTATTTGGATTTTAGAATGTCACATGTTTGCTTTTAATTTATTGAATAGTATCTGGTTATTTTTGAATAGTATTTGGTTATTTTTGAATAGTATTTGGTCATTTTTTGTGGCCTGATTTATGGTTTGAAATGAATTTATTTTTGAATAGTATTTGGTTATTTTTTGTGGCCTGATTTATGGTTTGAAATGAATTCTGATTTCCAACTGGATACTAGGATTTGCTAAGAGGAAAAACATAAGACAATGAATGTTTTTGTTTCAATTTAAAAGTCATCTGTTTTTTTCCCTCGGTATCGTTGTTTGTTCGGGTTGATTATGTCATTTATACATAGTTAGAATGGCTACAGTGATTGATTCCTTTTCGATCATTCTTTGCACTCATGGTATAGATGAGATCACATGTCAAAGTTCAGATTATGATGAAAAATATGAATAGACTACCACTTCGAATCGGGTATGCAGACATCCTTTTATATTCTCTGTTTAGATGGTTATTATACAACTAACGGCATAGGTTATATGGTTATTTTTCTTGTTGCCATTTTCTTGTTAATTTAACTTGTACTTAAAATTATTATTTATGGAAATGTTATCGCTGAAATTTCACTAGAATTTTCACTAGTCGATATAGATGAGAGTGACACACGGTTCTTTGGAAATCAAATAATTATAGGTGTTTACATTGGCCAACTATGTAAGTTCATTGATGTCACTTACTACGTATGCCAAATTTATTTTTTTTTCATTTTTTTGGGATGTTTTCCATAAATGTTTGTGGTGTTTGTGATTCTTCAACGACACATATTCTCTTAGTGTGTGTCAATGTTCATGTTTAGGGTGATGTTAGTAAGTGTTGCTTTGTGTGAGCTTAGATTACGTGGAGCACTGCTCTAATAGGATGAGAACTAGATGCCTTACAAAGTTCCGAAAAATACAAACATTGTAAATTCATCTTTGCTCCTAAAGAGACTAGCATTGTAAATTAATCTTTGGCTCAATTGTTTGATGTCACAGATGTAGTCCTTGATCATTCGATCATTCATAAAGTTAAGAATCCTTATTTTTTCACAATCAAATACAAGTATTAGTGTTTCAAAGTGGTAAAACATTGGATAGGGATTTGGATTTTAATTTATTGACTATTATATCATTTGTGTTTAAAAATATTGTCAAAATAATGTTTATTAATAATTATCTGTTTTTAAAGATGATTTCATTTTATTTTTAAGGGAAAATTGTGAAGTATTAATTATTTTTTATAGGTTTTCAACCAATCATGGGAGTTATGGAGATAAACTATAGATACTAAATGTATAAATGCTATCCAAATTAGGTGAATTTTGCAAAACCATTTTAATACTCTATTCTAATTTTGTAATTTATAGCAAAGCCTATGTGAATTTGTCGGCCACATTAGAGAATTCTCACCAATAACTTGAGCATAGAGATTGTTCTTGTCATACCCACCCACCTTAAAAAAATATAAAAATTCCTGTGAAATCACATCAAACCTAAGGATGATTTGAAAATATGGCAACTGGGGTCCATAAATTTGGTTTAAACTTGCATAGTGCACATTCTACATAGTGATCAATCCATTTCAATTGGAGATTGAAGCTTTTTATAAGCACAAGAGATTTGAAATTTATCGCCTCCTATTACAAGGTAATTTTAATCCCCACATAGGTGTTGGCTCTGTATATTCAAACTAACGTTTGTTTACTCAAAGTGAAGCTTTTGATACTTGGATGTTGCAAGATTTGAACTAGTTACCAATCAAATTCTCCCAAATGAGAGCTAACAAAATATATGTTCCCTCATGAATCCTCACACGAAATCATTTTCTGTTGGATCTTAGTGACTTTTGTTGAATTGATTTTTGTCCAATCATATATCCCACTTCCTCGTGAATTCATTTTTATAGTGTGAGTGTAAGTCATGCATATTGCTCTTATGTACTTGTTACTTCAAGTTTAACTATTTTGAATAAAGATTTGTTTGTGTACCTACTATTTGAATTATTTATTGTTGCCATAGACTAGATTCTCATCCAACTTAAAAATCACTTCTCTTTCTTACTCTTTTTTTTTTGGTAGAAAAATCGTATTTTTTAATGAGAAAAAGTTACATTGTGTAGATGCACCCTTTTTCATTCCAACTCTTCTCTTTCTTACTTATTTTCACAAATCAATTTTTTATAATTTGCAAGGGTAGGTCAATGACCGTGGAGGTAATAATATATCCGCTAATCTCACCTTAGACAATGGCCCAAAGAACTAATTCAAATTTGTAATGGGATTTTTTTATTGATCGTGAAGGAATTGATATCCCTTCCCTTGCTTTTGTACTTTTACTAATTATTCTAAACATACAAAACATGCTAACATGAAAGGACTTAGATAAATGAAGCACTTAATTTTCTTTTACCATGGTATATGCAGAGCATGTAAGGAATGAAGTGAAATGCATTGAAACAAGGTACAACTCCCATAGAGACGTTAAAATCACCCCCAATGATTAAATTCGGGTAATATATAACATGATTTTTGAAAAAAGATTCCCAAAATGGTTTCCTATTTTCAATCGGGCCATAGACATTAAGGAGGGTAAAGGAACAAGCAAGTTTTTTGCATTGGAGCTCAACATTGAGACATGTGGGCATACTACAGGAATTTATAAGATTAAAACAACGACCCAACCATCTATTCACCGCCCCCCTAGAACAATTGTCTGCATGAATTCACTGAAAGTGCCAACCACAGAGTAATTTCACAAGATAGTTAACAATTTGATAGCCTTTCCCCAAAGTTTCTTGAAGAAGGATTAATCCAGGAGATTCCTTATCAATAATTTGCTTTAATGCTAGTCTTTTGGAAGAATTGCCATACCCCTATAGTTGGATGACAAAATTTTCATGGATACAAAGAGAAGGAAGGGGCAGTTGCTCTAAGGACCCCAGTTATAGAATATTGTCAGCTAACAACCAAGTCCACTTTTGCATATTATTTTGATAACGACCATTTGCACGAGGGCACAAATCATAAGAGGATGAGGTCTCACCTGATAGTTGGGAGAGGGATTGGGAAGGGGATGTAATAGGTGAGGAGAGGTCGCCGAAAGGAGCAGAAGGAGGGAAAAAATCTTGAGAGAGAGCAATAAAGGGCTTCGAGGGAGGAACAGATTCTAGGTTGCGAGAAGAGAATGAAGTAAGGCACTAAGAAAACAACTCATTGACATAGACAATTTATACATGGAAATTCAAAAGAGGAAGGCAAAGAGTTACTTGGACCTAGCCACATTAGGATGGCCATAGATACACCATCCATCTTCAAAGGGTCCACATGAGGAGAAACTGTCATGGATACCAATTCCTTTGAGTGGTGTGTAGGAGCATCAAATTCCCCTCTAGAAGATGGGGGACCATTTGGAAAATCCGCATCCATCCAAAAAAGTTTTCCCTCCTCCATCAGTGTAGATTGGACCATTAAATAGTTTCTAGCAAGATGTCCATAGAAATCCCATGTGTGGCACTTAAAAGGAACAACCTCGTAGTCTAACTCTTGAATTTTGTTTTCCCCTTCCTGAAGCTCTATGTTCTGTAGAAGGCCTTCTCTGAGGTTCACCAAAACCATGATTTGTGCCATAGTCATAATGCCAGATGTTAAATATGGTGAGTCGTGGCCCAAATAGGTGCCTAAACAATTTCTCAAGTCTTGAAGTATTTCATCTGCCCAATAGTCTAGGGGTAGGCTCAACAGACGGACCTAGATCAACACCACATATGGATGCTCTTTCTTGGCATTGAACGATGGGGACCAAAATTTGAAAATGACTAGCGATGAATCAATGTGCCATACCCTTCCTTCAGCAGCGTGTGCATTTGTAGGGGACAAAAATTGTAGGTGTATCCATCTGTTTGATAACAAGTCCACCCACGGAGGATTCTGAACAATAGGAGCAGTTTTTAGCCGAACCCAAGTCCTAAGAGTCTAAATTGAAAAACATTTACCTTGTACCCTTCCAACCAAGGAGTGCTCCACTAGAATCGTAGCCCATTCCATTTGCACATATCCACCAAGAGCCAATGCCGCACGAGGCCGTCGCTTATGGCGAACGTAATGAACCCTCTTATTACTAGTTTCGACTAAGTTTGATCTTTGGCTGAGATGCGACCCTGAGATAGGGTTTGCAAGAAACCCCCGAGAGACTATTGAGGAATACCCAATTCTTGAGGGTGTGAGTGGGGAAATTGTATAGATT
Source organism: Pinus tabuliformis (assembly GCA_031772625.1). NCBI lineage: Eukaryota > Viridiplantae > Streptophyta > Pinopsida > Pinales > Pinaceae > Pinus > Pinus tabuliformis. The sequence continues at coordinate 743,430,663 of CM062810.1, forward strand.
GAGAAACATTAGGGTTTTGAGGCACATGAGGAAATAAATTTGTGGACGGGATACTAGCATGACTAGAGAAGTCAAGCCAAAATCCTCTCAAAAAATCAAGACCGTTCCCAATTGGCAACTAGGAACCTTGACCGAAAGTCGGGGATATATTTAGGAAATTCGTTATAGAGAGCGGTCGGGAAATATTCGTGCCCCAAATGGGTCCAAGAGAACCGACGCTCTATCCCTGGGTGGAAAGTGGAGGGTCCTTCGTCACCTAGGCCAGTAATGGAGAGGACACGGGGTCAACTCCGATAGAGGCATTGAGAGGGCGGTCCATGGTAGGAGGCAAAATAGTCAGATCAAGATAGGTGGGAGACATTGTAAACTTTGAAAAACAAGGGGTTCAGACAGAGCGCTTGAAGATGGATGGTAGGAGGTGAAATATTCGGATCAAGATAGGTGGGAGAAGACATTATAAATTTCGAAAAACAGGGGGTTCGAACAGAGTGCCTGAAGACGGATAGAAATATACCTGAACAAGGAGAGTCAGGTTTATAATCCACTAAATCTGCATCGAGCTCTCGATAGAATAGAAAGGTCTAAGAGAAACAAAATGACAACAAACTTACAAGAGGAGGGAACCCCAAGAATAAAATGCCCAAATCAATAAGAATAGCCCTGAGCCTAGAGGGAGAAAACACAGTGAAATTAGTCTGCAGGAAAGACAAAAGAGGATGCCGAAAAGCGTTGTAGGAAGCTCGAAGCTGCCATGGCTAGGGATTTTTGTCAAATATACCTTTAATGCTACTTAGCTCTATGATGATTTTTTGAAGGTCCACATTGCATAGTAATTCAGCTTTCCTTTTCTACCCTCAATTTAATTTAGTTAATTAGGATTCTCTTTTATAGTCGTCCCTAACTAGCTTTGACTTGTAATGTTAATCAAGTGTAGTAATAGGTCCCTTGCCTTTCTTATCTAGGGTATTTGTTAATAGACCCATTCCTGGTTGGGGCACACATGCCTTTTTCTTATTTAGGGGACCAACCCTCATTCTTTTCCCTTCGAAATTCTCTTTTCAATTTGGGCATTCCAACCTTTCCTTTTTTTGGTTTGCAAACCCACAAATTGTAATGCAGTGTTTTTCGTATTTATAATTTTCTTTTCTTTTGTGTCACAACATTTTGCCAACTGGACACAAGATATATAGTTACTTATGTTCCATCATGTCTAACAAAATAAAGTATGTTTGTTTTTCTAGAATCTTGCAAATTTGCTTGTTAGTACTATTTACTCAACTAATTTTATAGAATCTTGCATAGTAATTCATCTTTCCTTTTCTACCCTCAATTTAATTTAGTTAATTAGGATCCTCTTTTATAGTCGTCCCTAACTAGCTTTGACTTGTAATGTTAATCAGGTGTTTAGTCCATTAATGTTGTAATCCCATACCATCATCGGATAGCATGAATGAAGGCCGAATTAGGGTATTGACAATAATTACCAAGTATAACGTGGAGGCCATATCCATCTAATTTAATTAGTGTAGTGATAGGTCCCTTGCCTTTGTTATCTAGTGTCTTTGTTAATAGACCCATTCCTGGTTGGGGCACACATGCCTTTTTCTTATTTAGGGGACCAACCCTCATTCTTTTCCTTTCGAAATGCTCTTTTCAATTTGGGCATTCCAACCTTTTCTTTTTTTGGTTTGCAAACCCAAAAATTGTAGTGTAGTATTTTTGGTATTTATAAGTTTCTTTTCTATCATGTCTAACAAAATAAAGTATGTTTGTTTTTCTAGAATCTTGGAAATTTGCATGTTAGTACTATTTACTCAACTATTTTTATATAAAATTGTTGACTTCTTTTAGCTATTAGGGTTCATTTTCCTTTCTTTTGAGCATTCAATCCCTCTCTGCAATTCATTCTCCTCATTTTGGGCACTCGTTGATTTTGTGTTCTATTTTTGTTCTTTTCATGGAGCTTTCGATCTCATCTAAGAGGTCTCACTCATCCTTCTTGTTTTATGGATTTAGTAGGGCTTTTCTATTGCCCAAACTAAGCTTTGGATGAGTGGTTCAAGGAACAATGTCTAGTAATCTTTTGGCATCCTCTCACATTGGACTAGTTCATGGTGACACCAGGTGTGTATTCATATATCCAACCATTGGTCTATTGATTAGGTTGAGTGAAGTAAGTGAGAACAATAAGCAAAAAAATTTCATGTTGTTACTAGTTTGGGATGGATTTGAAAAATCAAAATTTGCTAATTGGATTATTGTGTCAAATGAAAACAAAACAACTATCCATTTGGCGATGAATACATTTATTGATGTATTTGCTTTGAATGAATCCCTTTCCTGCAAAATGTGTTAATCCCTATGTCAATGTTGGGCTAAGAAAGTAACTACACTAAGGGACAAAATATGCTCGCAAACCTATCTTGGGGACTCAATATCTTCATCTAATGAAGGAAACTAATTTCTTACCCTGCAAAACTTTGAGGCTACGACAAACAAGTTTGGTTCATAAAAAAATTCATTAATCGAGCGCAGAAAAACTCACAAACTGCACGAAATCAGTTGGTTTGATTGAGTGAGAGCGTTGTAGTATCATCACAAAATATCAACTAATAGATAGTAGAAAAAATCATGGATCAATAGTTTAATTGTCATTCATTGTCAAGGCCTTGGTAGGCAATTATTAGTAAAACATAAAGATTAAATTTCTTTGAATATTATTCAACCCTATTATAGTTAGTTTTCCATCGTTTACTTGAGGTTTGCTTGAAGGATGTGTCCTCGTGTTATTATGTGAAATTGAGTGTACCATGCATGCCATCTAGTATAGATGTGGCATTGTTCCAATGGTTATATCCTCATTAGCGGCAAAAAAAGGATATGAAACTATTGAAAACTAGGAGTATGAATGCAGGTTTGAAGTGTGCCTCACTTTGGGTGCTAAACTGATGACCAACCTCCCTAGTTGTCTTTCCATCATAGATGTTGTGAGATGAACACATGAATATTAGGCCTACAAATAGGCTAATAACACCTACTTTCTTGTAATAATAACAACAAAGAAGACCTCATCTCTAGCTAAGTGTGTCCTCATTCTTGCATGAAGTATTCCACTACCTCTTCTAATGCAAATTAGTATACCATCTTGACTTTATAAAGGTATGCCCACATTATTGCTGACAAGTAGGTGCATCAGTAGATTTAAGTGCTTGCATGGAGTGTGCCCTCCTATGTTCAGTTAAACCAAACAACACAAATTTCAATTTCATTAAATTTGGAATTAATTAGTGGATCTAGAGTTTCAAAATAAAAATAAAAACTCAATCCTTGTGATGTCTTTGTAATGAAAATTTTCCAATTTTAATGAAATGTGTTTTAAACACAAACAAGAAAAAATAACAAAGTTGACATGTCCATTTTATTGCGATTCAAGAAAAAAGGCTTAGTCATCTTCTGGTATCCTCTCACGTTGGACTAATTCATGGTGACACCAGGTTTGTATTCCTATATCCAACCACTGGTCAATTGACTAGATTGAGTGAAGTGAGAACAACAAGCAAACAAATTTCATGTTGTTACTAGGTTGGGATGGATTTGAAAACTCAACATTTGCTAATTTGGTTATTGGGTCAAATGAAAACTAAACAACTGTCCAAGTGGTGATGAATACATTTATTGAGGTATTTTCTTTGAATGAATCCCATTGCTGCAAAATGTGCTAATCCCTATGTCAATGTTGGGCCGAGAAGATCACTACATTAAGGGACAAAATATGCTCACAGACCTATCTTGGTGACTCGATATCTTCATCTAACAAAGGAAAATAATTTTTTACCCTACAAAACTTTGATTCTACGACAAACCAGTTTGGTTCAAAAAAAACTTCATTAATCGAGGGAAGAAAAACCTACAAATTGCCCGAAATCAGTTGGCCTGATTGAGTGAGAGCGATGTAATATCATCACAAAATATTAACCAATAGAAAGTAGAGAAAAATCATGGATCAACAGTTTAATTGTCATTCATTGTCAAGGCTTCAATAGGCAATTACCAATAAAAATAAAGATTAAATTTCTTTGAACATTATCCAACTCTATTATAGTTAGTGCTCCATTGTTTACTCGAGGGCTTCTTGAAGGGTGTATCCTCATGATATTAGATGTGAAAGTGTATGTACCATGCATGCCATCTAGTATAGATGTGTCATTGTTCCAATGGCTATATCCTCGCTAGCTGCGTAAAAAGGATATGCAACTATTGAAAACTAAGAGTATGCATGGGTTTGAATGTAGGTTTGAAGTGTGCCTCACTTTAGGTGTTAAACTAATGATCAACCTCCCTAGTTATCTCACCTTCATAGATGTCGTGAGCTCATCACATGAATAGGCTTACCGATAGGCTAATAACACCTACTTTGTTATGATAAAAACAACAAACAAGACCTCATCTCTAGCTAAGTGTGTGTGCCTTCTTGCATGAAGTATTCCACTACCTCTTCCAATGCAAAGCAGTGTACCCTCTTGACTTTGTAATGGTATGCCCACATTACTGTTGAAAAGTAGGTGCATCGATAGATTTAAGGGATTGCTTGGAGTGTGCCCTCCTATGCACAGTTAAACCAAACACAAACAAGAACAAACAACAAAGTTGACGTGTCCCTTTTGTTTCGATTCATAACCAACACAAACTAGAAATAGATATCAAGCGGAACATGTTTTTTTGTTTTTTGTTTTTTTAACATAAATAGTGTAATTTATATTAGAAATAATGTGTCAAAGCAATAAATGAGATACATCCATAAGTTCTTAAGAGAAAATATTGCAAAGGGTTCTAAGACTACACTAGTATTGCAAGATTGTCTCTGCCTTGATCCTAATACTAATTTCCAAAGAAGCCATACCGATACAATCTATAGAAAATACCATTGACATGGTAACATTTAAATGGCATCAAAATATAACAGGCACTGACTCCTAGTCCTCTATATTGATCAAATTTTCATCAATAGCTACCCAATTTAGATTAGGCAGTACAATTGGGGCAGATTAGGTTGAGTTTGAAGGAGATATTTTGTGCTTGTTGTTAAATTTTTGGCGTTGCTATAATATTTATGTACAATATATTTATTGTTACTCCTTAAATTTATGCAAAGAATTGCATAAATTATGGCGGGCATTAATTCCTGGTAAATATGTTTAATTACCAAAATATAAAGAATGTATTGCATGTTTACTTTTTACTCCTATCTATATTTATGCAAAGAATCGCATAAATTATGGAAGAACAATTTAACAAAGTCAAAGACTATGTGGGTGGGTTATAACCTAATTCATGTTGATCTTTGGGTAGCTACGGGAGGTATTCCTCAACTGTTTAGAAGAAAGAAAATTGAATTTCATTTTAAATTTAATTTGCAAATAGATGTGCCTCGCGGGAACCCTAATATCACTATAAAAAGACACCTGAACTTTGCCTTCACTCATCACTCACATTTTTCTCTCTCATGCATGGAAATCTATTTGAGGAAGAGGCTGAAGTTTCTAAGGAGTCTAATTTCTACGACAATCAATGTTTGACCAGTTGAATTTTCTGAGTGTATTGCTTAATGATGTTCTAGAGTGTTTTAATGTAATAATATCATATATCATTGAAAGTAATTATGAGTTGCAGAAAGGATTGGAATTAGACTGATCATAATGGAAATCCTCAACAACTCGCACAAAGGCATAGGCCAATGTAGACCATATCTCGCGCTGAGCCACCCACATTAGCGGCAAACTCCGACGTCACTTATCACAACTAAGAGGCGATGATTCAATCCAATTGGAGCTTGTTGCGCCTACGATTGAATAGGGAATTCGACGACGACTGGAGAAACCCTAGTCACCGAGAAGGGACACATAGCTCCAAAAGAAGAGAACAACTTTGAATGTCTTAAGGATCTGTGTCGTTATGACTACTTAACTTGTGGAATCACAAGATGAAAGCACATTTTTCTCAAGCTTCACATATTCTCTAGCCACAGAAGAGAAGCCCTTGAAAATGATGAAAGATTTGCTTTAGAGGCGAAAGGTCTAGGCCATAGGCAGTCTCAATGTGGTTTTCAAGATTGTGGTGCCTCGTTTAATATATATGGTCATCTTGAATAGCACAAGTTATCGCAAACATGCTAAGCACAAATTGTAGCCCTCTGCCTTACCTCCAACGCTTTTGTGTATTCCTGTATCAAGCTGCCTTTTCTGCCAGAGGGATCGTTGACCTCGACTCATGGAGCTTAGCAATCTGACCCTAGTTTTGATTCAATCATTTTCACTCTTCGGGAAGACCCTCATTGGCATCTCTTTATATCACCATCAGCAATGACTCCTTAGTGGCAAACATTATGTTTCGAGTTTCTAAAGCTTTAGGAATCCCCTTCTCCAAGTTGAATCTCTTGCACAACAGTAGGCTACTGCAGGATGGCTCCCTTCTACAAGATCTAAGAATTGGCAAGGACACTTCCCTCATGGTCTCTTTGAACTTGCTTGGGGGAGCCAAAGGACAAACTGCTTTCTCAACGGTGTTTCCAAGCACCAAGCCAAGCAAAAACTCCAACTTCTTGGGTTAATGACACCTCCTAGAAGAAATATTTCAGTGAAGCATCAAAGACGAGAATACCATATTTGGCTCCCAAAGCCCTCCCAAGCCCTTCATCATTGAGCATTTAGAGGAAATTCCATCTATAAAGGTAAGGGAAGATGCTTCTATTATGCATGCATATCAATTTGCTAAAAAAGAAATTATCTATCACATTAAGGACCACAAATTACTCTCTTTCTTTGTTCCAAAGGATACTTTGTTGTATACTTCAATAACGTGAAGGATTATCTAAGGCCCTCGATCAAGGGCCCTGGTTCTGGGGGCGTTCAAGCCTCTCTTTAGAACCTTCTAACCATGCAAGGAATGAAGTCTCCCATTTGGGTAGGGCCGCCTAACTTGCCAATCCCCCTCTGCGACCCACAGTCTCTAGAGGAGATAGGTTCAACTCTAGGACGTTTCATCAAAATAGACACAAAAATATTCCAAAAAGGCTTCTACACCTTTGCAAGAATTAGTCTAGCAATAAATCTTAGTGATGGTCTTTCGAATAAAATTAGTATAGATTGGCTGGATGAGCCCTTTATCCAGCATTTGGACTATGACAACACTTCCTTTCATCCTTGCCAAGAGGTAGGACATCTACAACATAATTTCCCCCATATCCCATCCTCAAGGTTTCCAAAAAAATAAAAATAAAAATGTGGGCATGCCCCTCAAGCAGAGAAGAAAACCCTTCTCCTTCAGACTCTCTAGAAGTATAGCCATCAACGACTAATTAGTCCTCCCCGAAGGCACCCTCTTCAGGAACCCAAGTCCAACAATCTCCTACTACCGCTCAACATCCATCAGAAGGTCTTGATTGAAATCATTCCCATAAATCGGCCAAACAATCATAGTTGGAATGACAACAAGCATCTCGGGCTCCGTCACAGTCAGAAAGACAACAAGATGCATCTCCCTCTCTAAAGGCAGAGCCATCGAATATGGAACTATCCTTAGAGTAGCGCCATGGAGGGAAAAAGAGGCCTCAAGAGTCCAACAATCAAATATGGAACTATCCTTAGAGAAACTCAATGGAGGGCAAAATAGGACTCATGAGTTCGACAATTCAGATAGTGACAAAGAAGAAAATACCATTGCAGTGAGAGCACCAGAGGATATCCCAGCAGATAATGTGGCGATGGTGGTTATCACATCAGTGTCTCCGAACTCCTCAGGTTGGATAGAAGTTTGGAAGAAAAAAGGAATGTATCAAGTCCACTCAGTGATCATAGCTTTTGCCCATGTCAATCTCTCGATTTTTTAGTTTTTCTGTATCAGGATTCTCTTAGCAAGAGCTCCACCTTGTATTTTAGTTAATTATTAATAGAAATATTACTTGCTTACAAATTTTTTTTTATCAGCTGTAGAAAATTATGCATGTTTAATTAGCACTATGAAATAAACATAGTATTAGAGCTATGGTGAAGAAAGGGCATTGAGATCACCCCTTGAAGACACCTATTCTACAATTTTATATATGACCAGATCCTTGACTAACTGACTCCCTCTATCAAACCTAAAAATAGGTTGGAAGGTGCAACAAATTTGAGGGCTTAGAGGACTTGTCATGGAATATGTGGAAGGAAAGATTACCGAGCCTCAGGATGATGAGGGAAAGGCCAACCACAAGAAGATGGAATCTAAGGCAAACAAAATTCTTGTTGAATCCATCAAAGACGATTTGATTCCATTTGTTGTTGGGCTGAAGACTTCAAAGCAAATATATAATGCCCTAGTAGGGTTGTATACAGTTAAAAACATTGATCATAAGATGACCTTGAGGAATCAACTTCATGATATTTAGATGTATAGATCAGATACTATCGCTTCCTACTTCATGAAGATCTCTTGGTTGAGAGATCGACTCAAGGCCATTGGAGAAAATATTGATGAATCAGAACTTGTGACTGTGACCATTAATGGGTTTCCGAATTCATGGGATTCATTTGTTTCAAGCATTTGTGGCAGAACAAAAATTCCAACGCTTGATCAGTTATGGGCTTCCTATACCCAGGAGGAGTCTAGGCTAGTATCAAGGGGAATATTCAAAGACCTCAAGATGGTGAGACCCAAACATTTGTAGCCCATGCGAAGAAATTTTGGAAAATTACATAAAAGGAATACATGTAGAAGACTTGCTCCCATTTAGAATCATAAGAAGAGGGATATGTCAACGATTCAGTGTTTCAGTTTTCACAAGTTAGTTCCCTATAAAACAAGTGTCTTGAAAGGAAGGATGATAGGAAGTGAAAAGGAAAGTAGCATGCTTCAACAACAATGTATTGGTTATTATAAGTAGCCACATCAGAAGAGAGCTAGGGATGACAGTAGAAATGATATAGATTACTTCTTTTCTACCCTTACAGGCATTGGTGCATATCATAGTGACATTTGGTTAGTGGATTGTGGTGCCTCCAAATATATGACAGGTGACAGTGACAATCTCACAAAATTGGTAGAGAGGAACTCAACACAGAAAGTGGAACTTGGTGACAATTTCAAGTATGCAGTCAAAGGTGTTGGGTCAACATCTTTCTAGTTGGAGTCTAGGAGAAAATATTCATATAAATGATGTGTTATATGTACTAGGTTTGAAAAAAACCTGATCTCTACTTCGTCCTTGGAAGACAAAGGGTATAGAGTTGTATTTGTTGATGGATAAGTCCTTGCATGGAATAAGGGCTCAAGCATATATTCTGCGAAGGTGAATGGTGTTCGAGAGGGAGGCTTGTACGGACTCTTGGAATGATGAGCCCAAGTATTGGTACATGATAACACCAATCTATGTGGGTTATGGCATTGAATATTTGCTCACATACACTACAAAGCTTTGAGGAAGATGGTTACAGGTTTTCCATAGCTCCAAGTAGAGCATGAAGGAGTTTGCAAGGGTTGTGCAATTGGCAAGGATGTCTAGGGATATTTTTCGAGTAGTGATAATAGGTTTAAGGGGATGAAAGTATCAAGTTTGGGTGGTTTCTTGTACTATGTGACATTCATTGATGATTTCTCCTAGAAAACATGGATCTACTTCATGAAGACCAAGGATGAGGTCTTCAACAGGTTTCAAGAGTTCAAGACTTAGGTAGAGAACTTGACAGGGAAGAAGATCAAGGTTCTGAGGGTAGATAATGCAAGAGAGTATACTTCTAAGGACGTCATTTCCTTCTGCAAGGAAGCAAGGATTAAGAGGGAGTTAATAGTTCCTTACAACCCTTAGTTGAATGGGGTTGCCAAACAGAAGAACATGTCCATTGTGGAGGCTACTAAGGTAATGATTTATGATTAGGGTTTAACCAAGTTCTTATAGGGAAAGGCATCCAAAATGATAGTTTATGTTCATAATAGAGGTCCTCACCCAGATCTTGGGGAATAAGATTTCCAAAGAGACTTTCACAGGTGAGAAACCAGAGGTCGGGCATCTAAGGATCTTTGTATGTCCATTTTACATTGGCGTACCGAAGGAGAAGAAGACGAAGCTTTGAAAAGTGTAGCTTTGGATGTACTCCCATAAGCCTTGGATATTAGGTTTCAGTGGAGAAACCCACCTTATGGGCAAAGTACCCAAGCTTGGAGCTTTGAACCCAAAGGAGTGGGTTTAGAACAAGAAAATGAAATTTATTTGTGTTTGAGCATGTGGGCTCAGGTCGGCTAGGAGCCATGGACATGACCCTTGGTTAATTAGTGCCCCATGAACACCTATATATTGTAGACCTATAGTATCTCATCCATTTGTGAATAGTACAACCAAGAAAGAAAGTCGCCTTCCTTAAAAGGAGCTGCTAAGGTAGAGCATATTTGAGGATGTATCTCTAGAAAAAGGCCATGCATATTTTTGTATGTTTCTTAGTAGATTGAATCACAAGAAGCGCTGGTCGAGAATCTGAACTATTTAAGGAAGAAGGGCCACAACCTTGATGAAGAGGCTGAGACCTCAGTGTGTTATAGTGGGCCAAAAGTGCCTCAGTTAGGATGCAAACAACTATAGAGGCCGCAGAGGGCCTCAGTTTGTCACAGAGTAGGCCAAGAGGGCCTCAACCAGAGCACAGTAACGCTAAAAGGCCTCAAGATTAGGCATAACACTCTATGAGAGGGCTAAGATCCCTGAGAATGGTTGGAACTATGAGGAGAAGTAGTGGAAGTCTGTGGAAGAGGTATGTGAGGATGACATTCTGTGTTGGAATCCTTGAAGTTTGTTCATAAAAGAAGCCTTCAACAACAAGGTGAAAAAGGCTAGTTTTATAGTGAATTTAAAGGACCTAATTTGTTGTGAGTAGTTGTTGGTTTTGGAGTTGGTTATGCAATGTATTTGAAGGGCCAAACACATTGTGAGCAATTGCTTGGACAAAAGAGTTAAAGGGGCTATTTCTTTGTGGTTATTGGAGGCAAAGAATAGCTAGGCACATTAAGGACAAGAGGACAGTAAGAACTAGTAGTGAAGGACATCTACAACAAGTCAAACATTTGTTTCTTGTTGTTTTGTTGGGAAGATCGAAGGTCAAAGGGAGTTGACTTCAAGCCCTAGTTGTCTTATATCCGGGTTTTGTAAAGGGCCATGATCCCTGGTACGAGAGCCCTATGTATTTCTTTTTGATGGACTAATAAGAAGTGCTTTGGGACATATGCTTGTCTTGTTTGTTTCATTGATTCATTGTTGTTGTATTTTTGTTGTGCAAAGGTGTTCATGGTTGAGCACTTCTAGTGTGTTTGTGTGCTTGGTAAGCCATAGAGCAGACCTAAGGTGTAAGGAAAATTCAACATGGAATTAGAGCTACTTTGAAGGGACAACTAAATTAGAGTCTGCATAGCAAGAAGCCTAAGAGGGAGTTGATTGATTTGTTGTTGAAGGACTAAAACATGGCAAAACTAATTTCTAGTTTGAAGTATGAGGACAGGTTGGAAGGGTTGTCGAACACTAGTCCTCAGAAAGAAAGGATCAATTTAGTTTTGTTGGTGAATAAGATATGGGAGTTTGCTAACAAAGAGATTGCTATGCCAACAACTCCTAAATAGTTGGCTGAGTTTGAAGAGTTGGATGCGAAGGCCAAGCTAATCATCCTAGATGGAGTAAAGGATCACTTGATACCTCATCTTACCAGGAACAACACTACACATGATATGTGGAAGGCAGTTCAAGACTTGTTCTAGTCTAAGAACGAGAACAAATTTATGGTATTGCAAGAGAAGCTCAAGAGCACCATGATGTTGGATGGCAAGGGTGTGGCTTCATATCTCACGAGGGTTTCTCAAGTTCATGATGAGTTAGTTGCGATTGGTGATAAGTTTCTAGAACTTGGATTAGTAAGGATTTCCTTAAAGGGCTACACCTAGGAATGGAGGCCATTTATCAAAGGAATAGTTGCTCGAGATGGGTTTCCAGATTGGAACAGGTTATGGGATGACTTCATCCAAGAGGAATTGTGGGACAAGGAACTTTATTAGAAGAAGTTTGACGAGGAGAACGTGGCTCTCGCTAGTAAGATAAAGGGGTCAAATCAAAGGACTTGAGCAAGGTGAAGTGTTTTACATGTGGTGAGCACGGTCATTATGCGAGTAAGTGTCTGCGTCGAAAGAAAAGAGATAATGAGAAGAAGAATGAGATTGCAATGGTTGCTACATCATCGACCCAACACGATGACCTCACAAGGAGTTTTGAAGAGGATTTGGCTCTAGTCTCTCATTTATTTGAGGGAACCATTGATGAAGGTGCATGGTTCATTGATGATCTCGCAAGAAGGTTCAAAGAGGATTTTTCTCTAGTCTCTCATTTCTTTGAGGGCACCATTGACGAGGGTTTATGGTTCAGTGATAGTGGAGTGTTGACATGGCATGATTGCGGGAAGTATTTGAGACTCTAACTGAAAGGGACTCTAAATTGCATGTGGAGGCTAGTGATAAGAGTCAGAAAGTCCGGTATGGTGCCATTCAAGATGGTGTCAGGAGAGCTGCTAAGAGTCTAGGATGTATTATGCGCACCAGAGCTCAAGTGTAGCATATTGTTTTTCCTAGCAATTGAGGCTAAGGGGTTTGAAGTAAATGTTCCAAGATGGAAAGGTGATCCTCATGCCTAGATTATACAATGAGAAACAAAGGCTTAGGCATTGATTATAATTATATTATACAATGAGAAACAAAAACTTATTACATATGCGATGATGATGGAATCTACCATGAGCACACTCATAGTTGCACTATAAGCTAGGAAGTGTGTTCTATTTACACACTACAAGTAGCAATATGAGTTAAGAATTGCTTGTTGTAGACTAGAATCTCATGCATGTTGATTTATCGTATATTCCATCTAGAAGATTAGTGAATGAATATTGGATTATTTATTATAATTATATTGAATACAATGAGAAACAAAAGCTTATTACATATGAGATGATGATGGAATCTATCATGATCACACTCATAGTTGTACTAGAAGCTAGGAATTGCATTCTATCTATTATGAGCACATTACAAGGAGAAATATGGGCTAAGAATTGCTTATTGTAGACTAGAATGTCTTTAAGGCATATATTGATTTCTTAACATTGAAAATCATTGGACATTTGAAAATTCAAGTATAATAATAATCTTAGTATAATACATAAAAGTGTAAGGAATCTTTACAAGACCATGAATTTTTTGCTTGTGTGCCCCATTGAGGACACAATTGTAGTTGAGGGGTTGGATCTCCTTAGAAGTCAATGCTAGTATATGATTAGTCCTTGATGTGCACTAACTATTGTCCCCACTGTTTGAGGAAGTTTTGAAAGGCTCATCAAATATCACCATTTCATGGGCTATGCATTATTTGTACCCACCTCACTATCCTTGGCTCTTTGGGCAATGAATCTCAAAGTCTAATATGAGAACAGAGAGAAGAAACCCACCCAAAGAATAAAGAACACAAGATGATGCCATAGAAACATGGTTGTATATCCTTAGCATATAAGTGATTAATTGTGTAAATATATTCTTCCGTAGTTCATTGCTCTAGATAGAAATTTCCCTTCTAGTGTTTCTCATTACTAGACCCATATAGCCCTATAATATGCATTATCCAACCTAATAAACTATATTGTAGGCCATATCTTGTATAAGCCAACAAAGATCTTGAATATGTTTGTGTAATTGATCTTGAATATTATGAAATTCAATGCACTCCAAACATTTGAAGCCTATCATCCAATAACATTACATAAGTTAGAAAATCTACCCATTAAATAGATATGGCTCAGCACTCAATACCTATACCCAAACAAATGCAATACCTTGATAATCACGCTTCCATAGCACATGAGAGGCAAAGCCTCTCATAATAAATAAACAATATAAATAAATAGTTGATCTTGAATATCATGAAATTCAATGCACTCCAAACATTTGAATGCTATCGTGCAATAACATTACATAAGTTAGAAAATCTACCCATTAAGTAAAGATGACTCATCACTCAATAACTATAACAAAGAAAATGCAATACATTGATAATCACGCTTCCATGGCACATGATAGGTCTCCCATGATAATAAAAAATAAAAATAAATAAAAAATTCAGTACGTGAGAGAGTGTGAGAGAATGTGAAAGAGAGATTGATGAAATCCTGTACGTGAGAGAGTGTAAAAATATGAAAAGGGATGCGTCTATTGGATTTTAAATAAATTTGTTTATAAGATAAGATCATTATATTTATCTCCAACTAATGACCACAAAGTAGATCAAAGGCACTGTTGAGTACAATGATGTCTATACAAAGTGGGAGAACCAAACGGTCTCTTATAAAAGATACATTGCATGAAGTAAATCAACATCTGGCCCTAGCAAAGAATATCCAGGAGCTAATAGATCTGAGGATCATACCCATCTCTCTTAACATCCAAGGTTGAATGAATAACACTGAAGAAACTCAACAAACTCTGTTGGTACGACGAAGAGCGGGTGGTAGGTGCAGACTGTCCACTAAATCATTTCCCGGGGAGGGGTTCACGCATTGCTGAATGCTGGAGGACCTAGTTCGTCTCCCAGGAACGGATATGAGATAGATCGGCTGCTGAGATCTTGTGTGGCAGGGTGAGGTCCCATGGATCCTCACTGATATGGAGTCTGGATACGTACTAGTATCAATCGATCTCTTGGTGTCCCTGTCTGAAGGTAGTACCCTAAAAAATGTCGTGATCCTCTTTGTGGGGTCTGGTCTGATGGGAGGCTGCAAAATATGCGCTCAGAACTTGAGAGCCTCCTGTATATACAGGGCCAAACATCTCTAATCGGGATACCTGAAAAGGTCAGCGAGGGTCCGAGAATATCTGAACAAGCAATGAAACCTTCCTTTGATCTCGTAGTAGACAAGGCATCCAAGAATGAAGTGCACCTTGGTCTCCACTTCTTGTAAATGACATACCTGACGGAGTCTGTCTGGTCTATCCACCTGGTGGTTGGTCTCTACTCGAAGTCTATGAGAACCTACTCTGAACTGGCCTAGAGGAATGTGAAGAGCATGCATTTAGTGGTGAAACGTATACTGGGGTCGAACAATGAACCCGTCTCTCAACGCCAAGAAGTGCTTAGCATAGAAGGTCATCTTTGGGCGCAACCTTCTTGGAGGATTGACCTAGGTGTCCTGGACAAATTGCTTGTAGATGTCCTCCCTGATGATTTTGTTTCGCTCTTGGCTAGTAGGTAAAAAGGTGAATTTGAAAATTCCTACACTCAAGGAACCTTTACTGCATGCAGCAAACTGAATTTACTTTCCTACTTGATTTTAATATACAATATCAAGTTATTTTCTGAAAAATACTAAATTAAATTACTTCTACAGCCTACACTAATTTAATTTGATTACATGAAACGAGAAAATGAGCAAAGAAGAAGATACATAGGACATCGTTATTTTTGGATAAAGTAGTCCCCGGAAAGACCCAATGCGGGAAACCTGGTGCGACAACTCTGAGGGTTTTATATTATTAAGCAGTAGTTTTGAATACAATGTTGGATGCCCTCCCGGCAATCCAGTGACAGAGAAAAATATAATGGCGGAAAACTGAGTGAGATTACCTCACTTCACCCGACAATTACCCGCTGATCCTGCAGCAGAATTGGCTAACCTCGACTACCTCTGCGCTGGCCCTGCTTCAGCCTTACAGGCTTTGTGTCAGCTCTGCGCTATCTCTTCTGCCTCCTGGAGCTTCTGCTTCAGCCTCTCCTGGCTGTTCCAGTAGCTCCTTGGCAGTTTCGGATTCCTGCGTGAGGGTAGCCTCACTTTTGCGCTGGCCCTTCTAGCTTTGCGTCAAGATTGCGTCTAGCTTCTCTGTCCCTGCCCCTCTGTTGTAGAATGATCTCTCAGTTCGAATTTCTCAGCGTCCTAGCCCCAGAAATCGAACTCTTGATCAATTCGTTCTTATACTTTTCTCGTTGAGACTTCAACAACCAAGACTAAGTCTCCAATCAACGGCTAAGATTAAAAACTTGACTTGATCCGCTTTCTAGAACATTGTCACCCATATTTTGATTAATATCCGTTAATACTATTAATTATTTTAATAAAATACAATCCAGGTGGAATTTCACCAAACGGTTTTTGTGTTCTCTGGAACTCATGTGCCTTAGTTTCTCCACCAATTTTCATCGCTAGAGCACATCCGATGCTACAAAAAGCTAACACTCCCTCTTAGCGAGGAATGTGCTCTAGCAACAATGTCCAACTGCAAGCTGCTTTGTCTTTGAAGCATCTCCTTTCTGCATTGTTGCTCCACCAACACTACGCTGCTGCTGCTACTGTACTGCTGCCCATGACACTGCCACTGCCACTGCTGCATCTGTACTACAACTCCTTTTGCATTTGCTGTTAACATTACCAATGCTAGCTCTGCACTGCGTCATTTTCCAATTGCTGTTGCTCAACAACGGAAAAACATCCAAAATTTCTGAACTGACTGTGTTCAACATAATGCTTGTAGATGTCCTCCGTGATGATCTTGTTTAGCTCCTGTCTGGTAGGTAAAAGGTGATCTGGAGCATCTAAGGAATACCGGAAAGGAGGGAGAGGATCCAACTTAATTCCCACTGACTCTTAAGAAATTTGAAACTACTGTAAACCAACATCTGGCTCAGCCTGAGTGACTAGAACGGGCAATACAATGCTGAAAACCTCTACAAAACAAGGTGCAGATGACTGTGTTTGCCGGGAGTCAAACCCGGGTCTAATGCTAGAAAGCTCTACAAACAAGGTGCTCTACGATATAGTTCATTGCTCTAGTTAGAAATTTCCCCTCTATTGTTCCTCATTACTATAGCCATATAGCCCCATCAAATGCATTGAGAAGTGCATTATCCAACCTGATGATGAACTATATCGGAGGCTACATCTTGTATAAGCCAACAAAGGTTCTCGAATTTGTTTGTGTAGTTGATCCTGAATATTATGAGAAGTGCATTGTCCAACCTGATGAACTATATCGTAGGCTACATCTTGTATAGGCCAACCTGATGAACTAGTTGATCTTGAATATTATGAACTTAAATGAACTCCAAACATTTGAAGCCTTGAATATTATGAAATTCAGTGAACTCCAAACATTTGAAGCCGATCATGCGATAGCATTACGTAAGTTGGAAAATCTACTATTAAATCTTATCTGATTTTATATATCTGGAATAAAATTGATGTTATATTGTACGGGAGCATTTTGCCTGTCATGCATTGTAGTGTAGGGTTAGGATATTCCGTTCTCACTGGAGAGACCCGGCAACCGAAATTGCTTTCATTTTAGGGATTTTGAACATTCTTGGGATCTACTGGATATTAAATATCTTTTATAAGAGAACAATGCTGAAAACCTCTACAGACCCGGGTTCAAATACCGGCAACAGAATTTGCTTTTATTTTAGGGATTTTGAACATTCTCGGGATCTACTGGATATTAAATATCTTTATAACAGATCAACGCTGAAATCATCTACAGAAGAGAGATTGATGAAATCCTGTACGTGAGAGAGTGTAAAAAGTATGAAAAGAGATGCGTCTACTGGATTTTAAATAAATTGGTTTATAAGAGAACAATGGTGAAAACGTATACAAAACAGGCTGCAGTTGATTGCGTCTGCCGGGAGTCGAACCCGGGTCTATTGCTTGGAAGGCAATTATCCTAACCGTTGGACTACAAACGCTTAAACGTTGGGTTTATCATCTGACTATCTCTCTTCAAAGTCAACTTACAAACTCATAACCTTGTTTTGTTTTGCTTCTTTGTGCATCATTGTTCCAGTTGAAAAATGATAATAATATTAATTTTTTAATTAGCGATGCAGTACACAAACAGACCCAACACGCAACACAAACATTAATACGGTAACACCAGGCACTGGTGGATTTGCGTTTCATTGGTGTAGTTAATAATAACATTAAGTTTACCTCGCCATTTCCATATCGTCTCTCTCTCAACTGTTAAAATTCAAACCCTAAATATAGTAAACGCAAATGCACATTAATCAAATGAACGGACCGAACAATTCCACTACACATCTGGTTGGCTGACCGGTTGACTACCTTCTTCCCTGCTTTCTGTTATGGGTAATGCCATGCAGTAAGTGCAACCCATAGAAGACGGAGCCTGGCCTTTTCCTGGACGTTACAATTTATTCCCATATCCGCAACGTGAAATTGACGTAAAGTTGACCGCACAGTTATCTAGATATATCAGATGAAATTGAAACGATATGTAGAAGATTAGCAGGGTTCTGCACAAGGATACACATACAGGTCTGAAATGACGAATTCTCTTTCGAGTTTTTGGGTTTTGGATCATAAATAATAAGTTATTGAGGTTTTGGATTATAAACAATAAGTTTAATAAGTTTAATTACTTATATTTTAAGTTAATTGTATTTTTACTATTGAAATAGATTCAGCATTATTAAAAATGTCTTGAAAAATGTCTTGAAGTTAAAAAATTTTAGACACCTAAAATCTTGAAGTTTGACAATTAGATTTAAATTTTTTTTACTTAATTTTATCAAAATATTACTGAAATTTCCATATTTAACCGGACAAATTTGAAAACTAGAGTAATTAATGCTGTTATATTAATTATTTTTTCACTATTATTTATATTAAAGCCTTTATATTTATTAATTTTATTTCGAATACTTAACCATTGCAAAATAAATATAATTATCTAGACTCAAGATTTTTCCACTTCGTCTATACAGACTAGACTTTTTGCAGCCACTGATAAACAATGATGTAGGCTCCAAGAGAATTACTCTTGATCCCGAAGATCACTCGTTAGGTGCCATGGGAGAGTATACATCCGTGACATTCTTTAATACTATAAAGGTCTTTTATTTCAGAGTGGTGTTAGGCGTCAGGGAAGGGCATACGTAGTATTATTTAACACTCTTTCAATGAGAAATGTCTTTGATCTCAAAGATCACTGTTTAAGTACAATAAGATCGATCAGACTTCAACTTTTCATACTCTTATTTTGTGATGTGATAATTAAAATGAGATGAGAGGTTTTTATATAGATTGTGCTTTTGGCATCTGGTTATCATTGACTGACATGAGTCTTAAAGTAAATTCACTATCTAAAAGATTTGAGGGTATGTAGGGTATTGCATGTTATCTGGACCCTTCACCAGTTTTTCAACATATAGGGATTCGAATCTAGACTTACACTGACTTGTACATAGTGGAGCTATTTGTGCCAACGATGCATGATTGGCACTATATGTTTTGTAAAGCATGGCCCAACATGCAAATAAAATCCTACAGAAAACTAAAAATTATTATTTACAGTTTTGTACAAATAATTTGCGAGGCACAAATAACCCCACGTCCATGGTTCGATAATTATGGTTTCATGCAACTAACAAGATTATGAACTAAGCATAAAGAGACTTGCGTCAGTCTCGCCTTCGTATTAATTCTCGTTCTTCTCGTTGGGTTCCAGGATATCTACCATCACTAGATGTGATTACTTTCATGTGGTTTATTCTTTTAGGAAGAGAGATAGTTTTGAGTTTACACTTACTTTTCCATAATTTAAATTTGAATTGTAAGTTATTCTATGTTGCCACTATCATATTAGCTTGGCGGTGCTGAACTTTAGTCTTTTCGACGATAGAGTTTGTCCAAGAAAATTTCCATCCATTTAGTCATCTAGTGTATAGGTAGCTTATTATACTTTTAGAATTTGTACCCAATTTTTCTCTTTGACCAACTGCATTTCTAGACATTATGATTTCAATGTCATTGTTCCAAAGACAACATCGCAATAGCAATCTTCAATGTCAAAATCTACCCATATGTCAAGTATGCCTCTTTTGAGCTGTTCTACAGCTATGTCTAGGTTAAAAACAACCTTCTTTTCCCATCTCTCTAGGATTTCTATCATGAGAGAAGTTTTTATGGCATATATCAAGGTTTCATCCATAAACTTATCTTCCTTTTCTTTGGTGAATAGATTAATAAGTCCTTAACTACTGGCACCAGATCCCTGTTTGATCTTCTTGGTTTGCTATCAACTAGTGTACATAGCTATGTTGTTAATTCTCTTGCCCACATATCAACTAAACAATTAAGATAACCAAGTTTATACAATTAAGATAACCAAGTTTATACTCATTGTCAAAATCAAAGTTTTCTGATATGAACATACTTAGAAGAATCTTCAAGTCTGTTCTTAGCACAAATTTTTTCTTTCCCATCGAACTTTTCAAGCATCACTCCTCCCCAAGTCTTGTTATGCATTAGTTTCTATAATATAAGAACCTTGTCTTATATGAAGGAAGAGAAAAGGAAGGGCTTCACCTTTTCTTCTATTCACGGGGATTGCTTTTAGTCATGGTTATATTCTATGGAGAAGGATATTTCTTCAAGCAATATTAGAGCATAGAAATATTTGTCGATGAGTTTTTTTAGTAAGAATGCCAAGAAACTTTCAAATCTTTTTAAGATATCCGCTTCGAAGAGTGTTTTCCCTTTGTTATTTTTAACACTAAGAAATTCAATTTTACCCATTCCCAATCTTCATTTTTATGTATGCAAACTAGTCCATGCTTATGGACTAAGATATAGAAAATGTTTCAAATGCTCTTGGATATTATTATCAATATAAATAATAAGCCAAGAATATTCTCTGAAAATATCCTACATTGATTTTTAAAACTCACTGTCATTCTTCAAACCAAAGGGCATGACCATCCTATGGTAATGTACATGGGTCATGGCAAATGTAGTTTTATGCCTATCTTTTGGTACGATCCCTATTTTGTAGAATCCATATTTCAAATCAAACTCATTGAAAATTGTCTTTCCCCTTATCCTTCGCAATAATGAAGCTTTGTTTGGAATAGGATATCTAATGGGCTGTAGTACCTTATTTAACAACTTATAGTTAGCTACAAGTCTCAAGTTTCATTTCTTTTGTTGTGAATGTTTTTTCACATAGAAACCTCACCATGCCCACTAGTGGTTCGATTAAACCTTATTTAAGCAAATCTTGTATTTCTTCCTAGCAGGTCATGACATCATATGGCGTCATTAAAGTTGTAGATGTATTTTGGAGAGTAACAGACACCAATGGGTTATATGGAAGAGAAACAAAATATTTTTCCATGTGCCAAAAGGCATTAGGAGGACAAATTAATAATGTTGTGTAAACTTCTCTTTTATAAGAATAAGCATGTTTTCTCCATGCAATTGGGTATAACATATACTACTATCCATTTTATTTAATTCACTAGCAGATATATAATTTTATACATACTCTGGCTTTTTAGAGCTTCTCTTGTTGAGAAATCAAAGATCTTGTATATCAGGGTTGCTTCCTTTTAACTAGATAATTGTTTGTGAATGTTGTTAGCTTTTATTACCTTAATTGTGTTATCTTCATCAAAAATTGCCAAAATATTTATAACATGAAGATCACAAGAGACAAATAACACAAAGATGTATGCTCCATAAGGGGGAAAACCCAAACAACTAACCTGCTTACAGAATTAGATCAATGTGAGATATCCATGATCCAGACCAAGACCAAGACTTCCACAAAGATCCTAAGTCAGCCCTCCTTCATGCCTCTGAATAAGTCAAAGTCAACAAAAGTACATTCTGGTCACTTCCTGAAATTTTGACCTCTTCTTGAAATTTCGGCCCTATACCAGCTTTGAAATACTACAAAAAATCTCGCACGTGTGGACAGATTAGGGCAGAAAAGATACATTTCTCTCTCCTTTGACTTTCGTTGAAATTCTTCTTCTTGCTTGCACAAAAATTGAATTGGTTGCAAAAATGTGGAGCACAATTGCCAATATATAGTTGTTCGACCATATGAAGAGACACAACTTATGGGCTGGCTGACTTGTCCATCAGGAGAGCTGACTTGGTCTTGTGGTGAAAAAATTAACTCTTTTGACTTGAAATAGTTTTTTTCTTTTCTTCCAAATAGTCCAAATGGGACTTTGACTCGTGAATAATTTTCTTATTGATTCAATAAACCCTAGAAGCATGAAGAACATCCTATGACCAGAAAATAATAATAATAATAATGTAAATTTATTTTTCTTCTTTTTGTTTTTACATGAAATGCATGTTTATACAAGTACATTTATAACTATGAAGACCGAACCTATTTACATTTTTCAACACTCCCTCTTAACTAAGGAGATGTTCATAATTACACAACTGGATACAAGGATACTCTCAAATTGAATATTTTCATAAGAAAAGTTTAGATTGATAAGCATCATCAAACATCATCATAAACAACATTGTTAATTACAAAATAGAAAAGGCTTTGACTGACAAGCTCTATCTAGCCACTAGATCATAACATAATTCTAGGAGGCATACATTTGGACACTATCGCCACCTCTCAAGGTAAATACCCCATCTGGATGTTCACCATGTATGTCCTTATGGGACTACTTTTATCATGGATATCACCCCATCCTAAAAGAATATCGGTCCTCAGGACTGTTACCCACCACTAGTGGGTGACCCCATAGGAAACAAATTTCTCCTAGATTTGTCTTCAGTCAGTAGCCAATAGACCCTGACAGCCACCAGTGTAGCAGTTATTATGGTAGATGTCTCTGCTCCCTGTGCTAGTCATATGTCCCCTCGACCATCTGTTGAGATCATATGTTTTAAGGTGGGACACCAATTGTAATGGTATTATTTTTCATTATGTAATTGGGTTGCTTATGCTTGCTTTTCTTGGGTACACTTGGGTATGGATTATTGGGTGACTTGGAAGGACGAAGGGTTTTAAATGTAGTCTTGTTCTCTTACCTTAACTGGGGGTTTAATCCTCAACCCTAGTCCCATGGGATATCCCCTATTGGCATGCAACTTTAGGATGGGCACTACTTGGGAACCCCTGTTTTTGGTAGTGTCATCTCATTTTCCCATTCCACATTTTTCACTCCCCTCTTCACATTACAAACCCTTTTTCATCATCTTTCGCTTATGGTTCCACAAGGCTCTGTTACTCCCCTCCCGTTGTCTACATGCTTGGGTCGTGCCTGAAACAATGACCCAAAGGTTGATGCTGCTAAAAAAAGGATAAAATCATAATATAGCCACATATAACAAGAAGTATACCACAAAATGAAAAATATGGCTGGGACATTTAAATTTAACATTGGGAAAAATCCAAATATGATATCTTCCCCTTGTCATTATGGCCATCATCTTGGTTCTTGGGGCCCCTATGACCGGCTCTTTAATCATTAAGGAACCCATGTATGTCCCAACCCTCAGTGGCCGATGAAATGCCCCACTTTAAGGGGGTAATAACTGCTATATCATACACATCATGCTCTCATCCCCTAAAGCTCTGAGCAATGAAAATAAAAGGAAAATCAATAAAAGGCAAAAAGCAAATGAAGGAGTGTGGAAAAAAAAGGTCAGGGTAACTCATATACCACGATTGCTCCCTCCCGCATTCATACACCCAAATATGTGGACATCCCTCATCATTACCTCCCTTGATGCCATGGCATTTGGCCTTAGACCAATGTGTCCCTATCCACCTCACCATTATCCACATGACACCTACCACTTGAAGGGGTGTACCTTGGACATGTTCTTCCCTTTAGCAGTTGGGAACATCTAATAGGGTTGTTTATTAGCTACTCCTACCTAGGGAGGTAACACCATTACATGCTCAAAGCCCCAACTCTGGAAGGGAAACCCACTATGAAGTATCGATTTCTACCCTTGATTAACAAGCTTATTTACTAAATTGCACTAATGAATTGTTGTATTTAAAAGTGAGGAGACACATTGGATCTTATACATGATTGGTAGGTGGTTTCATTATGGGTTGGGTAGCTTAATTGGGGTCCGAGCCCACCAAAGTATCATATCAACACTTGTAGGGGATGCATTGAGAGCCATGGGTTTCCATGTGCCAAAAGGCATTAAGAGGGCAAATTTATAACTCTGTGTAAGTTAATTTGTGATAATAATAAGCATGTTTTCCCCATGCAATAGGGCATAACATATACTTCTATCCATTTTATTCAATTCACTAGAAGATATATTATTTTATACATACTTTGGCTTTTCAGAGCTTCTCTTGTTGAGAAATCAAATATCTTGTAGATTAGGGTTGATTCCTCTTAACTTGATAGTTTCTTGTGAATGTTGTTGGCTTTTATTACTTTAATTGTGTTCTCTTCATCAAGAATTACCAAAATATTTATAACATGAAGATCACAAGAGACAAATAACACAAAGATGTAGGTTCCAAGCCAGGGAAAAACCCCATTAGCAGGAAATCCCCCACAACTTCTCTTCTTATAGAATTAGATCAAAGTGAGATATCCATGACCTAAGACCAAAACCAAGACTGCCACAAAGATCCCAAGTGAGCCCTCCTTCATGCCTTTTGAATAACTCAAATTCAACAAAAGTCAATTTTGGTCACTTCTTAAAATTTCGGCCTCTTCGTGAAATTTTGGGCCTTACAATTTCAGCGTTGTACCAGCTCTGAAATATCATAGAAAATCTCACATGTGTGAACAGATTAGGGCAAAAAAATAACTTTCTCTCTCATTTGACTTCACTCTCTCTCTCCTTCGACTTTCGCTGAGATTCTTCTTCTTGCTTGCACAATAATCAAATTGGTTGCCAAAATGTGAAGCACAATTACCAATATATATTTGTTTGACCATATGAAGAGACACAACTTATGCGCTGGCTTACTTGTCCATCACGAGGGCCAACTTGGTCTTGTGGTGGCAAAATTGACTCTTTTGACTTAATTTTTTTTTTTCTTTTCTTTTCTTACAAATAGCCCAAATGGGTCTTTGACTCATGATAAATTTCCTTATTGACTCAATGAGCCCTAGAAGCATGAAGAACATGCTTTGGCTAGAAAATAATACTAATAATAATATATATATATATATATATATATATATATATATATATATATATATATATATATATTTTACATGAAATACATATTGATACAAGTACATTGATAATTATGAAGACTGAATATTTTTCAACACTCCCTCCTAACCTATGTCACAAGGTTTGTTGAACTTTAACCCTGAGGTTCGAATTTTGACGAACCTCAAATTTTTTTTGAAGTTCGACGAACC
Source organism: Pinus tabuliformis (assembly GCA_031772625.1). NCBI lineage: Eukaryota > Viridiplantae > Streptophyta > Pinopsida > Pinales > Pinaceae > Pinus > Pinus tabuliformis. The sequence goes on from CM062810.1 coordinate 743,455,894, forward strand.
TCTTCGAACCTCATAGCCATTGACCAAGTCCATAGATCAAAACTCATAACTTCATGTCACAACTCAAGCTTGTAATTTATCCTTGCAGTTTCCAAGTTTGTGATAGCATATTTTATGTTTATTGATGTTGATTTGTTACTATTTTATCCTATAATTCATTTTAAATTAATATATGTGTATATATATAGAGGAGCCTAATAGCGAACCTCATCCGAACCTCATCAGAAAATTTGAACTCAAACTGAACCTAATCATTGTCGAACCTGAACCTGAACCCGAACCATGTGACATTGCTCCTAACTAGGGAGGTATTCATAATTACACAACAAGATACAAGGATACTCTCAAATTGAAATATTCTCATAAGAAGAGTTCGATTGATAAGCATCATGAAGCATCATCATAACCAACAATGTCAATTACAAAATAGAAAGGCTTTGACTAACAAGCTCTATCCGCCACTAGATTGGAGCACAATGCTAGGAGGCATACATTTGGACACCACCGCTGCCTCTCAAGGCGCATACCCCATCCTAATGTTCACTAGGTATGTCCATATAGGATTGTTCTTATCTTGGAAATCACCCCATCCTCAAAGAATATTGTTCCTCAGGTTTGTTACCCACCACTAGTGGGTGACCATATAGGAAACGTTTCTCTCCTAGATTGTCTACAGTGGGTAGCCAACAACCCCTGACAACCACCAATGTAGCAATTATTGTGGCATATGTCTCCGCTCCCTGAGCCAGTCATATGTCCCCTCGCCCATCTATCGAGATCATATGTTTGAAGGTGGGCCACCCAATCCTAAAGGTATTATTTTTCATTATATAATTGGGTTGCTTATGCTTGTTTTTCTTGGGCACACTTGGGTATGGATTATTGGGTGACTTGGAAGGAGGAAGGGTTTTAACTGTAGTCTTTCTCCCTTACCTTAACTGGGGGGTTAATCCTCAACCCTAGTACCATGGGATCTCCTCTATTAGCATGCAACTTTATGATGGGCACTACTTGGGAACCCCTGATTTTGGTACCATGGTCCCATTTTCCCTTTTCGCATTTGTCACTCCCCTCCGCACACTACAAGCCCTTTTCGTCATCTTTCATTTCTGGGTCCACATGACTACTCGGTCCACAAGGCTCTGGTACTCCCCCTCCCCTTGTCTACATGTTTGGGTCGGGCTTGGGATAATTCCCTAGAGGTTGATGCAACTAAAAAAAAGATAAAAGTATAATATGGCCACATAATAGAAAATGTACGACAAAATGCAAAATATGGTCGGGACAATGAAATTTAGCACGTGCGAAAAAGCCAAATATGAGCTCTACCACTTATCATTATAGACATCACCCTGGTTCCTAGGGCCCCTATGAGTGCCCCTTGCATCATTAAGGAACCCATATATGTCTCAACCCTTGGTGGCCAATGAACTTCCCCACCTTAAAGGGGTAATCACTGCTATATCTGACAAAAATTGAAGAGAAAAAAACGATGGAGTAGAGGATTGCTCTTCTCAGTATTACAAATCAGTTAAATAAGATTACATTAGAAACATTAGTAATAAATGATTGGAGTGAAACTCGACTAAACTGAACTAACTGAAACTAAACTAGGACACTTGGATAAACGGTTTTGACACCTAGTAGGTGGTTGGAATTAGATTCTCCAACATTCCCCCTTAATTACAACCACATAAAAATTCAATTAAGATGTCTACTAGTCTATGTCTCAGCTAGGCTTACAATTTAAAAAATTGGCTTCAACTACATTTACTTTTCTTCTTCTCTTCTTCTAGATCTTGTAGCCTCTAAATTGTTTCAACGTTTTCTTCTTGTTGTAGGCTTCAAATTTCAGTTTCTTCATTTGCTGGTGTAGGTCTTCCATTTTTCCAGACCGTCTAAGCATTTCCTGGACTTATTCAAAAAACAACTTGAATGTGGGTTGCTGCCACATATTATCTTATGTAGTGCGCTTTTTGTCATCAATTTGTTGCAACATAAGTTTATAATAAAAAAATATTTCTCCAAGACTCTAATACTTGAAAATTTTATTGATATTCTCATCATCCAAGATGTCTTCAACATGCATTTTTGTAGCTTCTATACAGAGTTTATCAAGGCATGGTGTTGTAAGCCATTCTTCAAGGAAATTTAACTCTTCCTCAAAATCGTTTTGTGTACTCGCACACTGGAAATCAATGTTAGAATTACAAATATTTGCAAAACCACATTGGTTCTATTCCTTTTTCTTTGTAATAAGAGTTTTCTCCTGTTGCACTTCCAACTCTGCTTTTGCCTCTGTCTCTTTTTTCTCTTTGTGGACTTCCTTCTTTGCTTTTTCTTCTATCATTGTCTCTGTCTTTGTCTTTGTCTCTTCCATTTCTGTACTAACCTGTGCTGTTGCAGACAGGTTGTCTCCCACTTGGTTTTCAAATTCAAGTGAGGTTTTCTCACTAAATAGCATCATGTCTATATGATGTTTTTGTTGCATCATCTCCAACCATTAATCATTAATCAACAAGTCTTTATCAAAGTTTACATCAACAATATTAATTGTTGGATTCACTATACTATTGATTGCTCCAATGGTAACTTCATTGTCATCAGCAAGCCCTGTTGTTGGATTCACTAAATTGTCATCCGCAAACTCTATTGCTGGATCCACTAAACTTTCATCAACAAGTTCTGTTGCTAGAATCACCAAATTTTCATCAGCGAGATCTGTTGCTGGAATCACTAAATTTTCATAAGAAAGCTTTGTTGTTGGATTTACAAAATCTTCATCCACTTGCAACTGTGCATAGTGGGATTGAACAAACTTTTCAACTGGATGTAACTCTGCAAGTATAAATGCACCTTCATCTTCAACTTCAATGCTCCCCCTTACACCAAAACTCCTCTCAAGGGTATCCCAGGTCTCCTTGGCTACCTTGGCATCTGAAATCAAGGGAAGAATGTTGTCATCTACAGATTCTTTTATGCATTTCAATGTGAAGGTATTCTTTTCTTTTTTTTTCTTCTAAATCGTTCAAATATATCTCAAACGACTCTTGTTGTTTCTTCGACTTTCTCAAGCTCTTGGATTTTCCCATTTGAGTGTTGGTCGATTACAACACAACAATAAAATAAAGTTGCACACATTGCGCCTACCTATGGTTGCGCCTTCTTTATTGCTCAACATCTTTAAGAAACTTTCCCAAATGTCTTTTTGAAAAAAATAAATCAAATGAAGCCCGCCCTTTTAAATAAAAAGATTTTTCAAATATAAACCATGCTTCCCCTTTTTTTTGGGTTCACAACATCCCTTTAAAAAGAACTTTTTAATGTTTTTTTTTTTGAAGTTTTATATAAAACTGTTACACAACTACAAAGCTCTCAAATAAAAAACTTTTAAATAATCCTCTTTTAAAAAATAACGTAAATCCTGATAACATTTTTAAAACAACTTTCAAATCTCCTTTAAAAAAGAACTCTTTTCATCTTGTCGTTTTTAAGAAAGAGAACAAAAGAATTTTCAACCTTGTATTTTACGGAGATAACATAACCATGAATGTGACGAGATAACACATTCACCGATGCATCTCTTGCTTCTTCGTGTGATTGGCTTTCATTTTCGTGCTATCAATCGGTGTTTTCTTTTAATACATGTTGTTGTGCTAGCATGGGAATTCGGCTAACGCACTAGTTGAGGCTCTATGGCCGTGCGCGACGAAAATTGTTGTAAGTTTTTGAAACTAATGCGGCTCTTAAACCTTCTCAGCTGCTTTAGTAATGCCCAATGCTTCCTTTGAACATATGGGTTGCGTTAATAACACAGGTGGATTAAGCTCTTTGATGTGTTACACTGGATGTAGTTCAATTTAAAAAAAAAATTCTTGACCTTCTTCTTTACAACTAGCTTTCTCTCTGCTGCTTCTTCGCAGGAGAGGCTTCTTCAAACTTACTCAAACTTTTGTTGCTCTCTCAAAGAGTCTTATGTAGGCTTGCCTCTTCTCTCCACTGCTCTCACTTTGTTCACGTTGCTGCTCTCTCAGGGAGTCTTATGCAAACTAGCTTTGATACCATGACAAAAATTGAAGAAAACAACGTGATGGAGCAGAGGATTGTTGTTCTCAGTGTTACGAATCAGTTAAATAAGATTACATTGGAAACAATAGTAATAAATGACTGGAGTGAAACTCGACTAAACTGAACTAACTAAAACTAAACTAGGACACTTGGATAGATGGTTTTGACACCTGGCAGGTGGTTGGAATCAGATTCTCCAACAATATCATACACATCATGCTCTCATCTGCTGGAACCATGAGTAGTTAAATAAAAGGAAAGTCAATAAAAGGCAAAAGGAAAATAAAGAAGGGTGGAAAAACAAAGACTGGTGTAACTCATATACCACGATTGCTCCCTCCCACATTCATACACCTAAATACGTGGAAATCCCTCATCATTACCACCCTTGAGCCCATGGCATTTGGCCTTGAGACCCTTGTGCCCCTATCCACGTCATCATTATCCACATGACACCTACCACTTGAAGGATGTACCTTCGACATGTTCTTCCTTTTAGGGGTTGGGAATACCGAATAGGTTTTTTGTTAGCTACTCCTACCTAGGGAGGTAACACCATTACATGCTTAAAGCCCCAAGTATGGAAGGGAAACCCACTATGAAGTATCCATTTCTGCTCTTGATTAACAAGCTTATTTACTCAATTGCACCAATGAATTCTTATATCTAAAGGTGAGGAGACACATTGGATTTATACATGATTGGCAGGTGGTTTCATTGTGGATTGGGAAACTTAACTGGGGTCCAAGCACACGATAGGATTATATCAACACTTGTAGGGGATGCGTTGAGAGCCATGGGTTTCCGTCATGTGACTAAGCATTATTTCATCCCATGGGCAGCCTCAACACTTCTTGCAGCTTGTTTAATGCCCCAGATTATATGTGAGATGCAGCTTGTTTATTGCCCAGCATTATATGCGAGATGATGCACTTGGACCAACAGTGTCCCCCTCATCTAGCTTAACATTGTATATAGGGTTTGACAGTTGATCCAAGACCCAAAAGATGTTTGTCTCATCCTTGAGACATGGGAGGGAAAGCACCATTTTTCATGCCCTCATTTGGAGTAGTCTACAGGCTTATTTTTACACCAGGAGACCCATGAGACCACTACTTGTGCCTAAGAACCACTTTGGAGCACCACATGATGTTTTAGTTTGATATCAAGGGGCCATTTCCTTGACCATCATTTATGGAGCCCTCTTCTTCATCATGGCACCCTAAGGACTCAACTAGGCCTTCCAACAACCCTTCTACACCATTTCTTCATCCTTTCGGCTTCATTTTGGATGGCTTACTTTACACTTTATGAGCTATTTGGTGGGCTTGTCACCGAAGTTATGCTATTGCACATTAAAATATTTTTAGGGGCATCTTAGGCTAATTTCAATTACTTAGAGGATCATATAGATAAAGGAGACTCTTGTTTATAAGAGAATCATCATCACACTTGGATATCTCTCTTGAGAAATTCACACTTTTTCTTGGATATCTATTGGAGCTCTTTTGATGCATTTCGATGTTTTTGGGAGCTAGAATCTTGTTCTTTCTTGGGGCCGCTATATTGACCTTGGATTGGATATATCTTTTTCTATCTTGTAAGTACATTTTGTTGAAGATTTTTCCATGTAATAATGTTCAATGTGTGGAAATTTTGCAACTAGCTAGTATTCCTTGTGCCTTAGGTATTGAATATCATTGTAAAAAAATGTTGGATTGCAAATTTGTGCATGTTACTCATTGAATAACAAGTAGATGAATGTTTCTAGTGGATTTAAAACTTGTTTTCTTCCATAAAAATCCATTGATCTTGGGTGGGTAAATGCTAAAGAGAGAAAGCTAGGGCGTCACAATTTAGCATCCCTGAAGACAAATTTAAACTGAATTTTGAATCACATAGACTCCATAGCCCAAGGGTAAGGCACTAATCCAAGAAAATTTGGTTATTACCCTTCTTTTACCTCTCTTTTTCTCCTCCGGAATTTTCGACCTCCTATCCTAGATGACCTAGCTAGAGCTTCCATTGAAATTTATTACAGGGATTATTTTTCAAATCCATCTAGATAGGCTACTGTGCTCATGTCTCCTGTAGCGATCCTCTAGGTTTGGTTGAATTCCCATGGTCTGTTTGCAAGAAAATTCAAGTCCTAGCTCTGACTTTGGAATGTTATCTCCAACGCTATTCATTGGATGTCTTCAAAGGATCATTTACATTTTAAATTTTGAGATATCAATCATCTTAGGTCCTTTCTCCATCCTTGCTTGACCCAGTGAGCATATTGGAGGACTTCTTGATGAAAATTTGGATGCCCAAATTTCTACTACAACAACTTATTAAGTTTCTCCTACTTTTTAATTTCTGAATCAAGTTACGTATTGTTTCCTACAGTGAATATCGAAACTAATACATTGCAGTCTTGCTAATTTTATGATAACAATGGTATGTTCTATGCTTAGAGCAATTTTACTTCAATTTCTTTATTAGTCCAATATCAATATATTGTTTAGCAATCACATCAACATGATAGTAAAATGTAGATAGAACATAAACAGTATCAGTAGCAGACTAGCCATGACAAGAGGACACAAGATATGGCACCAACGAGGGACAAACCCCAATGTGGGGAAACCCTTGATCAATTCTTCTTATAATTCTTCAAATGTTCAGCAGAGGGAGACAATACAATATACAATATTCACTTGCCCAATCACAGTGAAATCTGATTAGTCAAACAACAGAAACAAAAAGTGATCCAGGTGGATGTTGGTGGCCACCCACCTATCCCATTTGGACCCCCACAACTGTCTCTTTCAGTCTTTTCAGTTTCCTAAATTGCAGCACAGTTTACTATTTTTAGCAGTTTTTTTGGGTCCTGAACTTCCGGAGCCGTTTTGAGGCCCTAAACGACATTTTTTTGGGAATCTGGGGCAACATGGGTCCATGGACCGATGTTGCCCCCCAAAGTGGTAGTACTCGGATAGATCTTTCTAACGAGCTATCGTACGCGTCAAACGGAGATCGTATGCCAAAGTTACGACCCCGGAAAATTGATGTACCAATTTACCCTAACGGGGCCCACAATTTGGCGTTTCATCTTCTAGGGTTAGGTTTCGGGATGTGAAGGGTTTTCCATTGTTTCTCAACAATAAATAGGCCTTCGAGCCTCATTGTAACACAGTTTTTAGAACAGTTCAGAGGCATGTAGCCGACACATCTCTTCTCAGAGATAAGCTACCATCGCCCTAGCTGGTTTATTTCCATTTCTGGTTGTAAGCATATTTCGGTATTTTCCATTAATGAAATGAAGTATTATTTCCGTTGCATCTCTGTATTTATGGTTATCGCATCTCTGTATTTATGGTTATCTCTATAATCTATTGCGTTCCTGTCTAAATCCGGATCAGTGGTATCAGAGCGGTCTGCTTTTTCTCTGTTTTTCTTTGCATGTTCCCAACGAGGTCGGGATATAAGGAGTTAGGGCTTGAATTGGTCGAACCTTTGCAAGACCAGCCTCGCAAATCTCGACGACCTCCCATGGCGGATGAGAAGAAAGACGAGGGGGCAGGAGATCCTATCAGAATCTTGCTCGAAGAAGCCCTCGAGCGGCAAAGGAACGCGATGATGGATAGCTTTGTGCAGATCCTTCAGCGGCTACCCAGAGGCGACGCATCGGCTTCCAACAGCGACTCTGGAAATGCCACACCCTTCAAGGTACAAGTTAATTTTGAAATCCCCATCTTTGAGGGTCAAATAGACGCAGATGCTGTAGATAAATGGTTAAATCTGCTAGATGGGTATTTTTCTGTTCATGAATTTTCAAATCGGGAAAAGATTGTTTTTGCTCTTCTCAAAGCAGCCCCCCACGTCAAGGACTGGTGGGAAACCTACTGCGAACAGAAGGATGAAAGTACAGGCTCACTATTTTCAGCTGCACCCACTTGGAATGACTTCCGGGATGCCATCAAGGAGCAATACTTCCCTGTCGGAAGCTATGAGGACAAATACATCAAATGGACCACACTGTCGCAGGGACGAGACCAAGATGTGTCGGAGTTCACAAACATTTTTCATACCCTTCGCACATAGTTGGGTATCAAAGATTCTGAGCTGCATCTGATACTCAAATACCGCGGCTGCCTACACAGATACATCCAGGAAGAGATGGGGTTCTTGAACATCTCCTCACTCGGCACAACATATCGATATGCTGTTAAAATCGAGCAAAAGTTCAAACAGAAGAAGCGAGACTTTGAATCTGCAAATCCGAAGCCCAAAGGACAAAGCCAAGGCGGGGTGACCCAAGACAACCCGTCGAAACCGCAAGAAAAGAACAACACCACGAAACCGAAGAAGGACACAGGAAAGTGGTGTGAGTTCCACAAGAGTCCCACTCATAACACAAGTGAGTGTCGGACCAAGTAGTCGCTGGTGGCTGAGTTGAAGGCTTCCGAATCAGATGCATGTTCCGACCCTGAGCCAGAACCCGACAAGGGGAATGGCAAAGGGAAGCAGATCATTGATGCGGATCCCAGTGCCACTGTTGCCACCGCCAAGATCCAGAAGAATGAACCTGTAGATCCAGAAGAGGGGGAGCGTCTTTTCCACTCACAGATGTGGGTGAAGGGTTCGCCGCTGCAATTCATTGTCGACAGTGGCAGCCAAAAGAACCTCATTTCAGCAGAGGTCGTGAAGCGGTTGGGCCTACCTACTACACCACACCCACATCCGTACAGTATCGGGTGGCTTCACGAAGGACGAGATCTGAAAGTTCGCCAGCAGTGCCGCCTTCCCTACAGCATCAAACCCTTCACAGACGAGGTATTGTGTGATGTTACACCTCTGGATGTTTGTGATGTACTATTAGGCCAGCCATACTTGTGGAGGCGACATGCTGTGTATGAGTCAAGGCCTCGTGCTGTCATTATTTCTTTGAATAATTCATTATACAGGATACCAGAGGTAGCCCCACCTACTGCCACATCCTTGATCACTACCAAGAAAGGCAGCAAGCTCATATCACAGACCAGGAAATTCATCTGTATGGGGAAGATCGTTGCTACATCCATGGCCCCCGCAAAGGATTCCTCCACGCAGCAGCAGCAGCAAAGGGATACGGTCATGAAAAAACACAGGAACAACTTCTCCTCACCCACATGGGTACCACACAAGTTTCAGGTGGGCAACAAAGTCTGGTTGCATCGACAGAAAGAACGCCTTACCAGAACCCATCAGAAGCTCAGATCACTCCGACATGGTCCTTACAGCAGTACCAAGGCTATGGGGAACAATGCTTTGAAACACATCATTCCTCCATTCCTTCGCCGGCACCAAATGTTCAATGTGGACCATCATCAACCATGCTTCCCACCATCACTGGACACATCAGAGATTGCAGGACAAGTTCAGCAGATGGAGGAACTCAACGCAATGGGGACCATTGCTTCCTAAGGGGGGAGGAATGATCCAGGTGGATGTTGGTGGCCACCCACCTATCCCATTTGGACCCCCACAACTGTCTCTTTCAGTCTTTTCAGTTTCCTAAATTGCGGCACAGTTTACTATTTTTAGCAGTTTTTTTGGGTCCTAAACTTTCGGAGCCGTTTTGAGGCCCTAAACGACATTTTTTTGAGAATCTGGGGCAACATGGGTCTGTGGACCGATGTTTCCTCCCAAAGTGGTAGTACTCGGATAGATCTTTCTAACGATCTATCGTACGCGTCAAACGGAGATCGTATGCCAAAGTTACGACCCCGGGAAATTGATGTACCAATTTACCCAAACGGGGCCCACAATTTGGCGTTTCATCTTCTAGGGTTAGGTTTCGGGATGTGAAGGGTTTTCCATTGTTTCTCAACAATAAATAGGCCTTCGAGCCTCATTGTAACACAGTTTTTAGAACAGTTCAGAGGCATGTAGCCGACACATCTCTTCTTAGAGATAAGCTACCATCACCCTAGCTGGTTTATTTCCATTTCTGGTTGTAAGCATATTTCGGTATTTTCCATTAATGAAATGAAGTATTATTTCCGCTGCATCTCTGTATTTATGGTTATCGCATCTCTGTATTTATGGTTATCTCTGTAATCTATTGCGTTCCTGTCTAAATCCGGATCAGTGGTATCAGAGCGGTCTGCTTTTTCTCTGTTTTTCTTTGCATGTCCCCAACAAGGTCGGGATATAAGGAGTTAGGGCTTGAATTGGTCGAACCTTTGCAAGACCAGCCTCGCAAATCTCGACGACCTCACATGGCGGATGAGAAGAAAGATGAGGGGGCAGGAGATCCTATCAGAATCTTGCTCGAAGAAGCTCTCGAGCGGCAAAGGAACGCGATGATGGATAGCTTTGCGCAGATCCTTCAGCGGCTACCCAGAGGCGACGCATCGGCTTCCAACAACGACTCTGGAAATGCCACACCCTTCAAGGTACAAGTTAATTTTGAAATCCCCATCTTTGAGGGTCAAATAGACGCAGATGCCGTAGATAAATGGTTAAATCTGCTAGATGGGTATTTTTCTGTTCATGAATTTTCAAATCGGGAAGAGATTGTTTTTGCTCTTGTCAAAGCAGCCCCCCAAGTCAAGGACTGGTGGGAAACCTACTGCGAGTAGAAGGATGAAAGTACAGGCTCACTATTTTCAGCTGCACCCACTTGGAATGACTTCCGGGATGCCATCAAGGAGCAATACTACCCTGTCAGAAGCTATGAGGACAAATACATCAAATGGACCACACTGTGGCAGGGACGAGACCAAGATGTGTCGGAGTTGACAAACATTTTTCATACCCTTCGCACACAGTTGGGTATCAAAGATTCTGAGCTGCATCTGATACTCAAATACCGCGGCTGCCTACACAGATGCATCCAGGAAGAGATGGGGTTCTTGAACATCTCCTCACTCGGCACAGCATATCGATACGCTGTTAAAATCGAGCAAAAGTTCAAACAGAAGAAGCGAGACTTTGGATCTGCAAATCCGAAGCCCAAAGGACAAAGCCAAGGCGGGGTGACCCAAGACAACCCGTCGAAGCCGCAAGAAAAGAACAACACCACGAAACCGAAGAAGGACACAGGAAAGTGGTGTGAGTTCCACAAGAGTCCCACTCATAACACAAGTGAGTGTCGGACCAAGCAGTCGCTGGTGGCTGAGTTGAAGGCTTCCGAATCAGATGCATGTTCCGACCCTGAGCCAGAACCCGACAAGGGGAATGGCAAAGGGAAGCAGATCATTGATGCGGATCCCAGTGCCACTGTTGCCACCGCCAAGATCCAGAAGAATGAACCTGTAGATTCAGAAGAGGGGGAGCGTCTTTTCCACTCACAGATGTGGGTGAAGGGTTCGCAGCTGCAATTCATTGTCGACAGTGGCAGGCAAAAGAACCTCATTTCAGCAGAGGTCGTGAAGCGGTTGGGCCTACCAACTACACCACACCCACATCCGTACAGTATCGGGTGGCTTAACGAAGGACGAGATCTGAAAGTTCGCCAGCAGTGCCGCCTTCCCTACAGCATCAAACCCTTCACAGACGAGGTATTGTGTGATGTTACACCTCTGGATGTTTGTGATGTACTATTAGGCCAGCCATACTTGTGGAGGCGACATGCTGTGTATGAGTCGAGGCCTCGTGCTGTCATTATTTCTTTGAATAATTCATTATACAAGATACCAGAGGTAGCCCCACCTACTGCCACATCCTTGATCACTACCAAGAAAGGCAGCAAGCTCATATCACAGACCAGGAAATTCATCTGTATGGGGAAGATCGTTGCTACATCCATGGCCCTCGCGAAGGATTCCTCCACGCAGCAGCAGCAGCAAAGGGATACGGTCATGAAAAAACACAGGAACAACTTCTCCTCACCCACATGGGTACCACACAAGTTTCAGGTGGGCAACAAAGTCTGGTTGCATCGACAGAAAGAACGCCTTACCAGAACCCATCAGAAGCTCAGATCACTCCGACATGGTCCTTACAGCAGTACCAAGGCTATGGGGAACAATGCTTTGAAACACATCATTCCTCCATTCCTTCGCCGGCACCAAATGTTCAATGTGGACCATCGTCAACCATGCTTCCCACCATCACTGGACACATCAGAGATTGCAGGACAAGTTCAGCAGATGGAGGAACTCAACGCAATGGGGATCATTGCTTCCTAAGGGGGGAGGAATGATCCAGGTGGATGTTGGTGGCCACCCACCTATCCCATTTGGACCCCCACAACTGTCTCTTTCAGTCTTTTCAGTTTCCTAAATTGCAGCACAGTTTACTATTTTTAGCAGTTTTTTTGGGTCCTGAACTTCCGGAGCCGTTTTGAGGCCCTAAACGACATTTTTTTGGGAATCTGGGGCAACATGGGTCCATGGATCCATGTTGCCTCCCAAAGTGGTAGTACTCGGATAGATCTTTCTAACGAGCTATCGTACGCGTCAAACGGAGATCGTATGCCAAAGTTACGACCCCGGGAAATTGATGTAGCAATTAACCCAAACGGGGCCCACAATTTGGCGTTTCATCTTCTAGGGTTAGGTTTCGGGATGTGAAGGGTTTTCCATTGTTTCTAAACAATAAATAGGCCTTCGAGCCTCATTGTAACACAGTTTTTAGAACAGTTCAGAGGCATGTAATCGACACATCTCTTCTCAGAGATAAGCTACCATCGCCTTAGCTGGTTTATTTCCATTTCTGGTTGTAAGCATATTTCGGTATTTTCCATTAATGAAATGAAGTATTATTTCCGCTGCATCTCTGTATTTATGGTTATCGCATCTCTGTATTTATGGTTATCTCTGTAATCTATTGCGTTCCTGTCTAAATCCGGATCAGTGGTATCAGAGCGGTCTGCTTTTTCTCTGTTTTTCTTTGCATGTCCCCAACGAGGTCGGGATATAAGGAGTTAGGGCTTGAATTGGTCGAACCTTTGCAAGACCAGCCTCGCAAATCTCGACGACCTCCCATGGCGGATGAGAAGAAAGACGAGGGGGTAGGAGATCCTATCAGAATCTTGCTCGAAGAAGCCCTCGAGCGGCAAAGGAACGCGATGATGGATAGCTTTGCGCAGATCCTTCAGCGGCTACCCAGAGGCGACGCATCGGCTTCCAACAGCGACTCTGGAAATGCCACACCCTTCAAGGTACAAGTTAATTTTGAAATCGCCATCTTTGAGGGTCAAATAGACGCAGATGCCGTAGATAAATGGTTAAATTTGCTAGATGGGTATTTTTCTGTTCATGAATTTTCAAATCGGGAAAAGATTGTTTTTGCTCTTCTCAAAGCAGCCCCCCACGTCAAGGACTGGTGGGAAACCTACTGCGAGCAGAAGGATGAAAGTACAGGCTCACTATTTTCAGCTGCACCCACTTGGAATGACTTCCGGGATGCCATCAAGGAGCAATACTACCCTGTTGGAAGCTATGAGTACAAATACATCAAATGGACCACACTGTGGCAGGGACGAGACCAAGATGTGTCGGAGTTCACAAACATTTTTCATACCCTTCGCACAAAGTTGGGTATCAAAGATTCTGAGCTGCATCTGATACTCAAATACCGCGGCTGCCTACACAGATACATCCAGGAAGAGATGGGGTTCTTGAACATCTCCTCACTCGGCACAGCATATCGATACGCTGTTAAAATCGAGCAAAAATTCAAACAGAAGAAGCGAGACTTTGGATCTGCAAATCCGAAGCCCAAAGGACAAAGCCAAGGCGGGGTGACCCAAGACAACCCGTCGAAGCCGCAAGAAAAGAACAACACCACGAAACCGAAGAAGGACACAGGAAAGTGGTGTGAGTTCCACAAGAGTCCCACTCATAACACAAGTGAGTGTCGGACCAAGCAGTCGCTGGTGGCTGAGTTGAAGGCTTCCGAATCAGATGCATGTTCCGACCCTGAGCCAGAACCCGACAAGGGGAATGGCAAAGGGAAGCAGATCATTGATGCGGATCCCAGTGCCATTGTTGCCACCGCCAAGGTCCAGAAAAATGAACCTGCAGATCCAGAAGAGGGGGAGCGTCTTTTCCACTCACAGATGTGGGTGAAGGGTTCGCCGCTGCAATTCATTGTCGACAGTGGCAGCCAAAAGAACCTCATTTCAGCAGAGGTCATGAAGTGGTTGGGCCTACCAACTACACCACACCCACATCCGTACAGTATCGGGTGGCTTCACGAAGGACGAGATCTGAAAGTTCGCTAGCAGTGCCGCCTTCCCTACAGCATCAAACCCTTCACAGACGAGGTATTGTGTGATGTTACACCTCTGGATGTTTGTGATGTACTATTAGGCCAACCATACTTGTGGAGGCGACATGCTGTGTATGAGTCAAGGCCTCGCGCTGTCATTATTTCTTTGAATAATTCATTATACAGGATACCAGAGGTAGCCCCACCTACTGCCACATCCTTGATCACTACCAAGAAAGGCAGCAAGCTCATATCACAGACCAGGAAATTCATCTGTATGGGGAAGATCGTTGCTACATCCATGGCCCTCGCGAAGGATTCCTCCACGCAGCAGCAGCAACAAAGGGATACGGTCATGAAAAAACACAGGAACAACTTCTCCTCACCCACATGGGTACCACACAAGTTTCAGGTGGGCAACAAAGTCTGGTTGCATCGACAGAAAGAACGCCTTACCAGAACCCATCAGAAGCTCAGATCACTCCGACATGGTCCTTACAGCAGTACCAAGGCTATGGGGAACAATGCTTTGAAACACATCATTCCTCCATTCCTTCGCCGGCACCAAATGTTCAATGTGGACCATCGTCAACCATGCTTCCCACCATCACTGGACACATCAGAGATTGCAGGACAAGTTCAACAGATGGAGGAACTCAACGCAATGGGGACCATTGCTTCCTAAGGGGGGAGGAATGGTCCAGGTGGATGTTGGTGGCCACCCACCTATCCCATTTGGACCCCCACAACTGTCTCTTTCAGTCTTTTCAGTTTCCTAAATTGCGGCACAGTTTACTATTTTTAGCAGTTTTTTTGGGTCCTGAACTTCCGGAGCCGTTTTGAGGCCCTAAACGACATTTTTTTGGGAATCTGGGGCAACATGGGTCCATGGATCGATGTTGCCTCCCAAAGTGGTAGTACTCGAATAGATCTTTCTAACGAGCTATCGTACGCGTCAAACGGAGATCGTATGCCAAAGTTACGACCCCGGGAAATTGATGTACCAATTTACCCAAACGGGGCCCACAATTTGGCGTTTCATCTTCTAGGGTTAGGTTTCGGGATGTGAAGGGTTTTCCATTGTTTCTCAACAATAAATAGGCCTTCGAGCCTCATTGTAACACAGTTTTTAGAACAGTTCAGAGGCATGTAGCCAAAACATCTCTTCTCAGAGATAAGCTACCATCGCCCTAGCTGGTTTATTTCCATTTCTGGTTGTAAGCATATTTCGGTATTTTCCATTAATGAAATGAAGTATTATTTCTGCTGCATCTCTGTATTTATGGTTATCGCATCTCTGTATTTATGGTTATCTCTATAATCTATTGCGTTCCTGTCGAAATCCGGATCAAAAAGCCCTAACGAGAAAGTCAACGCTAGTCAACAAGGCAGATTTTGACCTCCGAAATAGCTCAGTCAAACTCGGTCAACTTGACCTCCAACAGCAAGTCAAATCAACGCGAAAAGAGTCCAAAAAATTCCAGTAAAATTTGGTCAACAAAAGTCAATGCTGCAACAAACCCTAGCACTGTCAATGTTGGTCAAAAAATAGCCTTGGATTTTGTGCCCATATTTGTGGCCTGCCCAAACAGAAATACCCCACACAAAACCATAGTCAAAGATGGTCAACGTTGGTCAAAACAGTGTTCTGCAAATTTCGGTCAACTCTGGTCAACGCAACAAAGTATAGTCCTTTTGTTCGCACGTGTGGAGAGAGAAGCTTTAGAAATCCGTACGAAATGAAGAAGAGAGAGATGTGTGAGTGAATGAAGTGTCCAAATGAGGAGGAGGCACTTTGTATTTATATGCAAACGTTGAGGATGAATAGATGTGACTGTTGGGCTTTTGCACCTAGATTAGTTCGTTGGCCGAGCTTGACAATTTGTCCATAATCAAAATAAATTCACAATTCCATTTGTACATGTCAGAATGGGATGATCTTTAGATCAATCCTACACCTCTCAGAGAGAGGAACCCAATAAAAATATCAGTGGTCTCATATGCGCTACCCAAGGTGAAGTTTGGCCCTAGTTTCCAAAATTAACAAGTCTACAACATATAAATTATAAGCGGAAATAAGAAACTGAAAAAGAAAGAGATACAACACATCTACATAGTTATTTTTGGACAAATGTCCCTGGAAAAATCCAATGCAGGGAAACCGGTGCAACAATACAACGATTTAATATTAAGCAATAGTAATTTCTGAATACAATCTTTGGATGCCTTCCTGACAATCTAATTACAGAGAATATCACTAACAGAGAAATTTGTGAGATTACCTCACACTATCACTGGAAGTTCTGGCTAATCTAGCCCTTGAATGAACAACCTCTAGCTGCCTCTGCGCAGTGTCTGTGTCAGCCCAATGTCACATTGCCTAGGAACTATGTCACTCTTCCCAGCAGATTGATTTGCCTTTGAGATTCTGACTTCTTCTCTCCCGGTCTCACACCTCGGCTTCCAGCGACGAAAATCGAACCCTCTAGCAAATTTCAGACTCCCTCAAGGCTTCTGCGCTAGCCTACACTGCCTTTGCATAGCTCTGCGTTAGCCTCTCTGGCTTTGCGCTGCCTCTGCATGGCTCTGCGTCAGCCTCTCTGGCTCTGCGCTGTCTCTTCGTCAGCCTCTCTAGCTCTGCGCTACCTCTGCATGGCTCTGCGTCAGCCTCTTTGGCTCCGCGCTGCCTCTGCATGGCTCTGCGTTAGCCTCTCTGGCTCTGCACTGCCTATGCATGACTCTGTGTCAGCCTCTCTTGCTCTGCGTTGCCTATACTGGATCTCTCTCTCTCTCTCTTCTCTGTTGAGTATTCTCAGACCGGGAAAGATTTCCCTTCGGATACTATCCTTGCCCCTCTCTACAAAATATCACTATCGAAAATCGCTCCAGCAACTGCTCTACTTCAGAAAATTGAACCTCTGATCTCCTCTCTATGTGTTCTCCAAGTGCACCTAAAGCCACTTCTTATATCTTCCTGTTGGACAACCGACGACCCAGATTAACTTCTAATCGATGGCTTAGATCGTTTTGGATTGATCCTCTTCTTCTACCACCCATAATTTAGATTAAAACCAATTAATTATTTTAATTTCCTGAGTTTAGACTTAGGGTCCCATTAAAAGTAATTAATTATTTTAATAAAACTCTCTGGGTGGAATTTCCAAAAACGATTTATGGGTATTAGAGAATGCATGTGCCTAAGCCTTCTTGCAAATTTTGAGACTTAGAGCACATTCGATGCTAGCAGAAATCAACACTCCCTCTTAGCGAGGAATGTGCTCTAGCAATGCAACCTGCTGAAGCATCACTTTGTTCTGTAACATCTCCTTCTACACTGTTGATGTCGGACAACCTGTCCACCAACTACTGTGCAAATGTTGCATTTGTACTGCAGTCTGCTGTTGAGCTTGCCGCTTCTAACACTACATCCGTACTGCAACTCCCTCTCAATTCTGCATTTGTGCTGTTGCTGGTACTGCCACTGGTAACTACATCTGCATTGCAACCTTCTACAACTGCTGCTGCTACTGCATCAACAATGGAAAAACATCCCAAATTACTGAACTGGTGTTTAGTATGATGCATCTTGTCGTTGGAGTCCGACTGCTACTAGTCTCTAATCTATTCCTCTGAAAACTCTGCAGTGCTGTTGACCTCTGCTCTGTGACATTTGCATTGCTACCAACTCTGCTCTGCGGTGCTGTTGACCTCTGCTCTGTGCCATTTGCATTGCTGCCAACTCTGCTCTGCGGTGCTCAGTCTGTGGCTCTCTTAGCTACTGCAACTGTCACTCCATCACTCCTTTGCGTCAACTGATCCAATGTGTCCACGACCTAAGCCAACGCGGCCACTTCAGACAATCTATTAATACATAAGCTTCTCTCATGAATGCGCACCAAACAAATGACCCTTCATGCTCTTTAAATAGAGATCATGGACCAATTGGGTGTTAAGCCATAGATCAAGTGTCAGTAATACCGAGGAGAGAATGAACCATCGGATCACTTCATGTCTAGAAAATATCGCGATCGTCAGATTGTCAGTTACAAAAAGTACATACTAAAGAAACACACTTTATCTAACTATACAGTAGACCTAGTTATACTTAATTATTTCTAATGTGTCGGAATATCCTAACATCCCCCCTTAAGAACAACTTGGGATAAGATTGAAGGATGTAAAAATATGACACAATAGGAGAAGGAAGGAGGCATTAGATCCTATCCCCCCTTAGTGACAACTTCTTGAACTCCAACCATAAATCGAAGATGAGTAAACTTTGCCTCTGTGAGAGCCTTTTTAAAGATGTTTGCAACTTGACATCGGTTGAACAATATTGCATTTCAAGAACATGGTCATGAATGAGCTTTCTAATGAAGTGGATGTGTAGTTCAATGTGTTTGTTGCGTTGATGTTGGACTGGATCTTTGCATAGTTGAATGGCACTTTGATTATCACACCAAAGTGTAGTTGGATTCTGTTGTTGAAAACCAAACTCTGATAGGATTTGACGAAGCCACGTGGATTCTTTACTAGCTTCAACGACGCCATGATACACTGCTTCTACTGAAGAAAGAGAAATGGCACTTTGTTTCTTGCAAGCCCATTTAATAGGTCCAGAACCAAGAGTGAAGACATAACTTGTAGTAGGCTTCCGATCATCAGGGTCACCAGCCCAATCAGAATTAGTGAAACCATCCAATAGAGGAGATACTTCGGCACTGTAATGAATCCCAAACTGAACTGTACCTCGAACATAGTGAAGTATTCTTTTGGATTCTTTCCAATGACTTTCATGTTCTTTTTTCATAAACCGAACAACAAGGCCAACAACAAAGTAAAGCTCAGGACGGGTATGGGTCAGATACAAAAGTTTTCCAACAAGTTGACGATATAATGTAGCATCAACTTCAGAGGAAGTACAGGTGGCTGAAAGTTTGAATCCAGGCTGAAAGGGAGAAGGGGTTGGCTAACAGTATTCCATATGAAAGTGTTGTAGAAGATCACAAGAATACTTGGACTGGGAAAGGGAAATCCCTTCTTTGGATTGCAAGACTTGAAGACTGAGAAAATAATGCAAGTGTTCTAAGTCTGTCATTTCGAACTGCTTTTTAAGGCTAAACTTCACATGGTTTATAAGGTTGGGATCACTACTAGTAAGGATAAGATCATCAACATAAAGAACAAGAATGATAAGAGACATACCCACTTTCTTGGTGTAGAGAATATTGTCAAAATGACACCTAAAAAAGCCAGTATCTAAAAGAAAGCTATCCATTTTGTCATACCAAGCCCGAGGGGCTTGCTTGAGATGATAAAGGGATTTCTTAAGCCGACATACAAGGATAGAGACTTTTTTTATAAAGTGAGGAGGTTGTTCCATATAGATTTCTTCATGAAAGTCCCAATGCAAGAAGGAAGATTTAACATCCATCTGATGGACTTCCCATTTGTTCATTTTGGCAACAAGGGAGAAGGTTTTAGTATAGTCAATGCCTTCAACTTGTGAAAAACCCTTAAAAACAAGATGAGCTTTATGTTTATCAACTTTTCCATCTGGTCCAAACTTGGTTCTATAAACCCATTTGCATCTAACATGGTTTTGTCCCTTTGGAAGAGGAAAAAGGTCCCATGTATCATTTTCCAATAATGAACGATATTCTTCATTCATAGCTGCCTTCCAATCTGGATTGCCTGAAACTTCTACAAAGGTGTCAGGATCATAAGTCGGTGAAGCTAGAGCAAGTAAAGAAGAGGCTCTATCGAATTGAGAAGGTGTACGGCGTTGATCTGTAGGATCACCTGTAAGAGAAGTTGCTGCATCTCGAGTAGCGTGGGCCTTATCAAACCTTGTTTTCAGGACCCAATATTTCTTTTTATTTACTTCCTTTTTTCTTTTAAGGGGGCATGTTAGTGTTCGTATTTTCCAACACATCATTTTCCAAAGAGATAACTATTGTGAGTTGTAAGCTAATGTAGGGGTTCTTGCCCAACAAATTATCATAGATATTTTTAGCTAACAATGAGCCTTCTCCATTTTTATATATAGAAAAAGGTGTACGGCGTTGATCTGTAGGATCACCTGTAAGAGAAGTTGCTGCATCTCAAGTAGCGTGGGCCCATTTTGGATGCTGAGGAGCTGAAGGAGGATCCTGAGAAGGTGGGGGAGGATTGTTATCCTCGCTGTCATCATTTGAAGAAGGAATATTTTCAGAAGTTGAAGGGATAGAGAGAGTAGACACATCTTGCCGAATTAGGCTCGTAGGTCGATATAGTTTCAAGAAAATTTACATGTCTTCTAATGATAACATTTTTGGATTTAGGTTGAAGAAGTCTATATCTTTTGACATCTTCATAATATCCAACAAAAATAATTTTTTCACTCTTAGGTTCTAAGGCTAGGGAGAAGGTTATCCAAGAAGAAATTGTAAGGAAGAGGGAAATATTACAAGCCATGAAAGAGAGTGTGTGATGATTTTGAAATTCAAGACTCCTCTTCTATCCCTTCCACCAATGACCCTTTTCACTATGTTCCTCTTCCTCTTGGGTCTTATCATCAAGGCCAACAATCTAAATGAACAAAGAGGCTGAACATCTAGATATATTTCTCATCCTCTGCGAGCACTGACTTTGCTAATCCCACTTCCTCCCAGCCAAGTCGGCGACCCACTTTGGATGAACATTGGAAACGACAATGCAAAGAATCTTCTTTTCAATACATTTCTAGATGGTGGTAGGATGCATATATTTCAATTAATGCTGCTCTCTCATCTTATTACCAAGCTATGTGGGACTCTATTATAGCTAGAGGAAAGGGCTTCAAAGGCCCTACTATGCATGACTTGAGGGGAGCTCTTTTGTAAAAAGAGATTTCTTCCATTGATGAGTATTTGCCTGAGTATAAAGAGTCATGGCTCAAAACAGTTTGTTCCATCAAGTCAAATAGATGGACCATTGGAAAAAACCGCACTATCATTAATTTCCTTGTTTTTTTCCCTCAAGGAACCATGTTTTGAGATCAACTGATGCATCTGAATGGTGAAGGATGCGACCCTGCTATTTGAGCTTTTGGATGAGATTATTCAGGAAGTGTGGGTGCAAAATTTTGTGCAAGTCATCATAGATAATACTTCAAACTATGTTCTTGGTGGAAAGATGCTTGAGTCCAAATATTAAAACTTAAGCACTAACGACCAAGACTAAAACTAAATCAAGGGCTAGGATCATCTTGAATTCGATCCGTGTGAGTTTCTAGACTATTCTCTCCTTGACTTAATTAATTATGATTAATTAACCAGTTTTCCTAAGTTTAAAATCTAATTAAGTCATTTCTAGGTGGAATTTCCAGAAATGATTTTTGGGTTTTGGAGATCTCATGCATTCTAGCCTCTCCGCCAAATTTCATGGCTAGAACACATCCAGTGCTATAGAAACTAACACTTCCTCTTAGCGAGGGCTGTGTTTTCTTTAGTGCTGCACATCTTGCCACAACAACCTGTCACATGTATCATTTGCCAATAATGAACGATATCCTTCATTCATAACTGCGTCCCAATCTAGAAGGCCTGAAGCTTCTGCAAAGGTGTTAGGATCATAAGTCGTTGAAGTTTGAGCCAGTAAAGAAGAGGCTCTATCACACTGAGAATATGTACGACGTTGATCTGTAGGATCACTTGCAAGAGCACTTGCTGCAGCTCGAGTAGCGTCGGCCCATTTTGGACGCCGAGGAGCTGAAGGAGGATCCCGAGAAGGTGTGAGAGGATTGTGATCCTCACTGTCATCATTTGAAGAACAAATATTTTCAGAAGTTGAAGGGATAGAGAGAGGTGGCACATCCGTCGAACAAGGCTCGTAGGACGAAATATTTTCAAGAAAATCTACATCTCTTCTAATGATAACATTTTTGGATTTAGGTTGAAGAAGTATCCATCGATATTTTCAGAATATACAACAAAAATAAAATTTTCACTCTTAGGTTCTAAGGCTAGGGAGAAGGTTATCCAAGAAGAAACTATAAGGAAGAGGGAAATATTACAAGCCATGAAAGAGAGTGGGTATGATGATTTTGAGATTCAAGACTACTCTTTTATCCCTTCCAGCAATGACCCCTTTCACTATGTTCCTCTTACTCTTGGGTCTTGTCATCAAGGGAAACAATCTAAAGGAACAAAGAGGCCAAACATCCAGATTTATTTCTCATCCTCTACCAGCACTGCCTTTACTAATTCCACTTCCTCCTGGCCAAGTCGTCGACCCACTTTGGATGAACATTGGAAAAGACAATGCAATGAATCTTCTTTTCAAAACATTGCTAGACTCTCTCACCTTATTACCAAGCTATGTGGGACTCTATTATAGCTACAGGAAAGGGCTTCAGAGGCCCTACTATGCATGACTTGTGGGGAGCTCTTTTGTAAAAAGAGATTTCTTCCATTGATGAGTATTTGCCTGAGTATAAAGAGTCAATGCCCAAAACAGGGTGTTCCATCGTGTCAGATGGATGGACCATTGAAAAGAACCGCGCTATTAATTTCCTTGTTTTTCGCCCTCAAGGAACCATTTTTTGAGATTAATTGATGGATCTAAATGGTGAAGGATGCAACCCTTCTATTTGAGCTTTTGGATGA
This sequence comes from Pinus tabuliformis, assembly GCA_031772625.1. Lineage (NCBI taxonomy): Eukaryota > Viridiplantae > Streptophyta > Pinopsida > Pinales > Pinaceae > Pinus > Pinus tabuliformis. The sequence goes on from CM062810.1 coordinate 743,478,777, forward strand.
GATTATTCAGGAAGTGGGGGCACAAAATGGTGCGCAAGTCATCACAGATAATGCCTCAAACTATGTTCTTGGTGGAAAGATGCTCGAGTCCAACTATTGAAACTTAAGCACCGACGACCAAGACTAAAAATTAATCAAGGGCTAGGATCATCTTGAATTCGATCCGTGCGAGTTCTAGACTATTCTTTCCTTGACTTATTTAATTTTGATTAAATAGGTTAATAATCTAATTAAGTCATCTCTAGGTGGAATTTCTAGAAAGGATTTTTGTGTTTTGGAGATCTCATGCATTGTAGCCTCTCCACCAAATTTCATGGCTAGAACACATCCAGTGCTATAGAAACTAACACTTCCTCTTAGCGAGAACTGTGTATTCTCTAGTGCTGCACATCCTACCAAAAAAACTTGTCTCTGTATCACCTCCTATCATGTGTATCATTTGCCAATAATGAACGATATTCTTCATTCATAGTTGCGTCCCAATTTGGATGCCTTGAAGCTTCTGCAAAGGTGTCAGGATCAGAAGTCGCTGAAGCTTGAGCCAGTAAAGAAGAGGCTCTATCGAATTGAGAACGTGTACGACCTTGATCTGTAGGATCACCTGGAAGAGCACTTAGTGCATCTCGAGTAGCGTGGGCCCATTTTGGAAGCTGAGGAGTTGAAGGAGGATTCCCAGAAGGTGGGGGAGGATTGTCATCCTTGCTGACATTAATTGAAGAAGGAATATTCAGAAGTTGAAGGGGAAAAGAGAGGTGGCACATCCATCGAACTAGGCTCGTAGGCCAAAATATTTTCAAGAAAATTTACATGTCTTCTAATGATAACATTTTTAGATTTAGGCTGAATAAGTATATATCCTTTGACATCTTCAGAATATCCGACAAAAATAATTTTTTCACTCTTAGGTTCTAAGGCTAGGGAGAAGGTTATCCAAGAAGAAATTGGAAGGAAGAGAGAAATATTACAAGCCATGAAATAGAGTGAGTATGATGTTTTTGAGATTCAAGACTCGTCTTCTATCCCTTCCACCAATGACCCCTTTCACTATGTTCCTCTTGCTCTTGGATCTTATCATCAAGTCCAACAATCTAAATGAACAAAGAGGCCGAACATCCAGATTTATTTCCCATCCTCTGCTAGCACTACCTTTGCTAATTCCAGTTCCTCCCATCCAAGTCATCAACCCACCTTGGATGAACATTGGAAAATACAATGCAAAGAATCTTCTTTTCAATACATTGCTAGATGGTGGTATGATGCATATATTCCATTTAATGCTGCTCCCTCACCTTATTACCAAGCTATGTGGGACTCTATTACAGCTACAAGAAAGGGCTTCAAAAGCCCTAATATGCATGACTTGAGGGGAGCTCTTTTGTAAAAAGAGATTTCTTCCATTGATGAGTATTTGTCGGAGTATAAATATTTAGGGCTCAAAACAAGTTGTTCCATCATGTCAGATGGATGGACCATTGGAAAGAACTACACTATCATCAATTTCCTTTTTTTTTTTCCCAAAAGGAACCATGTTTTAAGATCAATTCATGCATATGAATGGTGAAGGATGTGTCCCCTCTATTTGAGCTTTTGGATGAGATTATTCAGGAAGTGGGGAGGCAAAATGTTGTGCAAGTCATCAGAGATAATGCCTCAAACTATGTTCTTGGTGGAAAGATGCTTGAGTCTAAATATTAAAACTTAAGCACCGATGGCCAAGACTAAAACGTAATGAAGGGCTAGGATCATCCTGAATTCGATCCGTGTGAGTTTCTAGACTATTCTTTCCTTTACTTAATTAATTCTGATTAATTAATTAGTTTCCCTAAGTTTAGAATTAGGAAACATTATAAAAATATGTTAATAATCTAATTAAGTCATCTCTAGGTGGAATTTCTAAAAACAATTTCTGGGTTTTGGAGATCTCATGCATTCTAGCCTCTCCACCAAATTTCATGGCTAGAACACATCCAGTGCTATAGAAACTAACACTTCCTCTTAGCGAGGGTTGTGTTTTCTTTAGTGTTGCACATCCTGCCACAACAACCTGTCTCTGTATCACCTCCTGTCACGTGTATCATTTTCCAATAATGAATGGTATTCATCATTCATAGCTGCATCCCAATCTGGATGGCCTGAAGCTTCTGCAAAGGTGTTAGGATCATAAGCCGATGAATCTTGACCCAGTAGAGAAGAGGCTCTGTTGATCTGAGAACATGTACGATGTTGATCTGTAGGATCACCTGGAAGAGCACTTGCTGCATCTCGAATAACGTGGACCCATTTTGGAAGTTGAGGAGTTGAAGGAGGATCCTGAGAAGGTGGGAGAGTATTGTCATCCTCGCTGTCATCATCTAAAGAAGGAATATTTTCAGAAGTTGAAAGGATAGAGAGAGGTGCCACATCCGCCGAACTAGTCTCGTAGGCCAATATATGTTCAACAAAGTTCACGTCTCTTCTAATGATAATATTTTTGGATTTAGGTTGAAGAAGTATATATCCTTTGACATCTTAAGAATATCCAACAAAAATATTTTTTTCACTCTTAGGTTCTAAGGCTAGGGAGAAGGTTAACCAAGAAGAAATTGTAAGGAAGAGGGAAATATTACAAGCCATGAAAGAGAGTGGGTATTATGATCTTGAGATTCAAGACTCCTCTTTTATCCCTTCGACCATTGACCCCTTTCACTATGTTCCTCTTGCTTTTGGGTCTTATCATCAAGGCCAACAATCTAAAGGAACAAAGAGGCTAAACATCCATATTTATATCTCATCCTTTGCCAGAACTGCCTTTGCTAATCCCACTTCCTCCCAGCCAAGTCGTCAACCCACTTTGGATGAGCATTGGAAAAGACAACACAAAGAATTTTATTTTCAATACATTGCTAAATGGTGGTATGATGCATATATTCCATTTAATGTTTCTCTCTCACCTTATTACCAAGCTATGTGGGACTCTATTATAACTATAGGAAAGGGCTTCAAAGGCCTTACTATGCATGAGTTGAGCGAAGCTCTTTTCTAAAAAGAGATTTCTTCCATTGATGAGTAGTTGCCTGAGTATAAAGAGTCATGGCTCAAAACATGTTGTTCCGTCGCATCAGATGGATGGACCATTGAAAAGAACCGCACTACCATTAATTTCCTTGTTTTTTTCCCTCAAGGAACCATGTTTTAAGATCAATTGATGCATCTGAATGGTGAAGGATTTGACCCCTCTATTTGAGCTTTTGTATGAGATTATTCCGGAAGTGGGGACGCAAAATGTTGTGCAAGTCATCACATATAATGCCTCAAACTATGTTCTTGGTGGAAAGATGATTGATTCCAAATATTAAAACTCAAGCACTGACGACCAAGACTAAAACTTAATGAAGGGCTAGGAACATCTTGAATTCGATCCATGCGAGTTTTTAGACTATTCTCTCCTTCACTTAATTAATTCTGATTAATTAACCAGTTTTCCTAAGTTTAGACTTATGAAACATTATAAAAATAGGTTAATGATGTAATCAAGTCATCTCTAGGTGGAATTTCCAGAAACGATTTTTGGGTTTTGAAGATCTCATGCATTCTAGCCTCTCTGGCAAATTTCATTTCTAGAACACATCTAGTGGTATAGAAACTAACACTTCCTCTTAGCGAGGGCTGTGTTTTCTTAGTGCTACACATCTTGCCACAACAATCTGTCTCTATATCACCTCCTGTTACGTGTATCATTTGCCAATAATGAACGATATTCTTCATTCATAGCTGCGTCCGAATTTGGATAGCCGAAGGTTTTGCAAAGGTGTCAAGATCATAAGTCGTTGAAGCTTGAGCCACTAAAGAAGAGGCTCTATCACACTGAGAACGTGTACGATGTCGATCTGTAGGATCACTTGCAAGAGAACTTGCTGCATCTCGAGTAGTATGGGCGCATTTTGGAAGCTGAGGCGCTGAAGGAAGATCCCGAGAAGGTGGGGGAGGATTGTCATCCTTGCTGACATTAATTGAAGAAGGAATATTTAGATGTTGAAGGGGTAGAGAGAGGTGGAACATCTGCCGAACTAGTCTCATAAGCCGAAATATTTTCAAGAAAATTTACATGTCTTATAATGATAACATTTTTGGATTTAGGTTGAAGAATTCTATATCCTCTGACATCTTCAGAATATCCAACAAAAATAATTTTTTCACTCTTAGGTTCTAAGGCTAGGGAGAAGTTTATCCAAGAAGAAATTGTAAGGAAGAGGGAAATATTACAAGCCATGAAAGAGAGTGGGTATGATGATTTTGAGATTCAAGACTCCTCTTCTATCCCTTCCACAAATGACCCCTTTCACTATGTTCCTCTTGCTCTTGGGTCTTATCATCAAGGCCAACAATATAAAGGAACAAAGAGGCCGAATATCTAGATTTATTTCTCATCCTCTGTGAGGACTGCATTTGCTAATCCCACTTCCTCCTAGCCAAGTCGTCAACCAACTTTGTATGAACATTGGGAAAGACAATGCAAAGAATCTTCTTTTCAATACATTGCTAGATGGTGGTATGATGCATATTACATTTATTACTGTTCTCTCACCTTATTACCAAGCTATGTGGGACTCTATTATAGTTACAGGAAAGGGCTTCAAAGGCCCTACTATGCATGACTTGAGGGGAGCTCTTTTGTAAAAAGAGATTTCTTCCATTGATGAGTATTTGCCCGAGTATATAGAGTCATGGCTCAAAACAGGTCGTTCCATCCTAAGGGGTCGGCTAATAGTCTTCCATGTGAAAGTGGCGTATAAGATCACAAGAATATTTGGATTGGGAAAGGGAAATCCCTTCTTTGGATTGCAAGACTTGAAGACCAAGAAAAAATGCAAGTGTCTTAAGTCTGTCATTTTAGATTGCTTTTTAAGGCTAAACTTCACATGGTTTATAAGGTTGGGATCACTACTAGTAAGGATAAGATCATCAACATAAAGAACAAGAATGATAAGAGACGTATCCACTTTCTTGGTGTAGACAATATTGTGAGAATGACACCTAGAAAATCCAGTATCTAAAAGAAAGCTATCCACTTTGGCATACCAAGCCCGAGGGGCTTGCTTGAGACCATAAAGGGATTTCTTAAGCCGACATACAAGGCTAGAGTCTTTTTTTATAAGGTGAGGAGGTTATTCCATATAGGTTTCTTCATGCAAAGTTCCGATGCAAGAAGGAAAATTTAACATCCATCTGATGGACATCCCATTTGAAAGACGCAGGAAGGGAAATAACAAGGCGGATAGAGTTCATTTTGGCAACAAGGGAGAAGGTTTTAGTATAGTCAATGCCTTCAACCTGTGAATCCATTGCCAACACTGTGTTTGACTAATCCCACTTCCTCCCAGCCAAGTCGTCAACCCACTTTGGATGAACATTGGAAAAGACAATGCAAACAATCTTCTTTTCAATACATTGCTACATGGTGGTATGATGCATATATTCCATTTAATGCTACTCTCTCACCTTATTACCAAGCTATGTGGGACTCTATTATAGCTACAGGAAAGGGCTACAAAGGCCCTATTATAGATGACTTGAGGGGAGCTCTTTTGTAAAAAGAGATTTCTTCCATTGGTGAGTATTTGCCCGAGTATAAAGATTCCTGGCTCAAAATAGGTTGTTCCATCATGTTAGATGGATGGACCATTAGAAAGAACTGCACTATCATTAATTTCCTTGTTTTTTTCCCTCAAGAAACCATGTTTTGAGATCAATTGATGCATCTGAATGGTGAAGGATGCAACCCTTCTATTTGAGCTTTTGGATGAGATTATGAAGTGGGGGCACAAAATGTTGTGCAAGTCATCAGAGATAATGCCGCAAACTATGTTCTTGGTGGAAAGATGCTTGTGTCCAAATATTAAAACATAAGCATTGACGACCAAGACTAAAACTTAATCAAGGGATAGGATCATCTTGAATTTGACTCGTGTGAGTTTCTAGACTATTCTTTCCTTGACTTAATTGATTCTGATTAATTAACCAGTTTTCCTAAGTTTAGACTTAGGAAACATTATAAAAATAGGTTAATAATCTAATTTAGTGATCTCTAGGTAGAATTTCCAGAAACATTTTCCGGGTATTGGAGATCTCATGCATTGTAGCCTCTCCACCAAATTTCATGACTAGAACACATCCATTGCTATAGAAACTAATACTTCCTCTTAGTGAGGACCATGTTTTCTTTAGTGTTGCACATCCTACCACAACAACTTGTCTTTGTATCACCTGGTCATGTGTGAAAATTTGGATGCCCAAATTCGTACAACAACAACTGATTAACTTTCTCCTACTTGTTAATTTCTTAATCAAGTTATGTATTGATTCCTATAGTAAATATCAAAACTAATACACCGTAGCCTACACCATTTAAAATTATAGGAGGAAACAAGAAAATGAACAAGAAATAGATACAACAGAATGACACCATTATTTTTGGACAAAAGCCCTTGGAAAAACCTAATGCGGGAAAACCGGTGCAGCGACTTTGAGGGTTTTATTATTATGTAGTCGTAAATTTGAGTACAATTCGTTGGAAGCTTGACTGGCCCTCCAACACAGAGAAAAACTAGACAAAGAAAATAGTGAGATGATCTCACCTTGTCACTCGAAGAATCTGAACTTGATCTCGCTGGAAGGAGGCTCTGCGTCCCTTCTGCGCCAGCCTCTGTGGAGATCTGCGACAACCCTACGCAGTTTCTGCATCAGCCTCTGTGGAGATCTTCGCCAACCCTATGCAGTTTCTGTGTCACTTCTATTGGGGACTGTACTGCTCCTCTTTCGGATCATCTGCTACCTAGAAACTTCGGTTTTTTGCCTACCGGACTCACACCCCGACTTTCATCTTCTGAAACTCTATTTATTCAGCAGTAATTCGATCTTCCTCTAGGCTCTGCGCTGCCACAACGTCAGCTCTACGTGGGCCAGCGTCAACCTCTCTCTTGATGTTGTTCTTCCCTCTCTGTCTTGTGCTCCCTGGCCCAAGAAAACTTCCCTCTTTTGGATACTATCTCTGCCCCTCACTGCAAAATCTCACTTCGAATTTCTCTCCGGCAGTGGCTCTACTTCAGAAATTTGATCTTCTGAACTCTATTCGGTGTGTTCTCTAAGTGCCCATCAAGCCTTCTCTTATAATCCTCTCGTTGATCAATCAACGACCTAGATTAGATCCTAATCAATGGCTAGGATCATATTGACTTCATCTCCTCCTTCTTTTAGAAGTTTCAACCACAATTTAAATTAATTATTTTAATTTCGTAAGTTTGGACTTAGTGTCCCATTAAAAATAATTAATTATTTTAATAAAACTGTCTCCGGGTGGAATTTCCCAAAAGGATTTATTGGTATTGGAGAATGCATGTATCTAAGCCTCCCTGCAAAATCTAAGAATTAGAGCTCATCCAATACTACCAGAAATCAACATCACACTGCTGATGTCTTGCCATATTTCCCACCAACCATTGCGTAACTCTGATGTTGCATCTGTGCTGCTGCTAACACTGCCATACTGATGCCAACTCTGCATCTGCATTGCAACTACCTCTCATCTGTTGTTGTTGCATTTGCAACTACTGCAACTGAGAAGCATCCAAAATAATGAATCATTTGTGTTCAGTATGATTCATCTGTCTCCCGAGTCCTGATTGCTACTAACCTATGCACTGTCACTGAAGAATCTGCACTGCTGCTGACTCTGCACCGAGCCACCTACTCTGTTGTAAACATAGCACTGTTTTCCTCAGCATTTGACTTCTACTACTCTGCAACTGTCACTCTGGTACTCACTACATCAACTGCCATTGATCCATCCTACTACTAAATACTATGGGTCGTCGTAGCCAAGTAATGATCCATGAGGTGAATTCCTCAAGGATCTTGCCCGATCTCTATAGCTCTCTGGGGCTACAACACCAAATCAACCTACCCCTCTCCTGGAGGTATCACTGCAAACATAGAAAAATATGATCTAATCATACTGCAGTTGTTACTGCTTTACGGAAGTTGTAACGACTGCAACAATGACTCTGATATCCCTAGATCCTGAAGCGCTAGCTTCCATAAGGTTGCCCCCTTTGAAGCTACACTCCTTTGATTCTTGATCTCCCTATGGTAAATCTCTCTGCTCCTTCTTGGCAATTCGCATTGTCCTCCTACATTGGAAACTAGACTGTGTAGTTTTGCACTGAGAGTATTTTGGTTGGAACTGCACTTGCATATTGCAACTCGGCTATTCGCACTGGCTATGTCATTGCATCTAGTTCTACAACTGTCTCATGTGTATTGAATGCAACCAGATTTGCAACTGTCACCTGAATGACTGGTTGCATCCGCAGACACTGGACCTGCTACTATGATACTGTGGGCCCCTATAGCAAAGGTGACGGTCCTGCTGCAACAATTTGAAATTGATCTGACTAATCTCGATATTGCCATTGCATTGGACCCTGCCCAATATGGAAAACTGGAGTCTTATACTCCTCCTCCTCCTGGATCTGGTGCCCCACTAACTCCTTTCAAGCCTAGTCCTTGTATGGGACCCTTTCTACCTTAGCAACTCACACTAGACAACTTGTACTTCCTCCGACATATGTCCCCGCTAACTAGAAGTTGATTTTCTTCCCAGATCTGCGTTCTGGCTAACTCGTACGACCTCCTCTGGAAATTCCATACGACCATCTTTGCAAGGTTGCAAAGTCTGCAAAACTCAAAAACTAGAGACTGGAAATAAACAGGAATCCGTTGCTCTCTTGCTTGGCTGCTACTCTGCTACTCGCACTCGCTCCTGGAATGCAGAGTCTATTCACTGCGATTGACAATCTACGACTTTAGATTTCTTAGCTAGGAACCCTTTGAGATAAATCTCCCTCTGTGTGTGCAATTTCTCTTCCACTTGACACTGATTCTGCAACTGAAACTATTGAAATCTGTGCAGTGAAAGTCTGAGTTGTTGCTGCTCCCTTTCACTGCTGGAGCCTGGAATCACTTTCTCGGGAAACTCAAATTTTTTGCAACCCTGCAATTGAAAATTGATTTCTTTCCCTAGCAATTCAGACTTTCTGTCGATGTACTGCACTGCCTCTAGAAATCTTGGCCTGTGGTTCCCATTGAACGATGAAATTCCCTTTTCTGCTTCTCAGCTTCTTGGTTTATCACTCATGCTCTGATACCATGTGAAATTTCATCTTTTGCAGTAACTGGAAATTATTCTCTTAACTGTAATTTTAATTATGGAGTTTATTTGCTATGAAAAACAATGATTAAATCACTACTACAATTTTCACAATAAAAACACCACGGAAAATAAAAAAAATTACCCCCTTTTCCAAACTTAATCTAATTAGCTCACTTTTTAAAAAAGATTACTTTATGTGACCCACTTTTATAAATAAGTGAAAGTCACTTTTACAATGGGACTTGATGAACTATCCACAAAATTGTAACTTAAATAATATATATATTATAAAGTGATTTTAGAACTATAAGTGACTCACTTTTTATAATGGGTGAGAACACTTTCACATAAAGTAACTTTAAAACATAAGTTACATGTGCTTTTTGAAAATGTAACTCAACAAGATGAATGACTTGAACCCGAAACTTCTATTTTCATATGGTAACTTTAAACCAGTTGAGCTAGTTTCAAAAGGTTTATAATTGTTGGAAAAGAAGAAGGGAGAATTTTTTTTTTTTTTGCTCACTGAAGCTTTGGGCTGCGTATTCACTTGAAAAAACCCTTTTCGCCTACAAAGCAAAAGAAACAACCACACAAACCAAATGAACAAGCAAAAGTATTCAAGCCTTACGACCTAACATTACATTTGACCAAAAACTAGATATATAGATTTCCCGGAAACTAGATATTTTATTCAATGTTTTTGATTTTCTGATATCACACTTAAGGCACAGTGGAAAAAAGGATACACATGAGAAAAATCATCTTTTTTTTGTTTCCTTTTTTTTTTTTTTTCTTTTGTTTCTAGTTTACCTAGTTCGCACAGAGTCGTGGGGACAAGAGCATACAAAGAAATGAAAGGGATAGATCCGGTAATAAATTTTTTTATTGAGGACTATAAACCGAAATAAACAGAGAGATAAATAGCTATAATTGCAAATAAAGACTGTATACATCCAGATCTTAAAAATCACATAGCTATGGCTACAGGAAACCTTTTCGCTTGAGACGAAAGGGGTTCCTCACTGTAACATATGCTTCTAACACAATAGAGCAGTCCTTTCAGCCCTAAAGCAGTAAAAAATTGTAGATATAGGAAACAACAATCGGATGTAGTTGTATCGGCTTCAGATTTGGATCACCAATGGATGCAGCCCTCGAATAGCTTTGATACCTTGTAGGAATTTATAGGGTAAGTTCCTTAGATAGAACACCAAAGGACACCACTCACAAACAAATTATGGATTAGTACACCAATATTCTTGACGGGGTTAAAACCCTCAAAGAGGGAAACAATCCATGACATGAGCCAATGTGGCCACTTCATGTAATTTATTAATGTAAAAGAAATAAAATTTACATAAGATTCTCTTATGAACGGTCACCAGAAAAATGATCCTGCATGCTCTTTAAATAGAGATCATGGACCAATTGGGTGTTAAGCCACGAATCAAGTGTCAGTAATATTGAGGAGAGAATGGACTGTTGGATCACTTCATGTTTAGAACATATCGTGACCGTTGAATTGTAAGTTACAAAAAGTATGTACTAAAGAAACACACTTTACCTACTTAATTATTTCCTATGTATCAGAATATCATAACAAGAAATAACCGTTATAACTAAATTATTCTTCAAGATGGCCAAGTCGAGTTCTAGGAAAAAATCATACCGTGTTTTTATTGCAAGTCAAATTCTAGATGGACCAAGGTAGAGGACCCTTGGGGAAGGTAAAACCACTGCTTTGACTAATGACTGGTAGCAAAGAGAGGTTGTGGCCCAGGTCAAGGAATCTTATCCAAGTCAACCGCCTTGTGGTCAAATTAAATGACTTTTTTAATATTCTATGAATTAGAAATCACTGGGTCTCCAACTTGTGGATGGCTAGTAATATTTTGTTAAGGGAGAGTCCAACTAGTAGTCAGCTAGCCGTTAACATTTTTCTTGTAAAGGCTAGGTTCCGCTCATTTGTAATGTGGTTGTTGTAAATTGAGATAAGTGTTGTCATAATAAAGAGCTTACATTTTGCGAATGCTTTTGTAAATTTTATTTCTGCATTGTAGAATGATTATTATTTTTATTTCATTTCTGCTAAGAGTGTTGAAGTTTCTAAGTCTACCAGTTAGAAACCCTCCATGCACTTTACTCATTTATTCCTACCTACTTGTTCCGTTACTTAACAAGTTATTTACAATGTAGATACTGAAAATAAACACTAGTTCATGCTAAACATATTACAGATCATCAACTGAAGGAAATAGATACAAGCACACAAAATGACACCATTATTTTTAGACCAATGTCCCTAGAAAAAAACCCAATGTGGAAAAACTGGTGCATTTATCTGAGGGTTTTCTTATTAAGTACTTTCAGAGTACAATCTGGGTACCAAATCCGGCTTACCCAACAAAGAATGACCTTGGTAGTAGTACCTCTTAGTCTGAGATAGAGGTCTCGACTGAAAACCCGGATAAACCCTCCAACATCTCCTCAACTCCAATCTGCCCCAGAAACCCTAGTGTCAGCCTCTCTTTGCCCAGCGTTGGCATTGCATCAGCCTTCTGGCCCTCTGAGTCAGCTTGCTGGCCTCTCTGAATCACTGTGCAACTCCTCGTTGCCTCTGCGTGGCGCTGGCTGCTACTGCGCCACTCTCTCTGGCTCCTGCGTTGATCTCCAGACACTATCTCTGCCTTTCTGTCTCTCTGTACTCACTTCCCCTCAGGTGCACCGCCGATCACTGATTCTATCTCTCTTAGCAAACCCCGCTCTCGAGAATAGAATGACTGATCATCTGGTGTACCCTCCAGTGACCCTCAAGCCGCCTCTTATATTTTTCTCGTTGACATATCAACGACCGAGATTAAGTCCCTAATCGACAGCTAAGATTAGATATGGCTTGATCCATGTCTTTTGGACCATTCTAATACAGTTTTATATTAATCCACATTAATATTTTAATTTCCCTAAGTTTAGACTTAGGGACTCCACTGAAAATATTAATTATTTTAATATCTCCTAAATTGTTTAGAATCTTCCCAAACCCTTCTTGGTTATTAGAGATCTCATGTGCCCTAACCTCTCCACCAAATTTCGTGGCTAGAGCACATCTGACGCTACAACAAATCAACACTCCCTCTTATCGAGGAGTGTGCTCTAGCAATACTCCTAACTGAGTATTACTTTGATCATCTGACATCGGTCCCTGTGCTAATGCAAGGCTTGCTACCCACCATCCTCTGCACTGTTGTATCCTGTATTGCTACCCATGGTTCTACCACTGGCACTGCTGCATATGTACGACAACTCCCTTTGCATCCGTGATGTTGCCAATGGCTCTGCCACTGCCATTGCTGCATCTGCATTGCATCTCCTCTCATCATGCTGCATTGTGTTGCCCACTGCAGCACTGCAACTTAGATACTGAAAAGTAAGTAACTAATCTCCCAACTTTGACCTCTCTATTGGGCTAGAGACCCTCCTGATGCTGAAGCTCCCTCTGTCGCTGACAAGTGCTCCCTTTTTGACCTTTGCGCTGTTGCAACAACTCCCTGCATCTTGCACCGTTGCACACCTCTCTGTGCCATCCTGCATTGGTGCAACACTCCCATGCCTCTCGCACTACTGCAGCCTGCTAGCCTCGCACTATGTTGGGACTCCTGCACTGTAGCTCTCTCTACTGCTCCATTCATATCCATCTCTACCCCCATCAACCAGTCCTGCCACTCCTCTTCGGGGCTCCCGTAGCAAGGTCTAATCTAAGAGGCTGGGTACCTCAAGGATCCTGCCCATCATCGCCTGTAGTCTGCCTAACTACAACTCGATGTCTCCCCACTTCCGCTCAAGTGGTGTGTGTGCACTCATGGCACAATCATCATCTGTCTCCACTTCCTTCTCTGCCCTTGCTGGCGCTGCCTTAGTCTCAAAAGACTCTCCCTTACACTTCTTCATTGGACACTAGGTCACATAATGACCCAGCTCCCCAAAATGGAATCACTTGATCTTGGAGAGATCCTCCTTCTTCCGTTTTTCTTGCTTTCCCTCAGATTCTAGGGCAACATTTTCCTCCTCCTTTTTGACTCTGATCCCGTGCTTCCCGCCTTTGTCTCCATCTGATCTCTTCTTGGCGAACAGTCGCCCACATCTCCTTCCACCTCTGCCCAACATACTCTGGACAAATACCTCCCAGTCTTCTGAGACTGCATTTAGGGTTGTTCTCACCATCAATTCCTGATCGAGCGTGACCGTTATGGAAGTCAACTGATCTCGGATCTCATTCAGTGCACCTAGGAAGGTGTCGATCGATTCTCCCTTCTTCATCTAATATGACCACATTTGATTTTCTAGTAACATTCTTCTTTGCACAACATATTACAGATCATCAACTGAAGGAAATAGATACAAGCACACAAAATGACACCGTTATTTTTGGACCAGTGTCCTTGGAAAAACCCAATGCGATAAAGCTGGTGTAGCTATCTGAAGGTTTTCTTATTAAGCAATTTCAGAGTACAAATTGGGTGCCAAATCTGGCTTACCGAACAAAGAATGCCCTTGGGAGTAGTGCTTCTCATTCTGAGACAGATGTCCCGACTGAAACCCCGGAGAAACCCTATGGCAGCTCCTTAGCTCCAATCTATCCCAGAAACCCTAGCGTCAGCCTCTCTCTGCCCAGCGCTGGCCCTCCGTCACCCTGAATAGGCCTGCGTTAGCCTCAAGAGGCACTGCGTCAGCTACGCTGGCCTCTCTGAAGCATTGCGCAGCTCTTGGCTGCCTCTACGTGGCCCTGCATGAGCCCTGGCTACTACTGCGTCACTCTCTCTGGCTCCCACGCTGATCTCCTGACACTATCTCTGCCTCTCTGTCTCTTTGTACTCACTACCCCTCGGCTGCAACTCCGATCATTGATTCTATATATCTTAGCAAACTTCGCTTTAGAGAATGGAATGACTGATCATCTAGTGTACCCTTCAAGTGACCCTTAAGCCTCCTCTTATACTTTTCTCGTTGACATATCAACGGCAGAGATTAAGTCCCTATTCGATGGCTAAGATTAGATCTGGCTTGATCCATGTCTTTTGGACCATTCTAACACAGCTTTATATTAATCCACATTAATATTTTAATTTCCTTATGTTTAGACTTACGGACTCCATTAAAAATATTAATTATTTTCATATCTCCTAAACTATTTAGAATCTGCCCAAACCCTTTCTGGGTATTGGAGATCTCGCCCCAACCTCTCCACCAAATTTCGTGGCTAGAGCACATCCGATGCTGCCACAAATCAACAAAGAGTAATGATTTTTGCCATTGCGGGGCTACCTAGTCATGTGAGGAGAGCCAATTAGGGAATTTGAACCATCTCTTTGGGGAACTTCAACTTGTTTTTGTATTTTGTATTTTACTACAGATAAAGGTTGAAGTTTAGAGAAATGATTATTTCTTTATTTCCTTTCTTGACATATGATTTGGACTAATATAATGTAATTTTTCTCGAGGATAATTAAATTTATGCTAAGACGAATGATATTTTCCATTGAGGGGCTACCTAGTCATGTGGGGAGAGGAAATTAGGGCATTTGAACAATCTCTTAGGGGAAATTCAACTTGTTTTTGGATTTTTTATTTTATTGCACATAAAGGGAGAAGTTTGGAGACACAACCTTAAGTAGTGGTTGCTCCTAAGTAGATTTGAAAGTCACAAGGAGGGTTAAGTAGTAGTGGGGGTGGCTTCCGTCTTGGACGAAACTCACTCCGTTGAATTAAACCAACTATATTAGCCTAAGGAAATATTGATTTTGTATTCCAACAAAGGTGAGGCATAAGACACATATATTATACAACAACCACTCTTATTTCAAAAATTAAAAGAACCCTTTTTAATTTTCTGTAGTTAGTTTTGGTTCTTTTGAGTGCTGGTTTTTCTTTATTCATTTTATTAGAAAGCTTTATTCTTGGAGACAATTGAGATAGTTACTATATCTAGCTAAGAAAATTATAAGGTTGAATTTAAGATATTTTTATAGTTGTATCTTTCTACTTGGCATTGCAGATCTAAAGTTTCCAAGGTTGTAACATGTACTAGGGGGTCTACCATTTTCAGAGAGATTTTTCATTCTTCAAGTGACTACATCCATATCCTAAAACTTTTCTATTTACTATATAATGTTTGATAGTTAACATTACCTGGATTTAGAGAAAATGTTACTCATTTATGGTCATAAAAGTTGAAATCAATTTTTTTGAGCCATGACCGTCCAACCAATGAGCCAATTCACTAAATACATTTTTGGCTAGATATTTTCCCTTCGACAAAAATCCATATGTTACATGACACACTTTTAGTTTTGTGCTATAATATTTTTTGTTTAGTTTTTTGCTGCTATAGTTACATATTCTAAAACTAGGCAACTGATAGAAGTGCACATCCCTAGTCTAGGTGACCCCATGTGAGGCATTGATCATAATGAGGAGTTACTTGGGATTAATTTAGGAACTCCTCGCTTCGAGCTATTTACGAGGTGTTGGGCCTAAATTGTGGGGCTTGGGAAAAGTTGACAATGAATCCTTGCTCTATGTGTGCCCATCTAGCAAGTTGCCCCAACCTTAGAAATTCTATTGATTTGTTTGGTAGCATGAGCAACACATCAAAGAGAAAGATGGATGGATGTCGGTTTAAAGAACTAAGTGAGACAAACTTGTGTCCCAAATCTCCAACCCTAATGTCCTTCAATCTTTAGAAGTGGGATAAGGGTGTGAGCTTAAGTTAGGTCATCTCAAAAGAGCTTGATGAGAGGTTTGGATCATATTTCGCTTCAAGGACTAGGGTAGAATAAATTGTGTACCCTAGAGGTTTGGGATAGGCACCTTGCAATTTTAAAGGATAATTAAGTGAGGAAGCTTAATTTAAGCATAGTTACATGGGTACCGCTCCCAGACGTTGGAGAGCACGTACACCACACTCCCCCGCTCTTGGGAGCTTGGGAACTTGTAGGAAATGCTCCAAAATCGTCAGGAGCTTCAGTGGATACTTTGGAGTTTTATGGGAGCTTCACTATAACAGATTTTAACGTTTCAGGTACTTACTTTGAGAATATTTTGATGTTTTGGGTAGCTATTTTGAGCAGGGAAAGTACCATTTGTTTATTTTCTAAGTGTTACATGCCAAGTCAGGGGGTTGGACTGCATGAACTTTGTAAACGTGGAGATGTAGCAAAGGTTTCAACAAAATATAGACAATTGCTAGTCATTCCTTGGCAGCTTCTGTCACAAATCTTGAATTTGAACAATTGCAAAGAAGTCTACTCTCTTGAAGCCTATCTTGAAGCTTTAATGATAAGATTCAACAAATTACAATTATGGTCAGAAAGAGAACAAGTAGTGTGTGTGTTAATTTCATTTTATAAATTTCCAAACTTGAATTTCGAAGTTGAATATATTATAGCATTGCATGAAATCACATAATAATTGAGCAATAACAACGTTTTTTGGGTTTGGGAGCCCCACGTGTTTCTTTGCTGGGAAGGAATTTGATTGGCAAATCGTAGGTGGATTAATATTTTGATTTTTTTGGCAGTGTTTCAAAGTTCAATCTTTTACATATTTCTTTGCAAGATGGAATTTGATTGACAAGTTTTGGATGGAAATAAATAAATTATTTTATTTTTATTTTTAATATATATTAGATTTTAATATATTATATTATTCCCGATCCCAGCTTGATGTTCCCCGTACCTGAAGTATCGGCGTATTGGAAACTCGTGCAACATAGAATTGAAGTCATCTCAGAAGAACTTGATGAAAATCTTGCTCAAAGAAGATAATGAGATAACACTACTAGGGAAATTATGGTGAATATTTATTAAACCTTATCGATCAACTTAAACAAGATAAAGAAAGACAACTTACTCAATTGTATCGATCAAAATTCACTAATAATCATCCGTTAAAAGAAGTATATCCACAATGCGTTCTTCATAAAGATCAACTGACATCCGTCGAGAATATCATCCACAATAACTCCACAAGAAGTTGTCGACTCTTCCATCCGTGGTCAAAATCAAGGAACGAAAAAAATTGCAAAAATTTTAGACATGGTAAGGGATTTTCTCCTCTAATCCAAACATGAGAAAATGAGAGGAAGTGCACCAATATTTATATAAGAGGTGCTCTACTTCCTTTACATGAAATATTATATTTATAGACTAAAATATCTCATTCTAACCTATGGAGGGGAAAAAGGTCCTCTTCTTCAATTGGTTATTCTAAATTACATAAATTGAGGTGTATTCATGCTACATATACAAAAGCAAATGGACACAAGCCCCCAAAAGGTGGCTTATTTCCAACAAATGAGGGAAAAAATGCTTTGGTATGTAATGTTTCCAAAAAATTAATTGCTCAAGGAACGGAGTAGCCTATCAATCCCCGTAGGTTATAGTCCTTCATAAAGGGGAAAAACACCAAAATTCCCACTATGGGGTTTTGGGGCAGTTGGGCAAAGCAAATAGACGGTGGAGCTTGGAGTAAAGTTTACTCGATCAATTAAGAAAGGAGAGCCCCTCAAAGAAATCTATAAAATCAAGAGGATTAGAATCATTTGAATCATCATTGATTGGATCACCTATCTTTGTTCCTCTTTGAACCTAAGGCTCTGAGGGTTTTAAAACCCTTTTTCTCTTATCAATTTTGGTGGTGAATGATTCCACCCTAGTTGATAAACTATTTCTCTCTTTTATTTTTCTATTTTTCTCTACTTTATTCTAGCACGGGTAATTGAAGAAAGTTTTGATTTGAAGGAGGTTGTCTAGCCAAATGAATTCTGTGCAAAGCAACACCTAAAATGAGAAGGTCAAATTCCCTCCCGAGGTCAACGAACAAACAACTATGGATTTCTGGACAAGCTTTAGTTTGAGGCGCAGACTTTATTTCAAAATATACGTCATCCTTAAATTGCCAATAATTTAAAATAATGCCATAGTGCCGGGCATATAAAAAAATGTCTAAGTTTCATTTTTTTTATTATATATATATATATATATATATATATACTTCTTCAAATTGTCCTACACGCAAAATTTCCATCCTGATTCATCGCCATCTCCACACAGATTCGTAGGCAGCTTGAGGCCCGTGGGCCTCCACCCATTACGAGTTCCACATAGCCCCACCTCGATCCCATGAATTGGGTTGGCAGAATTCTTTACCTCCCAACTACCCAATTACCTTCTCACTTGGCTACAAGGTAGTGGACTCCCTGTGAATACACACAGGGGAGCAGGGGCATAGGCATCATGCATACATAATCTGGAGATCATATGCCCAAAAGATCGCAGGGAATGTCATAGGTGCAGAGAGAGTTACCTTCAATTATTCTGCAAGTTATGCAATCACTGTGAAATTGCTAGATTCATTTTTGTAGTCGATAAAGACAATGCCCTATGTTTATTTTTTGGTGGTTTCCACTGTTTCCAAAATATTGAACGAAGAAATGTTAGTAGAGGTTATTTTTGAAATCTCTGAGCCATTAAGTTCCGAGGTAGCAGACCATAGCAGATAAAGTACTCGTCATATTCATTAAATATATAAACTACACTCACTTCCTGTAAGTTTACACATTTGTCCAGAAAAGCGGGGGGCTTTACGTGCGGATTATCCCACGGTTGCGGCTTTATCCATGTCTCCCATCGAAGGATTTGTTTCTGTGTCACAATCTTACTCATCATCTTTCTCTTCAAGCAATTCATTGAAGCGATTCCCAAATGAAGAAGGTTATATTCCTTTTAATTAAAAATGTCGAATTGGACCGCCGTAATTTCTCTCTATTGAACGAGAGGAGTTGGGAAGACGACACTAGAGAAGGAGGTAGTGATTTGTGCCAAATGGGGATACCCAAAGAAATCTCATTCATACACTTCTCTCTCTCTAGCTCTGGAATCACCTGAACCCAATCATATTTTCCATGAAAATCTTTGCAAAATTTGTTGCGAATATACTCCCAAGTATCCTACCTTGTATCCTCCTTACCAACGCCTAGTTCCTCGCATTCCTTTTCTTCAGATCTTATTTGAATAGGTGAAGGGAAGCATGCACGCTTTGGCGCTGAATGAAAAGATGCAAAATCCATTGTTAACTTTGCCATGCCTACTCATAGTTTGAGTGTTGTAGTCTTCATGGCACTATCCATGTGTCTTAGTTACTGATAGGAGATATTTTACCCTTTTTTTGAATGATTCAAATATGGTAGATGGATTTACTGATTTGATTTAGAATATTAGATCGCTGTGCTAAGATCTTCCTTAGATTAGAAACAAAATGTTTTCATTGTGCTTAAGGATTCATGAATTTTTGCAATTGAAATGAAGAGTTTTCATGTTAATTTTATGAGAAATTTAACATAAATAAGAGACTGAACAACATCATAAACATGTACAAAACATCATGAAAAACACATTACAACAGGAACATGATAAAGGAGTTCACTTCTCTAGGGCTATGTCTCCGTGGTCCAACTTCCAATGGCTTGGGCCTCTCTATTATGTTCAAAAGTGTAAAAATATGTGTTTACAATGCTCAAATGCTTCTAAAACCTACTCCAATGAGTCCAGAATGTCAAAAAATGGCTATCTAGCATCTTTTTGTATCCAATTTGGTGGAAAACTGAAGAAGTTATGACTTCTCCTGTTTTCCCAATATTCGCTCTACAAATTGCCCCATTTTCGACATTATCCTACAAATTAGCTTCAAAAAGTGCTAATAGGCTGCTTGTGGGATGACTTGAGGCTTTATGTTACTTGCTTGAGGGGATTTAGGCTTGAGGCCTTTTCTCGTTCTATTTCTATGTTGCCAACGCAGTTGAGCGAAAATTTCACCGTGTGGTGGTCCATAATCTGTCGACACTAACTATCCAATCGCAAATCGCAATCGGCGAGCACTGACGGGCTTATGGTTTGTGAATGTGGCGGGGCAATGTGCAATCGTGATATGGCAGACCTGACGGAACTATTAACCATAACTCATAAACTTATCGCATCCGAGATTCTTTTCAATTCGCAATCGGCGGAGTACCACAACTTTATATATGTATGTGGGACTCTGCTTTTTGTGGTGTGCGATTGCAATATGCAATTATCGCATCTCAACACTTCCTTGCTCAGGGGCCGATCGTCGCATCACAACTTCTGGGGCCGATTCATCACGTCGCATCTGCCGAGTCCGATTCTTTAATGCCTTTCTTCCAGCCCTGTTGCGATCTGCAATTGCGATTATCACATCGCACCCGGGCATGTTCAGGGGCTGCTTTTTAACACTGAACCACCTGCGACATCTGATTTTGGAAACACGGGGGCCAATGGCGGGTTACCACTTGGCGCTTCCCCATTCGTAGAAGAGCCATGTCGCATCATCTTTTTCTGCCATTTGTCCAAGTCAAACCTAAACTTTGACTTGCTTTAAGTTCTTCATACGAGCTCAGATTCAAGTGTTATTCACACTGTTGGAATAAGGATGATGAGCACTTCGATCTGAAGCTAAGTTTATCGAGATTATGACACTTTGAGTTTTGAGCCTAATTTTGGTCACTTGATCACTTCTTCCCATTGGAAGCCTTTTCGACCCCAAAAGATCACCTTCAATTGTCCAATAGGTGAGGGTACAGTTCCCTCACCTTTCCAATCTTGATCCATTTATCGTTGACTTGTAACTTGTGATCTACATGATACTTTTTGTGCCTTGTTGTGTACTTGCCTTTGTCCTTTTCAAGCTGTTCTTGCAATGTTTGATGTACCATTTGGAGTTGTTCAATGAACTCTTTGGCTTTGTCCATGTTACTATCAGTAGCATCATCCTTCTTACCAAGATGATACAATACATTATGATGCAAATGGTAAACAAATTCATCCACTTGATTCCTTTGACTCAAGTTTGAATGTACATCTTGAAAGTATGTATTCTTCTAAACATAACTTTCTTGTAAAACAAAATGATGCTAGAGGAAAGTAGTTATACAAAATATAGGCCTAGAAAGTACATTAACAAACTTGCCGCTTGTACTTTCTTATACCTTTTGACCGAGTGGAATAGTAGAAGAAAACCCATCCAATGGAAGTGCCTTTATCGCTGCAACTTAAACACTTCATCATTGAAGATTTTCGAATCAAAAGAAATGGGCTTACCACTTTGCATAAAGACTGCGACCATGGCATAGTCGCATACGTCAACCTGAAACTTAAATGATTTTTTCCAAGTTTAGAAAAGCAAGTATAAAGGCTGAAATGATCTTTTGTTTTAAAGCATTGAACGCCTCTTGTTATTTTCCTCCACATTGGAAGACCTTTTTCACAGCTGCCATAGAATGAAAATGCGCTACGATAGAAGAAAAATTAACAAAATCTCTCCAACATTGGGCTGCTCCCAAAAAACCTCTTATCCAAATGATTATCTTGAACCTGCTTGCGTAAATTGCAAACAGAGACCAAGGCGTCTACGATGTTGCGGGGATGGATAATTCTGTCACCTATGTCTACAGGAATGGAGTCAATACCACCACATACTATTACGACCGAATGAACTATTGGAACGAAGCCCAGAGTGACAAATTTGTAGCTTCCAGAGATCTTACTCGCTGGAATTATGGTATCGCTCTCAAGTACAACTTCAATATCGGTTGACCAATCCATAATGTCATCAATCTTGGAGAGGTCTAACTTCAGCCTACCTTCTCCACGTCCCACGCAGACTGCCATAAAGCCCTTGGGAACCTGAACGCCCTTAGAAGACCAATTTTATGGCTCAAGTACATCAAAGAAGTTTTATACAACATATACTTTTACATCTTCAGAAAACAAATGTTCTTGACATATGTTGTCAAGTATTTTTTTCTCACACATGACATATTCATAATGAAATTTTCTGAAAATGAAAATGTCATTCGAGTAGACTATCATGTCTAGAAATGGCTTCAACACATTTTTCTTCATATGCATGAAAGTTGTAGGAGCATGGCAAAGACGAAAAACATAACAAGACATTCAAACAAACCTTGCTTGGTTTTGAATGTCGTCTTCCATATATCTCTTTCAACAACTCTACTTTGATGAAAACCACTTCTTGAATCCCATTCAATGAAATGCTTACCACTCTTCTTGGGTGCCAAAACGAGAGGTGCACCACATGGTAAAGAAGAAGGTTGAATGATCTTTTTATTCAACAATTCCTGGACATGCCTCTTAATTTTTGTGCTTTCCATCACTGACATCCTTTACATGCCAATTTTAGGAAGAAGACACTTTTGTTTCAACTGTATTTCATGTTGGATTCTCCTCTTAGGAGGTAATCCCTTTGGTTCCCAACACATCTCATCATCATGGTTAACTACGTCAACCATTTTAGATTTCAAGTTTGAATTACAACGATCAAACGCTTCATAATCAATATCATTCTTGGGTTTGATCATGAGAAACACCAAATTCTTGCTTGAATTCACTAGTCTTTTCATCTCTCCTGCATTAACAAGCGAAAGATTTATTTTCTTGCTATGAGACCTCACAATATATTCTATTCTATTTTTGAATAAATGATATTTGTTTTCATGTCTATGGAAGATAACTTTCTGTCATAAAGGTATGGACTACCCAAAACTATGCCATGGATATCAGAGGGCACACCATCAAGCTCCACTTCATCTCTGAAATTTGCAGTAATGGAAAGTTTCGGTTTACACTTTCTTGTAACTTGCAATTGCATATTGTCACACACCCATCCAAGTGGATACGGTTTATGATGTGGAACAGTTTCCAAATTTAAACTTTTGACACTGTTTTTAGAGATAACACTGGCTTGAGAGCCGCTATCGAACATCGTATCAATCTTGTTATGTTTTGAGATCACCCTTATGTGAAAAATTTCTATTCTCCTTTTTTTAGTTGGAGTTTCGTTTTGCGAGTTTGAAGAACTAGTGCTGGTAATGGATTCTTTTCCTTTTAACTCCATGGCTATGATTTTAGTTTCATCTCCCAAATCAGATCCCAAATCCTCTTGAATGACGACAATTGCTTTTTCTTTTCCTTTGTTGTTGAATTTATTTGGTTTCATTTCGGGATGAGGCTTCCAACAATGAGCTTCATTGTGACCCTTTGTGGAACAATGTTTACATATTGTTTTCTATCCTTTCTTTTTAATGGATGCATTTTGCTTTCCCTCTTTCCTCAACATGAGTGGCTTGCACACACACATCATCTTGATTATTGGGATTAAATATTATGGTAATATGCCTAAGGTAACTTTGTAAACCCCCCTATATACTTCAACAATGTGTTCTATGATTGCAAATCTACACCTAGCATCAAAGACCTTTTTTTTCTGAATTCTTGGGTGTAATCTTGCACATTTTGACCTTTAAGCTGTCTAAAATTTTTCCAATTCATGTTGTCTTTCTGCATATAAGCTAGAGGGTAGAATTGTCTTTTGATTGTAGCAATGAAATCATTCCAAGAAGTTTAGATCTTACCGTGTTTTCTAATCTCCTCTTTGGTCTTTGATTCTCACCATACTAGTGTTGCACCCTCTCAAGGAAGCTAACTTAATGTTTATGTCATCCTCTTGAAGGTTTTGAATCTTGCAATAGACCTCCAACTGACAAATCCAATTATCAAGCTTCTCTGCATTGACTTCACCATTATACATGGGCCACTGAAATTTAACATCAAGTTTTAAGAAAGGTGATTTACCAGTGCCTTTTGAAGAATGATGATGACTATGAGTAAGGGTTGTGTTAATGGAAGAGGGTGAAGATGCTTGTGAAAAAGAAGATGGTGGAGGGTGGAGGTTTGTCTCCATTTTCATTACCTCCTGAAAAACCTTTTCCTTTGGGATGTTTGGAACTTTCCCCTTGCAACTTGGTATTCCTCTCTTCATAGAGGACCTTTACCATCTCTATCATATCAAAGAAAGTCTTTCTAAAGGTCTTCTCATCTTCTATCATGCTTGTAGGTTCTCCTTCATGAGACATGATCTCTAGAGTGTCAACTGCAACTCGATACTGAACTGGTGTTGGAGATTGTGGCAAATTTGCTTTTTTCTTTTGTTTCTAGTTTACCTAGTTCGCACAGAGTCGTGGGGACAAGAGCATACAGAGAAATGAAAGGGATAGATCCGGTAATAAATTTTTTTATTGAGGACTATAAACCGAAATAAACAGAGAGATAAATAGCTATAATTGCAAATAAACACTGTATACATCCAGATCTTAAAAATCACATAGCTATGGCTATAGGAAACCTTTTCGCTTGAGACGAAAGGGGTTCCTCACTGTAACATATGCTTCTAACACAATAGAGCAGTCCTTTCAGCGCTAAAGCAGTAAAAAATTGTAGATATAGGAAAAAACAATCAGATGTAGTTGTATCGGCTTCAGATTTGGATCACCAATGGATGCAGCCCTCGAATAGCTTTGATACCTTGTAGGAATTTATAGGGTAAGTTCCTTAGATAGAACACAAAAGGACACCACTCACAAACAAATTATAGAGTAGTACACCAATATTCTTGACGGGGTTAAAACCATCAAAGAGGGAAACAATCCACGACATGAGCCAACCAATCTACTAGTTAACCAATTTCTTAGAAACACTTTTCTACAATAAAAACGAATAAATTTTTATTGATCATGTTTTTATATGAAAAATATTACAAAAGATAAAAATAACATGGAAAACAGTTTAAAAATAAAACATTCATAAAAAGAACAAACAAAACCCCTCATATTTGATCCCTGCTGACGCCATACAATTTGATTGTGCCAAACAAGAAACGTTTGTCCTAACTTCTAAAGCAGACGAGTGTCCGGTAGGCAAGCTAGAACCTAACTCATGTAAAATTCGAGTACTTCTGTGATATTATATACACGCTGGGATATGTCCGAAATATCTTGAAGCAATCTATAACAGTGATTCCTGTAACGGTTCGGAAGGTGATCCCCGCATCTAGAGGCAGATAGTTCGTGGAACTCTGTAGCAGATCGAGCCCCCGGAAGCAGCTGTGAATCTGTTAACAAAGTAGTAGGTTTAGAAGGAGACAAGTCCGTGATTGTTGGAGTGATTCGAGACTGTAATTTAGTACGAACCTGAGGTAGACATAGATTTGAAATCAGGAAATGCCATTTGAAGCTGCTGGTTTGATGACAGTCCAAATTCCTCAACCGTGAGCGAAATTTCTACTGAAATGGATTAAACCTCGTTCCTTTAAACAAATTTTGGAGAGAACAGGAATCGTTCTTGTAGGAGCTTCTTTGGATTTTGTCTGGTAGTGCTTTCTGATCAGGATTTCACGTGTACTATTGTTAATGTGCAGATAGGTAGACAAAAAATAATTCGTTCAGATAGGTAGACAAAAAATAATTCGTTCAGTGGAATTGTCCAGTACACTTTGTTGAATCTTAATAAAATTGGACTGACTACAACCAGAGGCATAGTTGATTAAAAAGAGGAAAATAGTGACTGGTTATTGAATTAACTGCGAAAGTATTTTTTCCAATGGAAAAATCGTAATCTTTTATTAATTTTGAATAATTACATGTTGTAGATGCGATAGAATACACTGTCTCCTTGTTGCCAGTGAATGACACTATCAAAAAATTTCAGTTTGTCAAAAACTTGAGCTACTTTGTGCTTTCATCACCACGCAGGGTGTCCAGTGATTTTCTGCTATGGAGAAAAAGTATGTTTGTATGTTTGTCATCTATGATGGATTCCACATATGCCACGCAGGGCAATGTCTTTGTTGAAAGTATCTGCTTAAATACACTTAAATATATAGTCTGTATAATATATACAGAGTTTGCCAAGCATGTACATAAAAAAATTACAAAAAAAGACAGCAATCAAAGGCTCTCTGCCCTGTAGTAGATCTGATCAATATAAGGCCGGTGGAAGTAGCGATATTCATTTGGACCTCGCTGTTCCCGGATCATCCACTCTCCTCGGGGAAGTGCCGTGGCCTCCTTGGAAAGCCCGTCAGCACATCTGTTATGTTCCCTGTAAATGTGATCGCATGAGATAATGTTAAACTGTGCCTTGAACAAAATCACTTCCTCCAAAATATTACTGAGTGTGTGAGAATGACAAACGATAATATTATTGAACCAATTTATTATGATCTTTGAGTCACCATATATGTTTAGATTCATGCAATTATGACCCAATGCAAAATGCAAAAAATGTTGGAGAGTAATGAGTTCTACAAAATTGTTTGTTCCTTCGCCCAGTCCCATCTTTACTTTGTAATAATGTTGATCATTTATGTAAAGAATAAGACCACCGCCACATCCATGGTTTTGAGCAGCACCATCAAAGTAAGCCCAAGGGAGATTTTTGTCTATAGGTGCTGGATCATGTGGCCTCTGGGGTCGAGGATGATGAGGCTCAGGCAGCTCGTTGTATGCAGATATAATGTGGGCTGTGATGTGTGGCCAGCAAACAGGTCTGTTATCAAATATAACACGATTCCGAGCCAGCCATATATGCCAGCTGATGATAAGGGGGAGACATTGTAATTTAGTACCCTGATGTTGATTGCACCAGCTTTCCCATGCTCGACCAATATCTTCACCCTCCCAATGCCTAGAGAAATGAATGGATGTGGATATATTTTGCCATAGATTGATCAGGGAAGTGCATTTAAGAAATAAATGTAGGGCCATGAAAGGATCGATGGGCGAGAGACTCTCCAGTGGGGACTTTATCTCTGAGAATACACCAAAAGAATAGCCTGGTTCTTGGTGGCGATGTTAATTTCCATATACCCTTCCACCAAAAAAAGTCTGCTCCCACTGTTTGTGAGATATCAGGTTGAGGTATCCAGTGTTTGGAGAATATATGCCATTCTCAGCTAGACACCAAACAAGTTCACCAGGTCCATCTTTAATCCTGATATGAGATTCACTTAATGCATTAATGTATTCTTGCCATTCCTGTTGCCATGGAGGGGGAATATCAAGCTGCTCGGCAGATTTCTATCCTTGAGAGAAAATGTTGGTGTTCTGCGGGTCCACTATATTTGCTATAACCTTGATCTCATGAGAATGTAGATGATGAATGAGATCTCGTGACAGTTGAAATCTACCACCACCACTAGTCTAGGGATCCAATCAATGTGAGCCTTTGATCCATCGTTTATTCTCCAAACGAGGTTGTCCCTGATGCTAGGCAGGGAGTGTAGGAGAGCCTTCCATACAGATGAAATACCAGTTTTAGGCCAGCTCGACAAACTGACCCAATCCATGATTTGCTGTGGCCAAATATACTTATGATAAGAGATTGAAGTCCATAGATTCTGTCCAGTCAAAGGAGTCCAACACATTTTTGCAGCCAGGGCTTGTGCAAATCGGGGAAGGTCTTTTAGGCCCTAGCCTTCCCATTTTTTAGGCAGGGCTATCTTATTCCAGCTGACCCAGGCAAATATCTTTTTGTCTTGGTGGCCATTCCAAAGGTATCTGTTACAAAGTTGTTGTAATCGGGCCAGAATGTTCCTAGGAATCCATGCAAGTGCCATTCAAAATACATGGGTGGCCTCAAAAACTGATTTGATAAGTACTCTAATCTGCGTGCCTTGGATAAGTATCTATGACTCCAGATTGAAAGCCTTTTTTCCAGTTTGGTGACAAGCCAAACCCAATCAACAATTTTCTGACTGAGAGGCTTTATCCAGAAACCCAAGTATTTGAAACCCCTATCCAGGGGTATGATACAATAAGGGAAATGCTGTTGAGCGAGTTGTGACTCCTGAATGGAAGTGAGGGCTAAGGTAATGGTAGATTTTGCATGATTTGCCTGCATACTAGTAGTCGATGAGAAGAGGGACAAAATTTTGGAAAAAGTGAGAGAGTCTTGAATGCTCCCATCCAGGAAAATGAGAACATCATCAACAAATAGAAGGTGAGTAAGAAAACAGGAGTCAGTTATCTTAAGGCCCCGAAGGCTGCCATCTCTTTTGGCAGAAGCTAGCAAACGACTAAGCCCATCCATGACAATTAGGAAGAGAAGGGGGGAGAGAGGGCAGCCTTGTCTGAGCCCCCTCTCAGCATGAAAGAAATGGGAGGCTGATCCATTGATGAGAACACTGTAGGTAGGGGAGGTAATACAGGCCATAATCTAAGTGATGAAGTCATGGGGGAAACCTAGATGAATGAGAAGCATCTTAATGTAGAGCCAGCTGACACGGTCAAAGGCTTTTGCCAAATCGATCTTTAGGATAATGCCCTTTAGGTGTTTTGTCTAGATCGAGTGGATGGCCTCATGGGCCGAGCCAATGGCTTCATGTATCTGGCGGTGCCCAAGGAAGGCGAATTGCTGGGGGGAAATATGTCGGGATAAAATTGGGCGGAGACGATTAGCAATAACCTTGGAGATGATTTTGTACAGACAATTGCATAATGAAATAGGCCTGTAGTCATTGAAAGAGGAAGGTGTATCAGATTTTGGAATGAGGGCTATAAAGGTCAAATTAACAACATTATATAGAGATCTGGACAATCTACATTCTTCTACAACTTTCAACAGATCATTCCCCAAAAGTTCATAGAATGCGAGATAGAATTCTATGGTCCACCCGTCTGGTCCAGGACTCTTGTCCTTTTTGAACCATTTCAACGTTCCTTCCAGTTCGCCTGCAGTAACAGGAGCAGTTAACTCCTAAGCCTCATCATCATTTACAAATCTGGGAAAATGTCCAGCCACATTGATGATATCAGCCAGATTTGACCTTGTGCCAAGATGTGAGAGTTTGTTAAAAGTATCAGCTACTCCCCCATCAGGTAGAGGTAAGTTCCATATGGTGTTTGATACCTTTCTACCTTTTGCATAATTTTGAAAGAATCTCGTGTTGTCATCACCCGCTTTTAACCATATAGCTCTGCTTCTAAGGCGCCAAGATAACTGCCAAAGTATTATACTGTGTTATACAATGCATAATTTATTTTGAGCAATAGCTTTTTTTGGAGTAAGATTGCCCTAGACCATTACATGGTGCTGTGCCCAACCTGAAAAGGCCCTTCAAAAGCTCCTTTTCCTCAACCAAATCATCAAATGTGATCTTCATGTGTGGACAAGTGGGCCTGCATGTGCATGATCCAGCCTCCACGTCCTCTTCCAACTGGAGTTGCTTCATTTGTAGGTCTTGACTCTTACGTTGTCATGTAAGCAGCCACCCAAACTTCAAGAGTGGCCTCCATATCAATAAGCCATGTCAGCCAGACCTCAAATATTTCTTTACAGGTGGACCGTAATGCTGCCCCTACACCCCCCCATCAGCTTCGTTTTCTAATATGGACACATCAGCCTTGACTCGAAGTCGGCTCAATTCATTCTAGGGGTCAGCCCACAACAATGTTTAAATTCAGATTATAATGTAGAATCCTCCTAGGTCGGCACTAAACCTGTTCCAGAGGTTGGCTCTATTTTAAATCAAGGTCATCAGTTCACCTAAACATGGACACATCTGTCTTGACTTGAAGTCGACTCAATTCCTTCTAGGGGTCAGCCCACAATAAATTCAGATTATAATGCAGACTCCTCCTAGGTCGGCACTAAACCTGTTCTAGAGGTTGGCTTCGTTTAAAATTATTGTCATCAGTGCACCTATATATAAAGGGTTCAAAGTGCTCTGACTGTGGTTTTCATAATTTGCATAGATATCTCAGTCTACACTTCCAGCTCCCACACAACTGATCTTGCATTTATCCTATACAGCTTCAGATTTATTCACTTGCAATTAGGTTGAGTGACAAGGGATCTTTGAGAAGATAATCTGGTGGTCAATAACCTTCGCCTTGTCCAGTGTTGAAACCAATACCTTCTATGATGTGGTCAATCTTAGATATTGGCGTTTATATACTTCATCTAGATCTGGACCTTGAATACTGCATTTTGTGTTTAGCATTTTTCTCAGAGGAGTTTCTCAATTCGCTTTCAGCTCTTCTTATCCAATTCAATTGTGAATTAAGAGGCATCCAAAGAATTAAAAACAAAAGGGGTTTCCTCACGATGGCCTGATGCCATTTCTATTACAACACTGAAACATGGGTAAATTTTTTGACGAGTACAGAGTGAGTGCAATAATTTCATCTTCCAGATATTCAAAATGAAAATTTATATGAGTTTCTTCAAATTTCAGCTGAAACACCAGCTCAGATGATGTGCTGTGCCTCGAAAATTGTATTTAGGGAATAAACTTGATCTCAAATGACAATATACTTACAAAATTAGTGCGATTTAGAACGATGCCCTTGTGTTGTTGGCCGCGCTGTTGAAAACCTCTATGTATCCTGTTGTGTAATCTTCCAGAACACTCCCGTCACTTGAAACAACAAAACCACTGTCATCAAGTTGCGAACATCTGGATAACATCCGAATTTTATCTGAAAATCACGATTTTTTTGGCCTACCCGGTCTTTGCTGATTTTTACAGATATTTTGATGGTTTCTTAATTTGGTCTATATTTGTTGATTTTTAACGATATTATTCCCTTTTTTAAAGATTTTTTGTTTGTTTTTCAAACCTTTGCCAACTTTATCTCCATGCAGATTTTCACTACATTCTTATAATCTTGAATATGATCCGGCAGCCTGCAGGTTGCCTTGGATATGGCACACTAACCTCCAGTCAAGGCAACGAATGCTCTCTTTAATATTTTGATCAGTTGCCCCTTGAAGAAAATAATGAACGTGGACCTTATCATATTTAAAAGATTCAATTGGCAAACTTCAAGCCAGATATGTTTCCACAATGACTAAATGATGATTCCAGACAATTGTCAGGAGTTCAAGTTTGCTGAGCTCTCATTGTTCTATTGTCAATTTGCAACATACGCTTGTTGATATATAACCTGAATGTACAAGTCCCTGATTCAGATCTAAGCTACATGGCAGAGATGTGCAAAGGTGACCCTGATTCACCCCATATTATGTAAGAATCCAGGTCTGTCATGTATGCCAATTGTGCTCTTTCGTTTGAATGACAAAATTTTCATCATATTAAATATTTTTGGCCCCTTTTAGATCAAATAGATTGTATAAAACCCTCTAAATAAAACTGCTCCCTTGTTTGAATGGCAAAATTATCATCACAGTAAATAGTTTTGGCCCCTTTTAGATCAGGTATACTTAATAAAACCCTCAAAATACAAAGTGATTTTGCAAAGATAACAGGCTTCTAAAGCGGTCATTCCAACAAAGTTTTGGTGTATATAACAACAATAAATGGTGTACTATATAACAGCCATAAGTTGGATGGTAAATTACTAGGAATGAAAGATGAAAGGGGCTAGACAGGTCCTTTTTCAAGCGACTCTCAAGGTATTAGTATTTCACTGTTTACAGTGACAATGTCCTTGAAAATGTATTATTTTATAGAGTTTAATCGTACTGAAATTTTTTTTTTGACATTTTACAAACATTGACCTTGCTTTGCAATATAAATTTTTGGCATACGTCATGGCGTTGCCACATGCCCGTTCCATTACTCGATTAATTTCGTCATCTGTTCGAGTTGTTCGTACCTACGGGTGCAGCTCCATCACAACAAAATAATAAAAGCTTATGGGATGTCTTGCCTTAGTGTAGTTACACGTCGGGGGTTGCTCACCACAAATGACACGGAAGTTGAGATAGGCGTCGACTCGCGCTTCACTGTTGGAAATGTAATTAGCTTCGGTGTTTATAATTGTTATTGTACTCATTTTAATATGTGTCTTATGTAACAAATAAAAGAAGAAAAGAAAAAATTATTATTTTAAAGCATGGGTTTCATGCTTTTTATTGATAGTTTTCTAGGTAAAAGCATGTTTTTGTGTTTTTAGGATTTGTTAGAGAATAAGATATATCCTTATGAGTCAAGAGAGTCAACATCATGTTTATAAGACCCTTCCAGACAAGGTCGGCCTAGAAAGGGGTATTTGACCCACACAAAATATAAATAGAAATGGGTATTCGACCCACACATAATATAAATATAAGCAGGTCGACCTCATTTGATAACCAATTCGGTCTGCAATCAAGGAAGTCGATTTGAGGTGCGAAGTTAAGGAACAAAGATGAGGAAGAAGGAAATAGTAACTAGAAGGAAGGAAAATCAATGTTTTGCCCTAGTTTTCACTCACACTTGCTAGTTTCTGGAGCAGTTGTAGGGGCTAAAATTTCTGAAGTAACTACAGGTCCAAAATTTTGTTGCAGGGGGCAGAAAATTGAGATTGGTGCAGTCCTGAAAGGGTTTTGTCTCTGGTTGACTTGGTTTGACTTTGACTTAATTGGAAGGTCTCTTTGAAGGCTTGACTTGATGTTGGGAGGAAGACTTGGTCTAGGGTTTCAGTTTATGTTGTCTCAGCAGATTCTATAAGAAGATATTTTTTGGATTTTGCCCTTGGAGGGGTTTTTCCTTGGCTTTGGAGCTTAATTTTTGTATCCACTATCTTTATTATTTTGTTCTTGATAATTATTTGATGAAAAAGATCAAATAAAAAAAAAAAAAAAAAAAACAAACAAACAAACAAACAAACATAGGAAGATAAATAAATTCACAAACAATTATTAAGATTAAAGAAAAATCTAAATTAATAGCTGCCACACTGTATTTTCCAACACCTGCACCATGCACCATGTGCAGACTATACCTACACAAAGAAAATGCAATCGATGAGGCCCTCCATCAAGTTTCTTGGGAAATCGAAGCCTTTTGGTTTTCTTCCATTGAGAGTAGTTGGTGAACAAATCTTGAGAGGTACTGTTTCAAGGACGTGTCAATTCACTAGACATTATAACAATATCCAGTCCTTTTGTATAGTTGGACTGCATCATTTTGTGTTTTAACGTATCTCCACTTTCCTTCGATTCTTTATTGGCTGCATTGGACGCACTTTTGGGCTTCGAAGTTGGAATCTGTGGGCGGAAACGGTTCGCGCCAGCTTTCAAACCAGCAATCATGCCAACTCTTCAGATTCCTTGTCTGGAACACATTCACAATATTTTAACTCATCCTGTGTGTTTTACCAGTCTAAAAAAACACAAAAAATGGTGGTCTTGCGAGAGTTTAGGGTTGTCTAGAAGTAGGTTGTGACTAAAATGGCGAGCCAAACCAGAAAAATGGACATCCCCCTCCTTTGATTGGGAAAGGGGGCAAATCTACGGTTTTTATTAAACCCTCTAATGTTACTACTAGACCAGCAATTGCCAGTCGTAAGCCCAAGAATTCTGTGGACTTGGAGGTTTTTGTTAAACCCCCTACTGTTACTACTAGACCGACAATTGCCAGTCCTAAGCCCAAGAATGCTGTGGACTTGGAGGCCCAAGCCTCTCCTGCTCCGACTAGCCCACCGAAGACGTTGGTTGGGTTTGTTTTGGGCTCGATTTCGAGTGTCGTGGCTAAAATCTGGCATTGTAATTGTTTTTGTCTTTAAAATTGTTTTTTTTAGTTATGGATGGACGTTTGAACTTGCTATAAATTTCATTTGTTGAGAGGTTCTGTGTTTGAATTCTGAGGTTTTAGTCATGTACAAAAGTATTGTTTTACAGGGGTTGATTGAAATGTGTAATGTGTGGTTTTGGGTGTTGTGCAGTACATTCAAGAGTAGACGAGTATTTGGCAGATTGTTTTTGAGCTAAATCAATCTAATTACCAATGGGCTCTGCATCACTATCTAGAAAAAAAAATATGATATGCGAATCAATTGGCATTTTTGGAAGTTTTTGATTTTATTTTACTTTTTATCTTTAGTGGGTTATTGGATCAGATTTCGATGTTTTTAGCAGTCCTGTTATGCGATCTAGGATTTGTGTTCTTAGATTTCAGAAGTCATGAAATTTTATGTTAATTACTCGCCGCAATATACGGTTGTTTTCCACAACCTTGATCCGTCGTTAAGAAACACAAGAACGTCGTCCGCGCTTCAAAGACGGTGTTCTCACAAATCGTAGGTTCATGAGCTATCACACATTTTTAGTTTATCGAAGCCTGTCCACCGCTAGTGGCCTTGATAACAAATTGACACCCATATAAAAAATGCAAGGATCACATCCACTTATTTTGTTAATGTATTTCATAAATGCAAGGATGTGCTTTTTTAGTTCCAAATATTTTTTATTACGCTACAAGCTTAGTAGTTGGTCATTTACAAGAGAGGAACATGCATTCTTAGATTACCCACGCTTAAGGCGCATACATTTACATGTCTACAAAATATATTAGGTACGGCATCTAGTAAAACCAGATCACAAGAGATTTATTATTTCTTGAGATGAGGAAAGCATTGATAAATGTCCGCTTTAGGATGCTTTGCTTCCGCATGCTCTCTGTACTTCACTTTTTTCATACTACAGATGAATGTCTGCATACAGACCTTGTACTGAATGGTCATTGCTTAAGTTGACTACCTATATATGATCCACAAGGTTACCTCAAATGAAGTGCATATCTGTTCAAAGTACAAACCCCAAAAGAAGCTCTTTCTCTCGTCAATAATTCAAAGCACTAAAATCATTACAGCTAAAATGTATTGTAGAATTTAAAACGCGGTAGCTATTAAAGCTTTGCTAAGGGTTTGATATGGTGTTGTCTTCGCAGGTGCGCTTGCAGGTGGGCCATCTTTTAATAAAATGATTTTATTTTGTGTTTTGGGGAGGGATAACCTTCCCAGTCATCCGATCCGGTTTTGGGTTGGGTGGTGGTGTCTCTTCTTGTTTATGGTGTGTTTCTGTTGGAATATTTCTTTGGTTTTTTAAGCCCTTAGAGTAATCATTTAATGGCCATAAGAATCTCAAGATACCTAAATTTGTTAACAAAGGCAGTCCATTTAATTTTTATAGCATAACATAAGTTATGATTGCTTAAACAGATACTCAAAATATTTCACTCTACAACACAAAATTTCAATTTATCCTAGTACATAAGGTCATGAATCTGTAGACATAATATTGGTGTGACATATAATTTCAAAAGTCCTGGTGAATAAATTTTCTTTCAGAATTCAACTACCTTCTTAAAACAATAATGCCACCAATATTCTTAAGCTTTACTCATTGGAATTTTGATTTTATGTTGAGACAATTCTCTAAGTTTTATTTCAGACATCATTATTACCTTCCAACCCATGTTTTCCATGATTTAATACTACAAAATTAGTGATTATTGATAATTTGCATGATTAATCAAACAGTTTCACATTTAGCAATGGTCTGATTGCATGCCGTGCAGTAGGGGAAAAATATACAAAACAATAGATTGAAATGAATCAAGAATATTCAAAACTTTGTTGAATAAATTAGGCATGGTTAATACATATCTGGTTAAAAATTCACTGCATAATTTTCACAACAATAATCTAAGTATCTTGGCTCTTATTTTATGCTTCTTCAGTGATGAATCTTGATATTGAGTGACTGATAATATTATTATAGTGTTTGGTTGCATTATTCTAGTGGTGTTTTATTTCTCGTACAAGGTCTCTATATGAACCTTCTTTTCTTCTTTTTACAGTTCATCAACTTTTTTTTGAGCACTATTGATATGGTTTACTGGCATGTTTTTCTGGAGAAAAAAAAAAAATCTTTAATGCTGGTGTAACTACTCACCACCGATTCATTTTACAGCACATTTTACATAGCGCTTGAAGTATTTGGATAATTGATGTTGAAATTTGTTACCAATTGAAGTGCTCTAAAATAGTGAAATATGTTCCAATTCACAATGGTATAAACTCTGATATCTTATTACGTTTAGATAATCGTTGTTCACTTGCATCTGTTCATTATTTTATGGTTCAATCTGATATAAAAACACAGAGATAACATTCCTTAAATGCGGAGCATATTATTCACTAATTATTGGGGTTGGATTGTTGTTCTCATTGTCCTTTAGCAATAGCAGTTGTTTGGTATTTCTCTGGTCTATTATTGCAAGAACACAACTCTCTGAATATGATCTTCTTACGATGACAACGAATCCTTGATGATTAAGATGTGATGAACTAAGTAGGAGTACTTACTTAGCTAAGACATATATATATATATATATATATATATATATATATATATATCTTTGGTTTTGTTATGGAGCATCTAAATCATGTTTTATTATGATACATCTAAATCGGACACTATGATTTTAGTTTAGTTTAATTAACTGCTACGATGTTGAGTATAATGTTACATTAGGTTCTGTGATTCAAGGTTAATTGCACATATTGGATAAAGTTGTCTAAGGAGAAGTGGAATGGAAAAACTTGCAAATTTTTTAAGGATAATAACTAATTATAGATCATGTGATTATGGCCAACTTGGTGCTAGATAGATACTTATGGTGGTTGAGAAGAAGTGTGACAACAAGGGTAAGAAATTTGTAAGAAGAGTCAACCTATTTTAGAACATAATGGAAGAATTTGGTATAGTCATAACTTGGTACTCTAAAGGTATCACTCTAAGGTCTATGTAAGGATGATGCACATAAAGAAGAAAATATTGGCAATCAACTAATGAAGTTGAAAAATCATGGTAATAATGAAGGTCATTTTAAGGAACCTAGAAGGTATGATAAAATAGAATGATTGGAGAAGATAAGTTGTGTGCATAACAACATCTCTAACAATGGGAGAGCCACATTCTAAAGTTTTCCATAGGTGACTAATTAGTGCTATGTTTTTAAGAGAGGAGGAAAAGAAACCACAATGACTGGAGGTGGAAATTAAAGTCAAATGAAGTGAAGAAGTTTCCATTTTTGAAGCTAGTAGACATGGAATATTAGGAAATTAGGACTAGGAGAAAAAAAAAAATATATCTATGAATATCTGATAGGAGGAAATGAAGGGATGTTCTATCAAGAAGAAATTTCTTTTAAGGGTACTGATGAACGGAGCGAGAAACATGATTGGTAATGGTCATAATGATGATCTACATATTCTAAAAGTGTGAAGATATGAAGTTGAGAATTTTCATGATGATAAACGAGGAAGATGTTTAAAATAATAGTGAAGTATAGGAAGGAATGTTGCTAGAAATTTTATAAGGATACCTTGAGAAGGATTGTGTACATCATGACAAAAGAAGTGAAAGTGAATTAATAGAGGTTGTATTTCACTGATTTGCACTCATTGTTTCATGAATAGGACTTCCCATAACGTTAAAGAGGTTGTTTCCACATAACACCTCACATTTAAATTTTTCATGGGAAATGATGATAGTAGTATTTCCAACTGTTTAAAAATCTAAAATAATGATACTATTTAAAGAGAAAGATTCTTTTGTCCAACTTGATGAAGGGTGAATTTATGATAAAGCAATCAAGTGGTATTGAGATAGGAACTTGACGAGATAAGAAAATATTTTTGTGAATGAAAGTGATAATTGTTAAATGATGTAGGTATAAGTTAACATGGATCAACAAATCCTCATGCAAGTAAATTAAGCATGATATAAAATTAAATCATGATGACCTAGTGTTTATATGCAATTTCATATAGCGGTATTGGAATCAGTAAGCCAAAGGGTAAATGGATGTAAAGCCAAGGGATTTTAATTTTGAGATGGAAGATTTAAATAATGATTGTATAACGAGAGATTAAGACTCAAGATGATGAGGCTCATATGAAATTTAACGATTTACCTAGATGATTATACCTATGGTGTAAATGGTCAACTTCCTAGTTGAAAGAAGTAAAAATGATTATTGAAAAGGAATCGTTATGTTGATGAAATCATAACACTAATAACCCTGATGAGACAACATAGATCCTAGATGGATGTTGAATAATCTTAGTTCATAGTTGAATGTCTGTAAAGTAAACGAATGCTCATAGAGTATTATTCTATATTTGATAAGTGTTGAGATGTTTCTCATATTGACGATGTTTCATGATATGATGGTATGCGGGTGATCATGCCCATGTGGTTCAAATTTATATAGTTGTTACAATAGTGATAATGTATACTTATGATGATTATGATATGCATATGTATTATGATGTTATGTGAAGGTATATTGACATATTCATTTACTACATCATGATAGGTATTTAATGTTAAATACTCATGATGGATATGATATGCATTGTGTGGCATAGGAATTATGATGCTGATGTTATAACTTATGAGGGTATTTCATAAGGTGAAGCATGTGATAATTGCATACAAATTTATGACATGCATGAGCATGCAGTTCGTTATTATTCATAATGTTGCGATTAACAATGATGAATGTTCTCATGATGACATGCACGACTTGGCATGTGGATTATTTTCTATGATACTATGATGGTATGGCTAATGCATTGGTTGCATGTTGAGGTGTGATGATTCACAGAACTCCACAAATGGGCCGAGAGGGCCGGTTTATTTGATGATCTCGTGCGAGCCCATACGCACGAAGGAGAATAAGTAACACCATATGGGTTGGGGACAAAATCAATCAACACTACATATGCCAGTGGTTCCTTTGTTTTGTATAGCTCTTGAAGGGCTATGGGACCATCTTGAGGAGGCCAAGTGCTTGATGTTCTAGGTTAGGTGCCTAGTATTCTATTGGGATGCTGAAGTCTAGTGGGGGTGTAAGGACATCGATCCCTGGGGTTGTGCGCCTTAGTGAGTTGTGGGGGGAGTGGGCCAACCTTGCGAGATGCTCGGTGACATTGAGCACTCTACTGGATGTCTGCCTTGGGGCAGATGAGGTTTGAGTCAGGCGCAAGCCTTGGGGCTAGCCTTAGACTAGGATACAGACCGAGGAGGCTTATGTCTGATTCCGAAAATGGAAGGCTTATGCCTAATTCTGAAAGTGGGAAAAAGGACAGAGATTCCTTAGGATTTCCCGAGTGTTGTGAAACTTTCGATGCCTGCTAGTTATACTAGTTCAGCAGAGGTTGCCGGGACTATTACATGATGTAATAAATAACAAATAAATGTAATGTCCCTTAATAATAATTAATCAATAATAAAAATAATAAATAATCCAACTTCGGCACGAAGTTCCTTAAAGTGGGAGAGTATGTAATGTCCCTTAATAATAAATAATAATAAATAAAAATAATAATAAATAATAATTATTAAACAATAAATAAATAAATAAATAATAAATTAATAAATTAATTACATGCTTTAAATAAATATAAATAAAAGAAATAAAAACAAGAAAAATAGTAATAATAATAAAATAATAAATTTATTACATGCTTTAAATAAATATAAATAAAAGGAATAAAACAAGAAAAATAGTAAAAATCAGTAAAACTATCAAAAAGTAAAAACAAAAGAATAAAACAAGAAAGCAGTAAGTTGCATGTTGACACATGGAGTGTGTGCATGTGGTTCCCCTTTTAATGTTTGCTCTATTTAATAGATGGTGAGGAAGATGAGAGGCATTCCATCATTCCAAGATTCTGTCATTCATTCTCTTGGGAGAATAGTGTTCTAAGACAGAGGAGTCACTGGCAGTAGTACGTTGATTGAGGGCTCGGGGGTGGCCAGTTGTAGCAAGCCCTTGCGCAATTGAGCCTATGGTTGGGAGGAGAGTCGTCCCTGAAACCTTGTTGCCGTTCGCAGACGTCAACCACAGGTAACACAAGTAAGTGCTACTCTGATTTGAATTTGATATTAATTAGAAAATTAATTATATGTTTATTTGGGCTGTTACAATTGAAATGATCTACATATTTATAATCAAAACTCAAAGATACAGTGAAGCTTGAATTCTATGAAATAATAGAAATATTCAAACTGTGTACATGCAATATGAAAATAAACTAGCTCAAATGGTGGTATGTTATCTCTGTGAAGAAATGTGATGGCCTCATGCCTTCGCTGAACAATATTACAATGGTGCTCAAATCTCTTTTATCATAAAGAAGCAATTATAAACCCTAAAATCCAAAAACATGACCCTAGGAGATGAAACATCAAAGGCTTTTGGTCCCCGGTCGGGTAAGTTGGAACATCAACTTATCATGGTCATAACTTTGGCATATGATCTCTGTTTGACACACATGATAGCACATTGGAAAGGTCTATTTGATAAGTACATTTTTTGACTGCCAATGGTCCATCGATATTCTATGAATAACATCATCCCATTTCCCAAAAAAACACCATTTAGGGCCTCAAAATGGCTCTGGAAGACCTAAAAACTATAGAAAAACTACCAAAATAGAAAAATTTGTTATGAACCAATGGAAAAGGTGGGTGGTCACCGATATCAACATGGATCAATGAGCCTTATTATTTCACACAACTTTACCTACATCTATCCATCTCAACTACTACTCTAATATCAATTATAGCCATAATATTCCTACAAACATTTTCCCTATTGTTTCTGCCATAAGTGCTATTACTTGCTTCCTCTTACACATCCTCTATCTATTGTCTCTTAGGAACATGGTCCTCCTCTAGAATCATACACAACCTTACTTAGAAACTCCCATTTCTCTTCTTTTTTTCCTCAATTTCCTCATGATAGGCATATATTAATCATCTTAATTTATTCTTCTTGAATTGTTCACTAAACAATTGTTCGAATAGTCAATTCTAAAAATATTACACTCATATATTGAATTTACTAATCTCAATATGTTTCCTTTTAAAAATATCAACAAGATTTAAGACATCACATAATTTCACTTTACTACACATGCACAAACTTGGTGTTTTCAACTATAAGATTAGCATCTCCATTTCAGTGATTGTCTTGGATCTCCATGCTCTATCTATCATTTGTTAGAATAGCTAATTCTAACAAAATAACTTCACTCCCGTATTTAAGTGGCGATTCTCAATATGCTTACTATTAATAAATTGAAGATATTTTCACCTCCACCATTGTATGTATACTCCTAGCCACAAAGCGTGTACAAGCAATGATCCAAAACTTAACCATGACTTCAATGAAATTCATACCTCAACGAATACCGTACAACTCCAAACAAGTTTGATACCTCCTACTGCCTATTCCGTTTGCAATGCTAGACAAATATTCTAGACAATGGCTCTTTCTACAATCTTGTTCTTCCTCTACCTCTAGGACTCCCTTTTCAAGGAAAAGAAATAGGAGGAAACCAGAACATCGGGACACCTAGCTTTGTGCAACTCCATGACACAAGCTACATTCCACGCTCTCTTGGTTGTAGGTCTTCACTCTCAAGTTTCAGGAATTGATTTGGTTTGATAAGCCTAGTGCCTAACTTTAAAAAAGTACTCCAAAAATTAAATTCTCTCTCAACCAAGCTTTCCACACAGCCACAACTTGTCCTAATTCATGCCAGAGGGATTAACACAGGTTTGAGTGGATCGACACTATTCTCCAAGTCACACACAGAGGAGGTCTGTAGAAAAATTTCAATACGCCACTTAAACACGCTCAAGCGCTCTGTGCCTCCTCCGTACAAATTTTGAACGCATAGCCATATGATGAGTTCTACAAATAGCTCATGATTCTAGACTTCGCAATAGCTACAAAGCCACACAAACCGCTCAAGTCAACAATGGGAAGCCAACAAGCATTACACATGTTTAGCTTTAGATATAACACTCAAACTCAGCGCTTTGAAAAAAC
Source organism: Pinus tabuliformis (assembly GCA_031772625.1). NCBI lineage: Eukaryota > Viridiplantae > Streptophyta > Pinopsida > Pinales > Pinaceae > Pinus > Pinus tabuliformis. The sequence continues at coordinate 743,520,535 of CM062810.1, forward strand.
TACATGCATATTTATTTGAACATAGCCACACTAGTCAGACCTTCCAATACTAGATGCAGCCTATGAAGACTCAGCTCCGTGCTTAGAGGATGGGCACCACCCACAACCAACATGTCTTATTCACTCAATTAATGCGAAGGATCCACACAATGTGTAGACCACGCAACAATGGTATTCTCGTTCAGCCACAGTGCTTACACCATACAACATGCACAACGCTCTCACCACACAACATGTTATTTCTCTTTGCATGCAGAATGATTTACAGGTTTGCACTCCATGGTCAATTAGTAGATCGACAATCTCCAATGTCTACAATCCTTAATATAGCAAACAACGTCTTATAATAGCTGACAACACACTTTTCCATCACCACCATCGACTTAGTTCCAACTCATGTCTCTGATCCTTTTTAATATAGAAAACAAAGTCCTACAATAGATGACAACGCACTTTTCCATCACCACTGTTGGCTTATTTGCAGCTCAACAACACACACATCAAGGCTTCCTTTAACATGCAGGCCAAGGATCACTCGTAGCTCAGTGTCATGCCAGAGGGATAAAACATTTACATAGGTTTGCGCCTCTTCCACACACTACAACAGTCCTCTTTCACCAAGGTCCTGCATGAGCAATGGCCAAACATTCCAAATTAATTTTGCATAGGCATTATATTCTTAATAATATTGTTACAAATATTAATACAAGAAAAGATTGGAGAATTATCTTGAACCTAAATATCTCAACTAAACACCAAATTAGGAAGCTCTTTAGTTGGAGAGAATTCCTTAACCAATTAAGCCTAAAAAAATCTCCTTAATAATAGGATCAAACTAAGAACTCTACCAATAAATATGACTCATACATATTCTAACATTTTTTAATCTTTTAATTAAATTCATAATTTAAAGAATTTGTCAAATGAACAAGTGTCATATGACATGAGTTATGGTTTTTCTGTCATGTGGTATCGATAAGTGTTACTATTGACAAATGATATTGTAAAAAAATTTATTTACATATTAAGAATTTTAAGGATAAAGTGTTGTGACATGTTTTTTTAAAATACATATGTTTAACTTATATTATCATAATAATAATAATAATAATAATAATAATAAAATGATAATTAGTTAGTTCTTATAATTTCTTAAACTTTCATAAGTTGAGATATATGATGAAATAAGTGTTTTGGTGTGCTTATTTACATTTACATACCATTTAATTTATATGGTTGTGCTAGTAATAACATTAATGGACTTAAAATTTTGATTAAAAAAATACACTAGAAAAAAACATATAAGTATTAAGTTTAAATAAATATAGAATTATTTTAATATTTTATCTATTCATAATAAGATAAATATATTTATTTTATTATTTTACTTATTTATAATAATACTAATAAGTTGTTAAGTTTTTGGATATATAGATAGATATAATGTGTGAAACATGATAACAATTGAATTATGGATATTTCATAATTCAATTTTGTGATTAGAATTTTTGGAAAAATGAATAAGAAATTTTAATAGAAAAGAGCAAAATCTCAGAAGAACTAGACTCATTTTAAAATACTAATTTATAATAGTATAACTTAACTCGCTGACTTTTTTCCATTAATTTATTTGAAATTTACCAAACATTTTAAAAATAATAAATTTAAAATTTTTGAATAAAATAAATTTATTTATTATTTCAAAAACAAATTTTAAATAATAAAAAATTACAATCTCATTTAAAAAAAAATCTATTAATTAAATTTCAAAAACAAATTTTAAATAATAAAAACTTACACTCATTTAAAATTAAAAAAAAAATATATTAATTAAGCTTACTTATATATTAAAATATAAAAATATAAACAAAATTAATAATAAAATATCTATTAATTAAGCTTACTTATATATTAAAATATAAAAATAGAAACAAAATTAATAATATAAGAAATAAAATTCAAATGAAAATATAAAATATAAATATAAATTAATTTTATGTTTTTTCTTAAATATAAAGAAACGAGATAAAATACTCTTACGTAAGAGTATTATTAGCAGGAAGACTGTATATTCATCATGAGTATTATTAGTCGGAAGACTTTATATCAATCTAGTTATATCTAAAATCTTTTAGGTTGTTTTTTTTATGTGAGTGAACTATGGATTTTACATAGTTGTGAATAATAAATTTTACATAATTCCAATATTGTGAGTTTTTTTCAAAACACTAAACTTATTTATATGTTTAAAAGAAAAACACATTTGAAATTAAAAAACACGATTTCCTGGCATGTTTTATGATTGGCATTTTAAAAATTAGACAATGCTGAAGGTTTGATTACACAAACGTAGCACGATTTGAAAACAAAAGGCACCCAACAGACTCTACTCATTATTTGGAGCCGAATTGTTTCAGCGTTAATAATTTAAACAAGTTAAACCCCCACCGTTTTAGAGAGCTCTCTGTATTCTTTTTATACAGAAGTTTATAAAATTTTATACATTGATCCTCTTGGCTTTCTTGTAGTCTGGTATCCAAGGCCCATTGTTGAAAATGGAGGATTATTCTTGGTGGGAGAAATTGCCTAAGGATTTACAGGAGAAAGTATTGTCATGGCTCCCTCTCGAATCCGTTGTTAGGTTTTGCGGTGCGTGTAAAGAATGGAATGCCTTCCGTTGATCTACCAGATTTATAAAAACTCTATGGTCCTAGACCCCTCGCTCATTGCTTTTCGACGGCTCGATGACGTTGATGTTTGTGTGTCTTACAGCTTCATCACACAGACTGGGAAACACTTCTTGTTTACCTCCCTATAGGAGAAGGAATCTTCTATACTGGGGAAAGATATGCAATCAAGTCCTACGCAAGAAGCCCCTGGTATCCCAGCTGCCTTTTCTTGTAGGAAGGAAAAAGAGAAGTGCTTCTCCCATGTCTTTGTGTTGAAGTTGTAAGATTGACAAAATTCAATGCCATCCAGCTGCCAAACAACAACTAGCCATGGGTTTCTATTGAGAGCGGTCTGGGCCTAGACAGTTTTTACAAAGCTAGTGGATGAAAGAAAGGAATTCCATGTTTTAGACACACTGCAAAATCAACCAACGCATTCAAGAGTGAGCCGTGCCAATACTTTCTCTTGTAGATCTTAATATGTAATTGTGGTAGAAAACCTGCACAAATGAATCTAGCTAGTAAAGGTTGAACACAGCTTTACAGAGCAAAAACACTAAAAGAAAGTCTAAAGAACAAAAACAATTATTGATGTCAGAAAATAGGTTACAGTGCTCATGATATAGCATCACTGGGCGAAGATCCTAACGTAATACACCATAGTGGTGATCAATGAGAGGACTCGACACCTACAGCGAGTTTCGGAGACAACTAGTTAGTTGTGGAGTGAAAGGAGGAGCAAAGTAGGGAGTAAATCACACATAAAGGATCTTGCATGTAGTACCATGGATGGATGGACAGTCAAAGGCGCTAATCTGGTGAAGATTCCAATGTTGAAGCCTTGCATGTCAGTGAATGCTCTAAGTAAGTGTCCGCATGTGCCAGTAATGAAGGTCCTAGGTGTGTAGTACCTCCAACACCCCCCTTGAACACCACTATGGGGAAATATAGAAAATGAGCCCTGGGAACTAAGGCATAAGGTCACCCAAAATACAGTGGAAGTTGTACTAAAATTGAGGAAAGAGGGAAAACCTCGTGGAAAAGACCCCCCCTCAAAATACATGTAATCAAAAGAAAAGAGGAAGAAAAGACAGTTGCTAAGCGACTGTGTCCTTCACTCCAAGACGATCGCGTAGAGAGTGAAACTTCTACTCAGTGAATGTCTTGGTGAAGATGTCTGCAGTCTGTTCTGCTGAAGGACATAACTGCAAATCACTGACTCGATCATGTACTAAGTCTCTGATGTAGTGCATATGGATCTCTATGTGCTTTGTTCGCTGCCACTGTATTGGATCCCTACAAAATTTGAGAGTGCTCTGGTTGTCACATAGGATGAAAGTGCGCTGGTGGAACTGGACGCCCAACTCAGTGCGGAAGTGTTGTAGCCACAGAGTCTAAATGGTGATGTGGACTACTGCTCTGTACTCGGCCTAAGTTGAAGTGTGTTGATGACAATGGAGAAGTAAGAGTCTTGTAAGGTAAGAAGAAATCCACATCAGTTAGCATGGTGATAACTATGCAAGAAAAGCATAGCTACAGGAAGGGGTGCAAGCTATTTGCAGTACACATTTCTAGTGATAGGGTAAGGAGGTTGAGGATGCAGATTTGTTGAACTGGACGCCCAACTCAGTGCGGAAGTGCTGTAGCCACAGAGTCTAAATGGTGATGTGGACTACTGCTCTGTACTCGGCCTCAGCTGAAGTGTGTTGATGAAGAAATCCAGCTGAGTCTTGTAAGGTAAGAAGAAATCCACATCAGTTAGCATGGTGATAACTATGCAAGAAAAGCATAGCTACAGGAAGGGGTGCAAGCTATTTGCAGTACACATTTCTGGTGATAGGGTAAGGAGGTTGAGGATGCAGATTTGTTGAAAAATTACCTCGTTGTGTAGCAGTTTCAGGATGTATTTCTTGAAGACATTAGAGAGTTGCCACCTCACAAGGAGGTAGATTTTTCTATTGAGCTAGTGCCCGAGGAAACTCCAACATCTAAAGCACCTTACAGGATGAGCACACCTGACTTGGTTGAGTTAAAATTGTAGCTAAAGGAAATGTTGGAGAAGGGATACATTAGGGCAAGTGTATCACGTTGCAGCGCACCAGTCTTGTTTGTGAGGAAGAAAGATGGGACTCTCAAATTATGCATTGACTAAAGGAAGTTGAACAAATTGACTATCAAGAACATATATCCTTTGCTGAGGATTGATGACTTGTTCGATTAGCTGAAGGGAGCAACAATGTTCTCGAAGATTGACTTGAGATGCAGAGATGATCAAGTACACTTCAAAGAGGAGGACATTTACAAGACTGTGTTAAGGACTAGTTACAGGCATTATGAGTTTGTTGTTGTTCCATTTGGGTTAACTAATTCTCCAGATAAATTCATGTGTTTGATGAATAGTGTGTTGCGTCCATATTTGGATAAGTTTTTTATTGTGTTCATTGATGATATACTGGTATATTCTAAAGATGAGGAAGAGCATGCCGAGCATTTAGTAGCAATATTGAGGTTGTTGAGGGAGAATTAGTTGTATGCTAAGCTTAACAAGTGTAGTTTCCTTCAGGTTGAGGTGCACTACTTGGGACATGTTGTCTCTAAGGAAGGCATTGCATTAGATCTAAAGAAGATAAGGGCCATCATGTAGTGGGTAGCTCCTAAGAATGTGGATGTGGTGAGATATTTCGTGGGTCTGGCAGGCTATTATAGGAGGTTAATCAGGAACTTCTCGCAACTTTCTTATACCATTATATCCTTACAGAGGAAAGGTAATAAGTTAGAATGGATTGAGGAGTGTGAGGCTAGCTTTGAGTAGCTTAAGTAGTTGTTGACAAATGCACCAGTACTACAAATTTCAGATCTAGATAAGGAATTTGCGGTATGCGCAAATGCTTGCAAGAGAGGGCTTGGTGGAGTCCTTATGAAGGATGGATAGGTGGTATGTTATGAGTCCCGAAAACTAAACGAGCATGAGCAGAACTACCCGACACATGATATTGAGCTAGCAATGATTATACATGAACTAAAGATGTGGAGGCACTATCTTCTTGGCAAGCGGTTTGTGCTTATGAGTGATCACATTAGGTTTAGGTATTTGTTTGACCAACTAAATCTGAATCCCAGGTAGGCTAGATGGTTGACCATGATCAACGAGTTTGATTTCGGGATTAGGTATATCAAAGGTAAGGAGAACAGGGTGGTAGATGCTCATAGTGAATGGATAAAGGTGAATCACTTAGTAGCTATGCGTTCTTATGGGACAGATTTACAGCATAGGAACTTGGAGGTAGGACAACAAGATGTTAGATATATGGAGATTGTACATAGGTTGTAGCAGAGTACAGGTATAGGTATAGGTATAGGTGATGGTATATGTATAGGTACATGTACAGGTATAGGTGATGGTACAGGTATAGGTATCGATATAGGTGATGATCATGTACATGTAAATGTATAGGTAGTGGTACAGGTACAGGTGGAGGTGCGTAGGACTTCAACTATTTTCTTACAATAGATGGATTGTTTAGTTTACGAGAAAGGATATATGTGCCAGATGACAACGATCTCAAGAAGGTGATCTTGAGGGAGTTTCATGCGAAACCATATTCAGGTCACCCAGGTTAGCAGAAGAAACTGACAATGGTGAAGAAGCATTATTATTGGCCTAATCTAAAGAGGGATGTAGGAGAGTTTGTTGCAAGATGCTTTGACTGTTAGCGAGGGAAGGTAGAGTGTAAACATCCAGGTGGAATGCTACATCTGATTTCGATTTCATAATGGAAATGGGAGGTCATTTCCATGGACTTCATCACAGGTTTGCTCAAGACATTAAAGCAGCATGATTCCATCATGGTCATTATGGACAGGTTAACAGAGGTTGCACACTTCATTCTGTTGAAGTCTACGTACTTATCTAGCGATGTGGCATAGGTGTTAATGAGTGATGTGGTTAGACTACATGGTGTTCAGAAGAATATTGTGTTAGATAGGGATGCGAAGTTCACTTCCAATGTTAGGAAGGAGTTATTTGCAGGTTTGGGCTCAGAGTTGGCCTTCATCACAGCTTATCATCCGCAGATAGATGGACCGACAAAGAGGGTCAATAGGATATCAGAGGACATGTTGAGGATGTATATGATGCATCAACAGAGGAAGTGGGAAGAGTATCTCCCGTTGGTAGAGGTCGCATACAACATTGGTTATCAAGAGTCATGGAGGATGAGTCATTTTGAGTCATTGTATGGGCGGATTTGCAACACTCCTATCAGTTGGAGTGATTCGGTTAACATAGTATTGACTGGACCAGATATGTTGGCAAACATGGAACATGAAAGCAGGTAATCAAGAAGAACCTAAAGGCAACACAGGATAGTTAGAAGAGTTACGCAGATACAAACATATTGTTCAAGGAGTTTTAGGTTGGGGAACAAGTGTCCTTGCGCATGAAATCGAGGAAGAGCTCCTTGGGGATTGGCTCATGTGCCACATTGGCACCATGGTTTTGTGGACCCTTCAACATTATTGAGAGGATTCGATTAATAGACTATCCAATTGCATTGCCTCCAACAATGAAAATCCATTATTTTTCCCATGTCTCATTGCTTAAGAAGTATGTTAAAGATGTTGATCATGTAATTGGCTGGTCTGTTGTAGTTGGAGCCTCAATGTATATTGCAGAAATAGGTGCTCATGCTTCGGAACTGAGAAATCAGGCAAGTTAAAGTGAAATGGAAGAACTTTGGTCCCGATGAAGCTACATTGGAGATGGCAGATTAAATGCGGGCTATCTATCCTTCCTTGTTTTACAGTTGAGACAAAGCAACTTGACATGGTGGTTTGGTATTTTCTTATGGTTGTTTGGTATTTTCTCATGGTGGTTTGGTATTTGCTTTATGGTGGTTTGGTATTTGCTTTATGGTGGTTGATATATGCTATATGATGGTTTGATATATGCTATATGATATTTTGATATATGTTTAGATATGGTGTTTAGTATATGTTTTGATATATGCTTTGGCATATGATTTGATATATGTTTTGGTATCTATATTTTGATGATGTTTCTATACGTACACCTATGTATGGATGTAAATATTGTAAAGAGCTATGTTATAAAGATCCATTATGAAGTATGGGTGTCATGATATTATGATATCATGCAGCTAGGTTATCATGATGTTATGATGTTATATGAGCTTGCACACAAAAGGATGATAATTGTAAATAACATAATGAGTTGTGTTATAAAGCTCCACTATGAGGTATGTTGTCGTGTTATGATGTTTTTCTCTTGAGCAGATCTTTCATTGTAAATATTGCATCGTGCTGTGTGATAAAGCTCCATGAGAAGTATGTCTTCTTTCAGTAGGTTTGTCAGGTGTATGTGTGGTTGAACACCGAGGACAGTGTCCCCAAAGGGGGAGGGTTCTATAACAGACCTGGTAAAAATTCCATGTAATAAAAGTTAAAAACAATGACCACGTATGAATAGGACACTTATTCCAAGCTAAATTTTGGGCAATATATCCTAGGGGTTGTTCATTTGGTTGTTAATGGCTAAGGGAATTGGAAAAGGAAATGGTTAAGGCTTTGGAAAGGAAAAATGGAAATTTTGGTACACTTATTTATGAAATAATCGAAATTAGGAGAAAAAGGAGGTGAAAGGTCGCGGGTTGGATGTGAGGATGAGAATGAAGGGAAATAATGGAGAATGAAGAAACTAGAGGCCTCATCCATAAAAGATCTTTTGAGGATCAGTTGGTAACCTTTTGTTAGTTCACCGTTGGAGTTCTCTATCATTATTCTTTCTCTCTCTCTCTCTCATACTCTTGGATACTTAGAGTTTTCTTGGAGCACTCTTGGAGGGTATGGCATACTTGGATTCTTTGAGCAAGAAATCGAAGGAAGAGCAGGAAAGTGCAAGAACGCATCGACATCAACAACTACGTCAAATTTTCTTGCAGGGATTGAGTTGCATGTACGATTTCTTCACTAGTTTTGGCATGCATGGAATACACATGCAGTTTCTTAGTTGTGATTTGTCATTGGCATGGAGGATTTCCAGGATAGCCATGGTGATTTTGGGTTTACTTTCATTGTTTGTTTATGGTTGGTTCTCATGTTTTCCAACCTGGGTTGAGTTATTAGTCTTGGAAACCTTAATTGAACAAATGCCCTAAAATCCTTGTAACAACTTAGGTTGGGTTACGAGTTCTAGAAGCCTTGGCTAGAAAAACGCTCTCGAAGCCCTGTATAAGACATGGGTTGAGTTACTAGTTTTAGAAGCCTTGGTTGGCCAAATGCTCTAGAAGACTTGGTAGGCTTGGATGGAGACCAATCTGATCATGGTTTGGTGATTTCCAACCGTGAGGTGGAATCAATGTGTAATGGGTTGAGGTGGATGGCCTATGGAAGCCCTGTATGAGTTTTGATTGATGTGTTCTATGAGATCCCACATTCATGCTCGGAATATTGCATGTGGGTGAATGGATGAAGAGAGATTTGGCTCAACCATTCTACTATCGGGTGGAAAACGGTAATCCCATCTCCGTTTGGTTTATTGCATTCATTAATGAATTTGTTTTTCCTTTATTTTCATGTGTAAAGGTATAGATGTATATATGGATTTTGATGGATGATATGTTTATTGTATTTTTGTTCCTATTATGATGGTTATATGCATATTTCATGACAACAACTATGTACGGCTCTCAACATGTTTTTACTTGTATATGAATGGATAATGTGTCTATGACCTAATAGACGATAATGCAACAAATGGAATGAGGGAACCATGGTTCATAGCGGTTCTCAGATAAGTATGAGATTCCTACACTTAATTCTGTTGTTTACACCTGTAAGTAACATGTTGACAATATGTTTGATAAAATGCCTATCATGGCTAGTAGTGTCTGGTTAAGGCCTTGAAAAAATATCTACTTCTTCATCATTGTTTCCTAGTACTTTACTTGATTTTGAGCTTTCATTCCATTCTCAGTAGTGGTCTGGCCTCCAGGCCTTGAAAAGTGCCTTAATTTCGAGGGTCGACGGCACATAACTGGCATGTTTGGTCGATAGTCACTGGCAGTGAGGCCTATGAGAGACACTTTGGGTTTCTGGAGACTCCCTTGCCCATAACATGACAGCGACTATGGCCTAAGAGACCTAAAACAACAGTGGGACCCAGGGATAGGCCATCTGAGTCGCTGAGTTGTCTCCTTAGGGTTCTGTTGATGATGTTGGATGACTGTGTGATGTTCTGTCATTTCCAATTCCTTGAGGCTAAATAGTAGGTCAAATATGATCACAATAACATGTTGTATCATGTTTATCAGATTTGCATGATTTCTTTGGGTAGGCCTGAGAGGAGGGTGTTACATTCATCATTTGTTAATCTTTAACCAGTGCATCATTACTTTATTAAAACATGTATTAAGTAGAAACTATCAGCAGTAAGAAAAGATAGATCATCAAAATGTAAGAAACACATCACCACACATGAACACAAATATTTTAGGTGGAAGCCCAATGTGGGAAAAAACCACTGTTGTTGTCATATCTATCTTATTTTAAGAATAAAATAATATTCTTACAATATTGTACTGGTGCATACTTTAAATAGTACAAAGTCTCCTAGCTGCAGAAGGCTACAACCTTCTCTCATTTTCCATCTCCTACTAGAAGGGAGCTACAACCATCTTTTTGAATACTACTATCCTCAGCTCTTTATGGATCACTTTTCAAAATATTTCAAATCCGATCCAATGTCAACTATTCTGAAATCAATTTCTAAAATAATGAACCAATCAAATAATCAAATCAATTGTTGCAACTAAATAAAACTAGAACATATCATGCCAATGTATAGCCACTCATCAATATACCAAGCCAAACATTGTTTCCCAACACAAAACCAATTTCTTCCACTGCAAGCCCTGATCAAGCATACATTAGATTCCATACACTACTGTTCTTAATCATACCCGTGTATGTACACGCTTCTCCTGAAGAATACCCACATATAGATCTCAAAAATATTGATACTTGTATCAAAATCATTGACACTGTGAAACAATCACTATATCACATACTAAACCCATCACGGATCATAGAACCAAATACAAATCAATATACACTAGCATCACCACTTAGTTAACATTTCATTCCATAATTAGCTCAACCCAACTGGTACTGTCAAAAACAAAACATTATGGGAGATATATCATTGACAAACAACATCAAACATATATGACCTAATCAACCATCATTAATAGTTCATACTTCAAAACCCTAGCAGTTGTACGCGAGTTTTATAAAGAACACCTCTGTATGTACACACTTTTAATGTTTCATAGCTATTGTACAAATTATGAAATATTGCAGAATATATATGTGACCCGCTAAAGTAGATGAGTGTATGTACATGAACTTTTTTAAGAAAACATGTGTATAGATCTGTAATTACTGAACCATTCCTTCACTGCAAACATAAAACATATTTTTCAACCCTTACTGTCACATGTTCATGTCATAATATCATTACCATCACATAATTATAAATTTTAGTCATAAATAAAGGATCAAGAAAGCATGTTTATTAGACACTACAATGGTTTCAGATCTATCAAATCTGAACCTCCGTCATTCTCCTTGGTGCAGAGTTGTTTTAGATCAAATCATTCATTAATAACTCATAACTGGCAAGCATAACACTTTGATTTCGATCTCCTTATATAGCTTAGGCCTTAGCTAATACCTTAGGACGATTCCATAGTAATAGCGATGATGTTTTTTTATGGGAGCAAATATTCATTGTCGCGCTCATTACTATGGGCCAATACCATGGTAAAATCCCCTAGAATTGATAATACTATGGTGCGGAAATCGTACATGACTTTCCTTCACCATACCAGCATATGCATATGTTCTATGTTCACAAGACCCTTGTATATTTTCCTACACATTACCTTTATCATTCCTCAGTCTCTGAACTCATATTACTTTTTCCAATCTCTTTGTCACATCTGTACTAGCCTATATACTCATCCTACTACCATCATGTTGACATTTTTATGAGGTAGGTTTCGATCAAGGACAACACATTTGTCATAATGGCAAAAATATTCATCTTTGGACTTGATGGGCACCACTTTGGTGCTTTGTTACAATTACATGTAAATACCTTTAAACACATATGTAGACATGCCAAGATTCTTTCCCAAGTCACCAATCATTCTCCAAACACTAAGCTTCTCTTTCCCATTGACATCAAGGACAAAGGGTTGACCAAAGCTCAATGAATACATCTTTTTCCTTTTCGAGAGATGAGTCTTGTAGTTTTAATGCTGTTGATTATGAGCATCAATCATGCTCCCCCTGAGCATACAATGAAACTTCTAGACGATATACAAAGAAGTACATGATGCTATGACCCAGCCAAATATGGTTTTTCGTATCATCAAGGCATAATGATCACATCAATCACCCAACACAGTGGGGTTACATATTTGACTCAATATTACATCAAGTTCCCAAAACAATTGGATTACATACATAATTGACTTGACTCCAACAATCCAAACGTAACTAAATATTACATTTTACATCATGTGTCTTTATATGACCTTTACATCAAGAGACAAATATGACATTTATAATTGAAACCAAAGGCCTCAATAGAGAGGTAGCAAGACCATGATATCCAGCAACAACCATCATTCAATAAGAATTTGTACTACGAGCATCTAATAGAAACAATATGATCATCATTATGCAACAAGGAATGCTTAAGAAGTCATAATAGACTATTAGAAATATAGCAAATTATCCTCCTGAACCTGTGCCAACTGTTCACTGTCAGGACTGGTCATATTCACACTAAGGTCGTCAAAGAAACTTCATCAATCAATAATTATGCCATCAAAGCGACAATGTCATAAAACAACCATCATAAGGAAATATTACTTCTAAGTTTCATTTGAGGCATAACAGATTGAAACCAATCAACATCAAAAGAACTGGGTGACATAACCACTCACTGAAATATACAATCAACATCAAAAGAACTGGGTGACATAACCACTCACTGAAATATACTAGAATCTCTCCATGAGTTTGTCTGATAGTTTCTTCTTCATAGAGAAACATACACTATTGTCTAGAACCAAACTCATGTATATACACAATTGTCCCTCTTGTGATCTACGTACAAAAAGTAAATTGTAGTAATTTCAGTGTCAACTCCCCCTGAACGTGAACGATATGTCAGAATAATTAACAAAGTGATGAGGCAGATACCACTCCTAGTTTCTCTCTGAGATATTCAAAGGAATCACGTGGAAGTGGATTTGTAAATATATTCGCAAATTATTCCTTTGAGGGAACATATTCCAGTTCGATCTTTTGTTAAAGCACTTATTCTCTTAGAAGGTGACATTTGATTCGAATATGCTTGGTTTTTGAGTGCATGATAAGATTTTTAGAAATACTTATGGCACTAGTATTATCACATAGAATAGGTATAGGTTGAGAACAAGTGATTCGAATGTCTAGGAATGTTTGCGTTATCCATATAAGTGATTTGAAAGAGCTCTAGTTTCTACATAAGGGCCAATGGATGAAAACTTCGATTTGCAAGCTACTCACAATATCCAAGGCCGTTACTGGAAGTAAATCATCACCCTTTTAACTCCTTTGGTTCTGTGAAACCTTGCTAAACCTTTCTCTGATACCACTTGTTATTTAGAGGCAAAGATAAACATGCAAACACATGAAAAATAGGTACACAAGTTTATGATTGAATAAAGAAGTTATATTCATTAATTATTGTCTTATATACATCCACTAAGTTTATGATATTCTCTCTTCTTATTTCATATTACAATGACCAAACCTTCGTATATAAGCACTAAACTTTATGAATGTGGAATCATGCAAACTATGATTTGACGCTTTAACTAAACTTTTCTAACGATGAACATTTTTCTTTTCCTTAAGTTATCTTTTCTTGAAAAGGAATTAACTTTTTCACTCTGACTCACTTGACTTCTAATATTAGACTTGACTTAACTCTTCATACATTGAGTGCATATGAGAGTACTTACTATTTCTATCAAGTGAAACGATTTTGATCTATGACAAAGTTGTTGTTAACGAAAATAAATCAAATAGGAAATTCGGGGATAGTTTTTTATAAATTGTGTGTCTTATAATTTTTAAATTGATATACGAGACTAGAGTTCACTTTGTTGTAATACATTTGAATATTTGACAACTATTGGGATAATTGGGTTGTTGATTGTATAAGATTAGTTTCGTTCATATCATTTGCATATTGGTTATGTTAAAGAATAATTGTATAGAATAATTATCTCCATACTTCAATAAGTGTTAAACTTATGAATTTTAATAATCGTGAAATATAAAAAGTGAGGTATAGTATGGAATCACGTAGTTTCAGATTGAGAAAAGCGATGAGATGAAATGAGTCACATTGCACCACAAACCTATAATGATGGGCCATCTAGGTGCGCTAAGTCTGCCTCTGATGTGGGTGCTTATAGGGGCATGGCAAAGGCTTTTTAGGCTAAATTAAAGTTTATGATAGAGGTATTCTTTCAACCTCATTCATAATTTATTTATATATATCTCTATTAAGTGAGGAAGATAAATCACATAGTCGTTATTCTCTAGTTTGAAATGGTATCGATGGCTAATATTACTTGGTTTCTTAATAATTTATACATGGATTTATAATTACTACACGAAAATCTTTACCAAAATCTTAATACATAACAATAAATTAAGATAATAAAATACTAAAGTGCGTTTTGTATTTTTTTTTTTACAATATGAGTAGAAAGTCTTTTTACAATAAGAAAAAAAATTAAATAATTAAATGTTATCTAAGAACTAATTAAATTATTGTTATTTCTCTCTCTCTCTCTCTCTCTCTCTCACTCTCATACTCTGGGATACTTGGAGTTTTCTTGGAGCACCTTTGGAGGGTGTGGCATACTTGGATTCTTGTAGCAAAAAGGAAAAAGAAGAGCAGGAAAGTGCAAGAAGGCATCGACATCAACAACTACATCATATTTGCTTGCAGGTACCAAGTTACATGTATGACTTCTTCACTAGTTTTGCCATGCATGGCATATGGATGTGGTTTCATGGTTGTGATCTATCATTGGCATGGAGTATTTCCTAGATAGCCAGTAGATTTCCTAGCCTTTCCATTTCCTGGATAACCATGGTGATTGTGGGTTTATTTTCATGGTGATGAGGGAACTGTGGTTCATAGATATTCTTAGATAAGTATGATATCCCTACACTTAGTTCTATTGTTTACGCCTGCAGGTTACATGTTGACAATATGTTTGATGAAATGTCTGCCATGGCTAGTAGGGGTCTGATAAAGGTATTGATCAACTGTTTACCTTGGCACCAGTGTTTCCATGTACTTTACTTTATTTTGGGCTTTCTCCCATTTTGGGGAGTGGCCTAGGCTCTGGACCTGAAAAAGTGGCTTAATTCCTGGGGTTGCTGGCACAGAACTTGCAAGTTTGGTCCACATTTGCTGACAGGCAGGCCTATGAGAGAGACTTTGGATTTTTGGCCATTCCCTTGCCCATATCATGAGAGAAATCATGTCATAAGAGACCTAAAACAATATTGGGACCCAGGGATAGGCTATCTGGGTGGCTGACTTGTGTGATGTTCCGCCAATTGAACTTCCTTGAGGTCACATAGGAGGTCAAGTCTGATCATAGTAGCCTCTCATCTCATGTTTACCCAACTGGCATGGTTAATTTGGGTAGGTATCAGACGAGGGTATTACAAAGTGGTATAAGAGCATGGTTCAACTCTTGGGCTGGATGGTTCAGTTACATGTGTGTCTCTTACACTTATATACTTGTTTCTTTTGCTTGATGATTGATTAGGGATGTAGTATGGTTGTCGTAGAGAATTTGATATTGAGTTCATGAAACATATTTGTCATGAGCATATGACTCGTTGCATATGGTTATATTTCGCATATATGTTGATTTTGTGTCGCCTACTTACATGCTTGTATGTGGTTACATTCTTGAATATTTGAATTGCATGTATCAATCTTGTAGGTTGATTGGAAGAACTCATCGATTATGTTCAACTACATGCAATTATGTGTATTTGTAGTTGATTAGGCACTTCTTACACATATTGTTAGTTGCATGTATCAATGTGTATAATGGAATAATGGTTGTTGTCATGCATGAGGTCATAGCATGCATTTCCTAATGGCCTTGCTTTGATGACTAGTCCCTAGCTAGAATTATGTTTATGAGATGATACATTTACTTGCGTATGTCTATATGTTGTTATGATTATGTTATACATGTATCACGCTGATTTGGTGATCTTGCAGAAAAGGTATCTTCCTCGAGCTATACTAAGGTACGCTGATTTGTTGTGATTTGGTTTATCTAACATATTATGCCCTGCAGGAAGAAATATCAAACATCTAGCAAGATGGTTGACTACAGAGACTCTCCCTATGAATCAAAGAGCAGTATGGGGTTGGGAACTCTTTCGATTTGGGAGTGACACTGAGATAGGAAGATATAAGGAGGTGTAAGGTGGATAATGACTAAATCATATAGTCACATGAAATGTTAGTAGAGGTAAGTGCAGTCATGCTTTAGAGCTTGTTAGATTTGCAGTGGCAAGGACCTCTTCGGATCAGTAAGGAGAAGAACAACAAAACTTATGGGGCATATGGCAGTAGATCACATGGCGGTCACCGATCAGATAGAGAGGACACAATCCGAGATGGCATATTGTTGGACACTCCAGAGAGGAGAAGGGACAAACACATGTATGATTCTAGTTATGATTCATATGGGCACTATGATTGTCCCCGTTATCATCCTTGTAGGAGGAGTGATAAGGAATTCTTTCCGGATGAGTTTAAGAAAGAAAATCCACCTACTTTTGATGGAGAGGTAAAGATATCATAGGATACAGAGGCTTGGTTACTCAGTATGAATAAGTTCTTCAAGTTGCATGACTAGTTATGATGGTTGATATATGCTATATGATGGTTTGATATATGCTATATGCTATATGATATTTTGATATATGTTTAGATATGGTGTTTAGTATATGTTTTGATATATGCTTTGGTATATGATTTGACATATGTTTTGGTCTCTATATTTTGATGATGTTTCTATACGTACACCTATGTATGGATGTAAATATTGTAAAGAGCTATGTTATAAAGATCCACTATGAAGTATGGGTGTCATGCTATTATGATATCATGCGATTATGTTATCATGATGTTATGATGTTATATGAGGTGGCACACAAAAGGATGATAATTGTAAATACCCTAATGAGCTGTGTTATAAAGCTCCACTATGAGGTATGTTGTCATGTTATGATGTTTTTCTCTTGAGCAGATCTTTCATTGTAAATATTGCATCGCGCTGTGTGATAAAGTTCCATGAGAAGTATGTCCTCTTTCAGTAGGTTTCTGAGGTATATGTGTGGTTGAACACCGAGGATGGTGTCCCCGAAGGGGGAGGGTTCTATAACAGACCTGGTGAAAATTCCATGTAATAAAAGTTAAAAACAATAACCATGGATGAATAGGACACTTATTCCAAGCTAAATTTTGGGCAAGACATCCTAGGGGTTGTTCATTTGGTTGTTTATGGCTAAAGAAATTGGAAAAGGAAATGGTTAAGGCTTTGGAAGGAAAAATGGAATTTTTGGTAAAATTATTTATGAAATAATTGAAATTAGGAGAAAGAGGAGGTGAAAGGTCGCGGGTTGGATGTGAGGATGAGAATGAAGGGAAATAATGGAGAATGAAGAAACTAGAGGCCCCATCCATAAAAGATCTTCTGAGGATTAGTTGGTAGCCTTTTGTTAGTTCAACGTTGGAGTTCTCTATCATTATTCTTTCTCTCTCTCTCTCTCATACTCTTGGATACTTAGAGTTTTCTTGGAGGGTGTGGCATACTTGGATTCTTTGAGCAAGAAGGCGAAGGAAGAGCAGGAAAGTGCAAGAAGGCATCGACATCAACAACTACGTCAAATTTTCTTGCAGGTATCAAGTTGCATGTATGATTTATTCACTAGTTTTGGCATGCATGGAATACACATGCAGTTTCTTAGTTGTGATTTGTCATTGGCATGGAGGATTTCCTGGATAGCCATGGTGATTTTGGGTTTACTTTCATTGTTTTTTTATGGTTGGTTCTCATGTTTTCCAGCCTGGGTTGAGTTATTAGTCTTGGAAACCTTAGTTAAACAAATGCTCTAAAAGCCTTGTAACAACTTAGGTTGAGTTACGAGTCCTGGAAGCCTTGGCTAGAGAAACGCTCTCGAAGCCCTATATAAGAAATGGGTTGAGTTACTAGTTTTCGAAGGCTTGGTTGGCCAAATGCTCTAGAAGACTTGGAAGGCTTGGATGGAGACCAATCTGATGATGGTTTTGTGATTTCCAACCGTGAGGTGGAATCATTGTGTAATGGGTTGAGGTGGATGGCCTATGGAAGCCCTGTATGAGTTTTGATTGATGTGTTCTATGAGATCCCACATTCATGCTCGGAATATTGCATGGGGGTGAATGGATGAAGAGAGATTTGGCTCAACCATTCTACTATCTGGTGGAAAACGGTAATGCCATCTCCGTTTGGTTTATGGCATTCATTAATGAATTTGTTTTTCCTTTATTTTCATGTGTAAAGGTAGAGATGTATATATGAATTTTGATGGATGATATGTTTATTGTATTTTTGTTCCTATTGTGCTGGTTATATGCATATTTCATGACAACAACTATGTACCGCTCTCAATATGTTTTTACTTGTATATGAATGGATAATGTGTCTATGACCTAATAGACGATAATGCAAAAAATGCAATGAGGGAACCATGGTTCATAGTAATTCTCAGATAAGTATGAGGTTCCTACACTTAATTCTGTTGTTTACACCTGTGAGTAACATGTCTACATTTTGTTTGATAAAATGCCTATAATGGCTAGTAGGGGTCTAGTTAAGGCGTTGAAAAGATATTTATTTTTTCATCATTGTTTCCTAGTACTTTACTTGATTCTAATCTTTCATTCCATTCTCGGTAGTGCTCTGGCCTCTAGGCCTTAAAAAGTGCCTTAATTCCCAGGGTTGATGGCACATAACTAGAAAGTTTGGTCCATAGTCGCTGGCAGTGAGGCCTATGAGAGACACTTTGGGTTTCTGGTGACTCCCTTGCCCATAACATGAGAGCAAATATGTCCTAAGAGACCTAAAACAATAGTGGGACCCAGGGACAGGTTATCTGAGTGGCTGAGTTGTCTCCTTAGGGTTCTGTTGATGATGTTGGATGACTGTGTGTGATGTTCTGTCATTTCCAATTCCTTGAGGCCAAATAGTAGGTCAAATATGATCACAATAGCCTCTTGTATCATGTTTACCATCTCCTATTAGAAGGGAGATACAACCCCCTTTTGAATATTATTAACCTCGGCTCTTTATGGATCACTTTCCAAAATGTTTCAAATCGGATCCAAAGTCAACTATTCTGAAATCAATTTCTAAAATAATGAACCATTCAAATCATCAAATCAATTGTTGCAACTAAATAAAACTAGAACATATCATGCCAATGCATAGCCACTTATCAATATACCAAGCCAAACATTGTCTCCCAACAAAAAACCAATTTCTTCCTCTGCAAACCCTGATCAAGAATACATTAGATTCCATGCGCTACTTTTCTTAATCATACCGATGTATATACATGCTTCTCCTGAAGAATACCCACATATAGTTCTCAAAAATATTGATACTTGTATCAAAATCAGTGACACAGTGAAACAATCATTATATCACATACTAAACCCATCACAGATCATAGAACAAAATACAAATCAATATACAGTGGCATCACCACTTAGTTAACATTTCATTCCATACTTAGATCAACACCACTGGTACTGTAAAAAACAAAACATTATGAGAGATATATCATTGACAAACAACAACAAACATATATGACCTGATCAATCATCATTAATAGTTCATACTTCAAAACCCTAGCAGTTGTACGCGAATTTTATAAAGAACACCTCTGTATGTACGCATTTTTAACATTTCATAGCTATGTACAAATTACAAAATTTTGCAGAATATATATGTGACCCCCTAAAGTAGATGAGTGTATGTACATGACCTTTTTTAAGAAAACATGTGTATAGATTTGCAAACACCAAATCATTCCTTCACTGCAAACATAAAACATATTTCGCAACCCTTATTGTCACATGTTCATGTCATAATATCATTACCATCACATAATTATAATTTTTAGTCATAATCATAAAGGATCATGAAAGCATGTTTATTAGTCACTACAATGGTTTCAGATCTATCAAATCTGAACCTCCATCATTCTCCTTGGTGCAGAGTTGTTTTAGATCAAATCATTCATTAATAACTCATAACTAGCAAACATAGCACTTTGATCTCGATCTCCTTATATAGCTTAGGCCTTAGCTAATACCTTAGGACGATTCCATAGTAATAGCGATGATGTTTTTTTATGGGAGCAAATATTCATTGTCGCGCTCATTACTATGGGCCAATACCATGGTAAAATCCCCTAGAATTGATAATACTATGGTGCGGAAATCGTACATGACTTTCCTTCACCATACCAGCATATGCATATGTTCTATGTTCACAAGACCCTTGTATATTTTCCTACACATTACCTTTATCATTCCTCAGTTTCTAAACTCATATTACTTTTTCCAATCTCTTTGTCACATCTGTACTAGCCTGTATACTCATACTGCTCCCATCACGTTGACATTTTTATGAGGTAGGTTTCGATCAAGGACAACACATTTGTCATAATGCCAACAATATTCCCCTTTGGACTTGATGGTCACTACTTTGGTGCTTGGTTACCATTACATGTCAATACCTATAAACACATATGTAGACATGCCAAAATTATTTCCCAAGTCACCAAACATTCTCCAAACACTAAGCTTCTCTTTCCCATTGACATCAAGGACAAAGGGTTGACCAAAGATCAATGAATACATCGTTTTCCTTTTCGAGAGACGAGTATTGTAGATTTGATGCTGCTGAATATAAGCACTAACCATGCTCCCC
This sequence comes from Pinus tabuliformis, assembly GCA_031772625.1. Taxonomy (NCBI): domain Eukaryota; kingdom Viridiplantae; phylum Streptophyta; class Pinopsida; order Pinales; family Pinaceae; genus Pinus; species Pinus tabuliformis. Next base: position 743,541,377 of record CM062810.1, read on the forward strand.
CTGAGCATATGATGAAACTTCCAGACAATATACAAAGAAGTACATGATGCTATGGCCCAACTAAATATGGTTTTTCCTATCATCAAGGAATAATGATCACATCAATCACCCAACACAGTGGGGTTACATATTTGACTCAATATTACATCAAGTTCCCAAAACAATGGGATTACATACATAATTGACTTGACTCCAATAGTCCAAACATAACTAAATATTACAATTTTACATCATGGGTCTTTATATGACCTTTACATCAAGAGACAAATATGACATTTATAACTGAAACAAAAGACCTCAATAGAGAGGTAGCAAGACCATGATATCCAACAACAACCGTCATTCACCATATAAGAATTTGTACTATGAGCATCTGATAGCAACAATATGATCATCATTATGCAACAAGGAATTCTCAAGAAGTCATAATAGACTATTAGAAATATAGTAAATTCTCCCCCTGAACCTGTGCCATCTGTTCACTGTCAGGACTGATCATATTCATAGTAAAGTCGTCAAAGAAACTTCATCAATCAGTAATACCATCAAAGCAACAATGTCATAAAACAACCATCATAAGGAAATATTACTTCTAAGTTTCATTTGAGCAACAACAGATTGTAACCAATCAACATCAGAAGAAGAGGGTGACATAACCACTGACTGAAATATACTAGAAACTCTCCATGAGTTTGTCCCATAGTTTCTTCTTCATAGAGAAACATACACTACTTTCTAGAACCAAACTCGTGTATATACGCAATTGTCCCTCTTATGATCTACGTACAGAAAGTAAATTGTAGTAATTTCAGTGTCAACTCCCCCTGAACATGAACGATATGTCAGAATAATTAACCAAGTGATGAGGCAGATACCACTCCTAGTCTCTCTTTGAGATATTCAAAGGAATCATGTAGAAGTGGATTTTTTAAATATATTCGTAAATTGTTCCTTTGAGGGAACATATTCCAGTTTGATCTTTTGTTCAAGCACTTATTCTCTTAGAAGGTGACATTTGATTCGAATATGCTTGGTTTTTGAGTGCATGATAAGATTTTTAGAAATACTTATGGCACTAGTATTATCACATAGAATAGGTATAGGTTGAGAACAAGTGATTCGAATGTCTTGCAATGTTTGCGTTATCCATATAAGTGATTTGAAAGAGCTCTAGTTTCTACATAAGGGGCAATGGATGAAAACTTTGATTTGCAGGCTACTCACAATATCCAAGGCCGTTAGTGGAAGTAAATGCTGACCCTCTTAACTACTTTGGTTCTCTAAAACCTTGCTAAACCTTTCTCTAATACAACTTGTTATTTAGAGGCAAAGATAAACATGCAAACACATGAAAAATATGTACACAAGTTTCTGATTGGATAAAGAAGTTCTATTCATTAATTATTCCCTTATATACATCCACTATGTTTCTGATATTCTGTCTTCTTATTTCATATTACAATGACCCAACCATGAGTATATAAGCACTAAACTTTATGAATGTTGAATCATGCAAACTCTAACTTTCTTTTCGTCATGCAAACTATGACTTGATGCTTTAACTAAACTTTTCTAACGATCAACATTTTTCTTTTCCTTAACTTATGTTTTCTTCACAAGGCGTTAACTTTTTAACTCTAACTCACTTGACTTCTAATATTAGACTTAACTTAACTCTTTATACATTGTGTGCATATCAGAGTACTTACTATTTCTATCAAGTGAGACGATTTTGATCTATGACAAAGTTGTCTTCAATGAAAATAAATCAAATAGGAAATTTGGGGACAGTTTTTTATAAATTGCGTGTCTTATAATTTTTAAATTGATATACGAGACTAGAGTTCACTTGGTTGTAAGACATTTGAATATTTGACAACTATTGGGCTAATTGGGTTGTTGATTGTATTAGATTAGTTTCATTCATATCATTTTCATATTGGATATGTTATGGAATAATTGTATAAAATGATTATCTCCATACTTCAATAAGTGTTAAACTTATGAATTTTAATAATCATGAAATATAAAAAGTGAGGTATAGTATGGAATCACGTAGTTTTAGATTGAGAAAATCGATGAGATGAAATGAGTCACGTTGCACCACAAACCTATAATGATGGGCGATCTAGGTGCGCTAAGTCTACCTCCGATGTGGGTGCCTATAGCGGCATGGAAAAGGCTTTTTAGGCTAAATTAAAGTTTATGATAGAGGTATTCTTTCATCCTCATTCATAATTTATTTATATATATCTCTATTAAGTGAGGAAGATAAATCACATAGTCGTTATTCTTGAGTTTGAAATGATATCGATGACTAATATTACTTGGTTTCTTAATAATTCATTCATGGATTTCTAATTACTAGATGGAAATCTTTACCAAAATCTTAATACATAACAATAAATTAAGATAATAAAATACTAAAGTGTTTTTTGTATTTTTTTTTTACAATATGAGTAGAAAGTCTTTTTACAATAATAAAAAAATTAAATAATTAAATGATATCTAAGAACAAATTAAACTATTTTTATTTGTCTCATTTATATATTTATTAAATAGTGAAAAGAAAATTGAGATGTGAGTATAAAACATATGCAAGAATGAACTTTTCATTTAGAAAGAAAAAAATAAGGCTTAAAATGCATATATTGATGAATTTGTATTTTAATTTTTTTGGATTTCTTTATGTATAGTTTTATAGTTTTAGTATTTAAGTGGCGATTCTCAATATGCTTACTATTAATAAATTGGAGATATTTTCACCTCCACTATTGTATGTATACTCTTAGCCACAAAACTTGTACAAGCAATGATCCAAAACTTAACCATGACTTCAATGAAATTCATACCTCAACGAATACCCGTACAACTCCACACAAGTTTGATACCTTCTTGTGCCTATTCCATTTGCAATGATAGACAAATATTCTAGACAATGGCTCTTTCTACAATCTTGTTCTTCCTCTACCTCTAGGAATCTATTTTCAAAGAAAATAAATAGGAGGAAACAAGAACATCGAGACACCTAGCTTTGTGCAACTCCATGACACAAGCTACATTCCACGCTCTCTTGATTGTAGGTCTTCACCCTCAAGTTTCAAGAATTGATTTGGTTTGATAGGCCTAGTGCCTAACTTTCAAACGATACTCCAAAAATTAAATTCTCTCTCAACCAAGCTTTCCACACAGCACAACTTGTCCTAATTCATGCCAGAGGGATTAACACAGGTTTGAGTAGATCGACACTATTCTCCAAGTCACACACAGAGGAGGCCTGTAGAAAATTTTCAATATGCAACTTAAACATGCTCAAGAGGTCTGTGCCTCCTCCACAAAACTTTTGAACACATAGCCATATGCTGACTTCTACAAACAGCTCATGATTCTAGACTTCTGAATAGCTACATAGCCACATAGACCGCTCGAGTCAACAATGGGAAGGCAACAAGCATTACACAGGTTTAGCTTTAGATATAACACTCAAACTCAGCGCTTTGAAAAAACTACATGCATATTTATTTGAACATAGCCACACTAGTCAGACCTTCCAATACCACATGCAGCCTATGAAGACAAAGCTCCGTGCTTCGAGCAAGGGCACCACCCACAACCAACATGTCTTATTCACTCAATTAATGCGAAGGATCCACACAACTTGTAGACCACACAACAATGGTATTTATGTTCGGCCACAATGCTTACACCATACAACATGCATAACACTCTCACCACACAACATGTTATTTCTCTTTGCATGCAGAATGATTTACAGGTTTGCACTCCACGGTCAATCAGTAGATCCACAGTGTCCAATGTCTACAATGCTTAATATCACAAACAACATCTTATAATAGCTGACAACACACTTTTCCATCACCACCATCGACTTAGTTCCAATTCACGTCTCTGATCCTTTTTAATATAGAAAACAAAGTCCTACAATAGATGACAACACACTTTTCCATCACCACCGTCGGCTTATTTGCAGCTCAACAACACACACATCAAGGCTTCCTTTAACATGCAGGCCAAGGATCCAAAACACTCTCTAAGTCTTCGATATCTTCTTAAAATCATTCAAAAGATCAAAACCATCGCATGGGAAGAACCCTCAGAAACATCGAAAGCCAAAAACACAAAGAAAATAGTGAAAACAAAGCTATTGATGCTTGAACAATGAATGCACAGGAGCCGTCAGACATGGTCGATCAACGGTCCAGATCCGATTGGCAAATCACAATCAACGGTGGCAATCGGCGGAGACCATGTGGAACTTGCGATGGCGATCAGCGGAGTCAACGAGGACCGTCGATTAAGCACGCAGATCGATGGCCCACGTTGCATCGTAGAATCGCAATCGACAAACACAGTAGAGCGGGTCTATATACATATACATATATGCGATGTGATGGTTGGACCCGATAACATTATAGCCAACATTCTATATATTTTGAAGTTCGAAAAACGTTAATTTCCTTTGTATTTCGCATTTTCGCCAAATGAATGGATTACAAAGGAAATGCGCTCGATGTGATATTACAGACCCGAAAGGGTTTATTAACATTATTGAACACTATTTCAAGTCTGATATGTGGGGGATTTCATGTTTTAATGTAATTTTAATATAATAGAGAAATCACATAATAGGCAGGATTTCGATAGGAACCAAGGCGGTAAATTTTGTTTGGGTCGGGCTCTGCCCGATCCCATACAATGGTTGCCACATGTCCAAGTTGAGGAGAGTGGAAACCACTGTTATCAAGCAGTTATCCTCCGTACGAAAGAGCCGCCTGAAATGAACCACAACGGTTGGATCTGGATCTCCCAGATCAATGGTGGAGATGCGATATTGCTACAAAGGAGGACCCAATAGGAGTTGTAAGCCAGATTTATAATATTTGAAGTTTGATGAACAATGTTTTGACGGATTTTTCCATGTTTTGCAGCGTTTCTCTTTGTAACTAGAAAACGACCAATTTTGGGATTTCGAAGGCCCAATGACTCATTCCGTTACAGAACAGGTGGCCACCATCCCTGAAAGTGTTTAGCAATGATTGCTAATGCTCAGAAGGGGATCTGAGCGGACAGAGGTCGGGAAGCTAGAGAGCCCAAGAAGAGGAAATGAACAAGCAACACAGATTGGCTTTAAAGCCACAAAGGACAAAAAATAGAGGAGGGGTAGTGCAGAGAAAGAGCAAGACAGAGACAGAGAGTGATAGAGAGAGTTTGTGTACTCAGAGAGGCTTGAGAGGTTTAAGCAAAACTCTTGCTGTTGTATCTGTTGTGCGTTGAGACTCAAGTTGAGCTCATACTTGTGTAAACTCTATTTTGAAGACATAATAGAGAGGTCACCACTGAAGGTTGGACCAGGAGATGTAGTCGAAGAGTATTGGGTGAACTCCTTATTAAACTTGTTGTGTTTATGTGTGTTGTCTATTATGTTATTTTACTGCTTAATTGTCTATGTATTTCGCAATCTTATCGATCCATTGCATAAAGTAACATAGGCAAATCCATGCACATGAGTCTGTAATACCTTAATAATTGTTTAAGATCTCATTATTAGATCAATTCATAATTTAAAAAATTTGTCAAATGAACAAGTGTCATATGAAATGAGTTATGGTTTTTCTGGCATGTGGTATTGATAAGTCTTACTATTGACAAATGATATTGTAAAAAAAATTATTTACATATTAAGAATTTCGAGGATAAAGTGTTGTGACATGTTTTTTTAAAATATATATGTTTAACTTATATAATAATAGTAATAAAATAATAATTTAGTTAATTCTTATAATTTCTTGAACTTTTGTAAGTTGAAATGTACGATGAAATAAGTGTTTTGGTGTGCTTATTTACATTTACATACCACTTAATTTATATTGTTGTGCTATTAATAACATTAATGGACTTTCAATTTTGATTAAAAAAATACACTAGAAAAAAAATATAAGTATTCAGTTTAAATAAATATACAATTATTTTAATATTTTATCTATTCATAATAAGATAAATATATTTATTTTATTATTTTACTTATTTATAATAATACCAATAAATTGTTAAGTTTTTGAATACATAGATAGATATAATGCCTGAAACATTATAACAATTGAATTATACATATTTCATAATTCAATTTTGTGATTAGAATTTTTAGCAAAATGAACCAAAAACTTTTAATAGAAAAGAGCTAAAACTTAGAAAAACTAGACTCATTTTAAAATACTAATTTATAATAGTATAACTTAACTAATTGATTTTTTTCCATTAATTTATTTGAAATTTACCAAACATTTTAAAAATAATAAATTTAAGGTTTTTCAATCAAATAAATTTATTTATTATTTCAAAACAAATTTTAAATAATAAAAACTTACAATCTCATTTAAAATTAAAAAATATATATCTATTAATTAAGCTTATATATTAAATATAAAAATATAAACAAAAATATTAATATAAGAAATAAAATTCAAATAAAAGTATAAATTAATTTTATGTTTTTCTTAAGTTTTATATAAAAAAAAACCAGATAAAATACTCTTACGTAAGAGTATTATTAACCGGAAGACTGTATATTTATCATGAGTATTATTAGTTGGAAGACTTTATATCAATTTAGTTATATCTTAAATCTTTTATGTTGTTTTTTATGTGACTGAACTCTGAATTTACATCTGTGAAAAAATAAATTTTATATAATTGTAATATTTTTTCCAACACTCAACTTATTAGGCCAATAAGTCTTCTTATAGAGCAGTCCCATTACTCCTAGGATCTATGGGTTACCTAAGATCCACAAGGAAGGGGCCCCTCTGAGATCTATCGTCAACACCATTGGTGGTCCAACCTACCTTCTGGCTAAGTTCCTTGCCCTTAAACTTAAGCCCCTTGTCGGCCGCACTGGGTCCTTCGTTAAAGACTCTGCTTCCTTCATTAAGGAGCTTAAGGATGTTAGGCTTGACCCGGAGGACATTCTCGTCAGCTTTGATGTGGTCTCTCTTTATACTTGCATCCCTATAAAGGAGGCCTTTGAAGTGATCTATCGCCTAACAGATCCCGATACCGTGCATCTAGTTGAGATCTGTCTCACTTCCACTTTCTTCTCTTTCGAGGGTGAATTCTTTGAACAGACTTGTGGTGTTGCCATGGGCTCCCCCCTTTCCCCGATTGTTGCGAATCTTTTTATGGAAGATTTCGAAGCCAAAGCTTTAGCCTCGACTCGTCTCCTTCTGAAGCTTTGGAAAATGTATGTGGATGACACTAACGTCATCTGGTCCCATGGCCAAGAGGAGCTGGATCACTTCTTCAATCACCTTAACACTCAGTCCTCTGCCATTAAGTTCACCAAGGAGAAAGAGGTCAATGGTTGCCTCCCTTTCCTAGATATTCTTATTTCTAAGAATAAGGACGACTATCTCTCCCACTCTGTGTTCCGGAAGAAAACGCATACTGAGCAGTATTTTCTTGCCGATTCCCATCATTTCCCTGCTCAGAAGATGGGTGTCCTTAACACCCTCGCTACTCGTGCCCTCAGGATTTCTGATAATGAGAGCTTTGATAAGGAGAGATCCCATCTCCTTGATGTCTTTGTGGAAAATGGATATAGTAGGCGCCTAGGTCAGAAGGCTTTCCTTAAAGCATCTAGAAATGCAGTTATTAGGAAAGAACCTAAGGAGCGCCGCCTAGGCGTCCACCTTCCATATGTCCAAGGAACCACGGACAAGATTGCTCGGATCCTTAAGAGGTATGATATTCCCTCTTCATTTAGACCCCTCAAAACTATTTGTAATTCCCTCCGATCGGTTAAAGATCCCGTTAACCCCAAGGACATGAAGGGTGTCTACTTGATCTCTTGTTCTTGTGGGACGCCCTACATCGGGGAAACCGGGCGCTCCATCCATCAGAGGATTAGTGAACATGCAGCGGACCTAAGACATGGGAGAACCAAGTCTTCAGCACTAGCAGAGCATGTGGATAAGACCAAGCATCACGTTTGTATTAAGGAAGCTAAGGTTGTTGCCAAAGTTGCCCAGTTCCATCATCATAAACTCAGGGAAGCTATTGAGATCGAAAGAAGGCTTAACAATCTCAATAGAGATGACAGCTGGAAGATCAGTAGATGTTGGCTCCCTGCCCTTTCATCTTAGTCTCCCCCCCCCTCTTTCATCTTTTTCGCTTTCGTTGTTCCCCTGGAGCCTTCCTATCTCCTAGGGTTTATCCTTCTTGCTCTGGACTCTTTCTAGTCTTTCTCCTGTTTTTTTTTTTTTGTCGCTCCTTTTTCCCTGATTGATTTTGGTATTTATTATCATAACTATTATTTATTTACTTATATATATATATATATATATATATATATATATTTTATTTTATTTATTTCATTTTTTTTTAACAAATATATATTATTATTATTATTAGTTTATTTGCTTATTTTTATTGTTGAGTCGCTCCCTTTTCCCCGATTGATATTGGTATAACAAGTATTTATTTATTTATTTTATTATTATTTATTTATTAGTTTTTAGTAACTAATTTATATATATTATTATTATTTTGTATATATATATATATTAATTTATTTATCTATTGATGAATATATATTATTATTATTATTATCTATTTTATTATTTTTTAGTAACTGATTTTTATATATTGTTATAATTTATAATTTATTTATTTATTATAGAATATATATCATTTTTATTTTCTTATTATTATTTATTTTATTATTTCTGTCGTAACTAATTTATATATAATATTATTATTTTTATTTTTATATATATTTTTATCTATTTATTTATTTATTAACGAATATATATTATTGTTATTTATTTATTTGCGGGTTTTTATTATTATTATTTATTTTATTTAACTATCTTCTTGTATTTACCTTGTTTAAAAATTAAAAAAGCAAATAAAAAAAAAATTAGGTCATCAATTTAACTAATTCCCATTTAACAAAATTTTTTAATTATTAAATTATACATTTTTAATTAAAACTCCTTATAAAATTATTTCATTTATATAATTATATATTTATATATAGGTATGGTCATTAACTATCTTCCTTTAAATAGTAAATTTGACTTTTTGACTGTCTTTTAATCAAAGCTAGCTGTTGGAGGCCCTGCTCAGACTATTTAACATGCAAAGCTGGATCTGTTTCTTCAACTTGTCTTGACTATGAGTCACACTTGTTAGTTCGAAACGCGTAGACTAAGGTCTTTCTATATGTGATTTAGGTCGAAGCTCTTCTTATAACTGTTATGGATCACAGAAGTCTCAATTCAACACTTTCATTCTCCTATTATCGCATCCCTCGATCATTCATGCACGTCTTTGTATTCAAAATGGCATCATATTGCAAAATATAGAAATAACTAAAAATAGTTGCAGAAAATCTGTTGCACAGAAAGCCAGAGAAACCGGGCTTGCCAATGTCACTGTTGAATATGGCGGGCATCTGTGCGCGCCAGGGTCCTATAATAAATCCCAATTGATCAAAACATGCCGTGTGGGAATTCATGTGGTTTTCTGTTAACTTTCGGCAGATTTCTTCCGGCCGATGTCAATGGATTGCTTATATAAATTCATTCGTTGAAACCCTTTTTTTCATTCTTCAGGACCCGTTAAGGTACGATAGTAAGTTATATAGTCTTTTAAGCGATCTTATGGGCTTTTTGGGGTAATTTCAGGGTCCTCCTGACTCTTACTGGCTGTCGACCCCCTCCCTGTCAACGAGACTGTCTATCGGCGACCACTGAAAATGACCTTAACATAATCATTCAAGTATTATAATATCAAAGCAACGCGGAGAGCGAATAATTCATAATCGTTCAAGTCTTAATTAATAAGAGGCTGTGCTGCGATTCATTCTTTCATTCAATTCTCCTTCAGATTTCATCCATGCATGCCGAAATCCAATTATCCCTCTTATTAGCAGAATAACTATTAGGAGAATTAGAGTTCCTCGGAGCCCATGGATGAATAGCCACTTGATAGGCCGAATGATGATAGAAAACCAATACCAAATGATAGTTAGCCACCACCGATACATGATGATAGTAAGTCCCAACACATGGGGAACTAACCACCTTAACCACCCAACGTATGGTTTAGTAGGCCATCCTTACTACGGTTTAGTACGGTTTAGTAGGCCCTTCTTAGGCATCACCTTCTCCCGTTGATCCAATTGTTTAAGTCTATCCAGCAGCAGCCCTGAACGATATGTTAGTTAGTAGATTCGGTTGATTCAGCAATTGGTTAAGCCGTTGATGAAGCATAAGTGGATTCTGTTGATCCAGCACACGTTGAAGCACACGAAGATCGAGAGCCAGAGCCTGACGTTCGTAAGCGAGATGAAGAGTCTGGATACAATGCAGCTAGAATATATACACCTAAGCTTTCTAGTGAGATTGCTAGATACATAGATACGAGATCGGCACTTGCTAGTAGATAAGTTGCACCCATCAGAGTGAACTGGGATTGCAGATACGAGATAAGCATGTTCCCGGCCGATCCAGATACTACAGATGATCATGGCAGAAGAATAAGAGCTGCAGCAATAAATAGCAAGACTTGCATTGATTGTGTTACTGTAGTCGCGTGAATCAACCCAGTAAATAGTCCTAGCCCAGCAGCTTAGATGAGTGAAAGGTGCGCTACTGTAACAGATGACTGCCGCATAGAGCAGAGAGATAGCTAAGGATACGCGTAACAAGATTGGCATTGATGACATATAAAGATAGCGGAATCGCTAGTAGAATGGAAACAAGTGTAATCATAAGCATTGCACACTAACTTACGGCATACTGTAATCATAACATCTCCATAGAATAATTAAGCTTATTGCTTTATCATGGACACGATATAAAATCTCTTAGTAGAACCATGAATCTAGGGTGGTATAGTGTGTCGTAATCCGGATGAAACTGATCTAGATAACTCATTGGTAAACCAGTCTCTAGTGGAGTGTATCATACAGGTACGCTTACTAACTACCTCGTGTTCTACTATATCTTTTGGATGTTTTCTCCTAGTCATGGGATGGAAGCACTTCACATAGAGCTGTTGGCTTGACCGCCTTCCTGACAGCACTCACAGGCAGACCTGGAATCATCACACTTGCTGAAATATGCTGGTACCACTATGACTACCGCTACGCCCCTGCCTTCCGAACCTTGACTTACTACTGCCTTAATCCCACCTTTCTTTATCAAGTGTGCTGCCTGCCCGTATCCACCCATTGATTCAGCCAGGAGTTGGGGGTACAGCACGAGCTCTTCTATTTAGACTTTCACCTCATACCGTACCTTATTTCTTCTTATGGGTACCACCTATTACCTTCTTGTTTGTACCATGTTCCCGCCGAGGAGCCTTGCCGATACGATTATTCAATTAGAACTGCTGAGACCTACCTGCTACCCACCCACCTAGATACACCCAACCTGACTTAGAACCTATTGCTTCAGCCAAGAAGAACAGGGGAGGCATGCTATGAACCCCTTGACCTTACCCTTACGCCCAGTGCATGCTACCTGTATGACCTATAATATCACATGGACAAGGCATGCTAATGGAGTGCTGGTCGTCTTTCTTTAGACCCGAACCAAAGTGAATAAAATAGAGTAATAAAGGTCCGGAGGGCTTGCGCTTCTGAGGGCAAGGTCCGGCAGGGCTCGACTGTTAAGGACCCTTTAGGGGGCTCGACTGATAAGGAGAGGAGAGGATGGCCTTGATTAGCCTTACCCACCATAATAGGTAGGCTGTACCCCTCACCCACCCAATTGGCCCAATCAACAACTGAGGAAAAAGGAGCCGGAACCTACTCCTCACTTTGATCCGCAAGATGAGTCACTATACCGGAGCCACCAACACACCAGGGAGGGGGGGCTAGAGCCAGTATTCCAGGAGGGGATAGAGCCAGTAGGGAAGGGCTAGAGCCATTCAACATAAGCCTAGAAATGAAAAAAAGAATGGTGAAACTGCTATTTTTGCTCGGTAAAATCACTCAATATCGCACCTGGCTTCCCCGATTCGGGGGTATAAAATGAAAGGCAGAAGCGAAGCGTTCCGAGTTCATTGTGCCAGCAGTGTTGGCTATGGGGGAGGGGTAAAGGTGACAGCTTTTGGTGTGGTGCTGCTCCACAATGGGGAATGGGCTTCTGGGAAGACGGGTAACGATATCTAGCAATAAATCAGAAAAAGCACATAGACTGTAGCAACATATATAAGATCGAATTATAAATCAAAGCACAACATCCCTTGAAGAGAAGATTCAGTTATCAATCCGTGCCAACTTTGGTGAACTCACTCTCTCGTCGTCAGTTGGCAACTCGGCTAAATCTCACTCATCTGGTGTGAACATGGGGGAACTGAATCTCTTGCGTCTAATGTGATAGGGGAAATCTCTCCCTTCTGGTGGAAACTTGGTTTCGCTCATCTCTTGCATATGGTGGCTCCTCGGCTCTCTCCCTTCTGTTGGCAACTTGAACTCCCTCAATTGATATCTTATCGTCTGGTGCCAACTTGGCTCTCTCTCTTCTGGTGAAAGGGGGGGGAAATCAAAAAAATAGAGTTCGGTGGATCCAATCACATTAGTAAGAAGCTAATCGATCTAAGTTTGCAGGTAATGATTCGATCCCCCCATAAGATCAGTTATAAAGCTAACCGATCCTGGTCCGAAGGTATTGTCTCGGTCTTCCCACTAACACCACAGTGATAAGGCTGACCGATCTCAGGCCACAGGTCTTTATTCGGTATTGAATTCAAGGTCCCGGAGGGGCTTGCGCTTCCTAGTGCAAGGAGATGCCTACCCAACTCAAGGTGGGAACTGGGTTGCCAATGGGATCGTTTCGCCTAATCACGTTAGTAAGAAGCTAACCGAAAACGACGTGTTTCTATTAGTTTCGACCATAATCGATCCAATCCAACTAGATTGTAATAGTACATGAACGACTGGCTGGAAAGTGCAGATGTGTTCTCTCCGAAACCCATTCATACTTCTTCTTTCTATTACCAAGCGACTTTGATAAGTCTTTTAGATTAGAAAGCTTCTTCCTATAAAACAACCAATAAGTGGTTCAACCCAAGAAAGACTGGTACTTACTATAGATGGGTATATCATGAAAAAACATTTCTTCGTATCTAACCAGGTGAATATCTATGGTATCCTAAAAGAAGACCTATTACCTACCAGGTGCCAGGGCTGGGCCAGGGTCCTATTCAGTAATATGGAGCGGGAGAGGTCTTTGGATATCCCCGATCTAGTCATGGGGGTTAAGGCATGAACCCCATAGTAGGTATGGAGCCGCACGAAGGATTCAACATCCAATGTATCCCCATTATGAAGACCATGATAGGTTCTCCTTGACATGGGTTGCACGAAGGAGGATATTCTGCTTTCCGATATGATCGATCAGGTACCAGCCCGCGGATCACATATATGGATCGGCTTACACCTATACCCATGCTAGGGTACCTTATGCATTATACTCTTTATCCCTAAATAAGTAGAAGGTGCCTTTTAGTCTTCCCCTACCCCGGAGCTCTTTTTATTACGGTAATAAGGAGAAATATTCCCACCCTGCCCTACAGAGGGTACCTACTTATAGTAGGGGAATCCAAACTGTAGAAGCACAATGTCGTTCTATAGCTATATGGTAGGTCATTTTACTAATGGATACCAGTGAAGGGAGGATACATAAGTGTAGGGCTACGGATCAGCGGGACCAGCATTCTTTGGTATATTTACTGAGTACGGGGGGATCTCACATAACCTACTATAGATGGTATACCGGATAGACCGCATACCTGATCTCGGGATGGGTTGGCACATCTCAACTATGATCTGCGCCTTTCGATGAAGCTGCCTCTTTCACTCACCATACAATATCTCCCCAAGGATGCGTAAGCAGGCTCGACTGTTAAGGCCGCCATCACCTTTAGGTACTCGACTGTTAAGGAGAGCCCCCCCCACCCAATAAGTAAATTGAAAAGAGGAGGTGGGTGATTCTATTCTGGTTCCTATCTCGAATGACGTAATTACGTATATAATGAATGCCGACCAAGACAATGAGTAAGTGACTGCTGGTCATTCTTAATTGATAGCCCGGTGAAATGGTGGTAGTTATATATGAGCATGTGGTAGTTGCGGCTTCATAAAATAGAGATAGATCAGATGCTTATTCAACTGGGGCGAGATGGCATAATGACATATATAATATATGCATTCACGCTCTCTCGATCGAATAGGGTGAGGTACAACCGACTGGATCCACTCCCCGCGCTTTTCTCTGAACCGACTGGATCCACTCCCATGATGCGTTGGTAAGGATGCACTTCACTGATAAGGATGCACCTTACTGGTTAGGACCTTTAGGTGCTCGACTGTTAAGGACCCTTTAGGGGGCTCGACTGATAAGGACCGGCAACGGGGCTCGACTGATAAGGAGAGGAGAGGAGAGGAGAGGGGGGGCCCAATATAATATAAGGTTGCCATCGGGAGCACTCAAACCTCCGCCTCCTAAAATGACAAGAATAGGACCTTTAGGTACTCGACCATAAGGACCTTTAGGTGCTCGACTGTTAAGGAGAGGGAGAGGAGGGAAATCTGTGATGTGAAAACCTCCGCCAAAGCATATATTCTCTATGTCATTATGCATTCATTCGTTATATACGTAATTACGCTTGAGCACTTAGCATGATTAGATCTGACCTGACATGATGCAAATGAGAGAGATCGATTTGGTTCATTTCGACCAGTGATTCCAGTCATGAATGTTCCGATATTATATATGCTTTGAATCTCCCTCATTCATCAGAGTGGAATGGACAAGATCTCTTCGATATTGGCTATTGATGGATTCCCCCAAAGCCTGACCCGCCTCCGGACTATTTGTGGGGGTGGATAGGGGAATCTCTTTCCGGAGGGATGGGGGGCGTGGAGAAGTAAGAACAGAATAACCTACCTCGGTATAAGCATCTTTTTTACCATCATAGTGGGGAAGGAAGCATTTGCCCCTGTTGCCTTTTAGCCATATAAAAGGGCATACCATAGAAAGAAAGCATGGATAAAAGAGACTTAGGACGTAGGGAGCACACATCGAACTAATACTGAGTCAAATAGAAAGTAGGATCTGGGCGAGACGATGACTCTCAAACAGGAATTGAATAAGTGAAGACGACAGGGATGGGGGAAAAGGTAACAGGAAAAAGACCAGTTCCCTACCTATGTTATTATTATCCATCCCGAAGTGGGGCCATTTCCTACAGGATATATAAGTCTCAAGGGTAGGAACAGTACTATCACCATCCGAGCCAGTCCCGGATTGAAAGCCCTTGCCCTGTACCTATAAGTTCAAGTAACAGATCTGGTTGCCCTGGTCCCATAGCCCGCTACTTCCCTTTGTACGGCTCCAGATTAACCACCATCACTTACAGCATATCCAGGCGCAGATAAAGATCCATATGCATATCCTACAAGGACATATCCTGTCCCGGTTCCAGGTGTGGTTGAAGTTCGATTGCCAGTTTGAGATCCTCTCGTTTAAGAGGCAAAGCTACCATCGGCAGAGGTCAAAGTAAAGGCATAACCCCTAATAAGTAGAGTATATATGGTGGTAAAAATATGTAATGGTCAAATGCTTTCACTCGACCATTAACGGAACCTGGAACGGATTGTTCTAAGGATGCTTCAACGGGTTATGAAACGGGCTATGGTCTTGGAATCAAGCGAAGGGAAGCCTTTGTCCCTACGGGGGAACCCCTTGCTTTCCTAACGTCAAGCAAGCCCCTGCCGGTCCTTGCCCCGTAGACCTTTGCCTTTGGTACCGAAGGCAGCAGCAAGAACAGAGGTCAAGAAAGCATAAACAGAGGCGGTTGCGAAAGCAGATCCAAATATTGTTCGAACGGATCCATTTGCAGTTCCAGCTCCTTGGCCAGTGAGAACCCTTTTTCCAGCATAAGCTAGAGCTCCTCCTAGAAGTGGTGGTGTTCTGCCATTGCCTGTACTTTATAGGAGCTATCTTTAACAACTCCCCAAACGTATCCATCCGCGTATACCAAACATACGTCAGTCAGTCTCATCTTGCCATCCATCACCACCTGCCATTCTGCCCCGATCAAACCCAGGGCCCACCCGTACAAATAACACACGTCCATGGTAAGTCAAAGGCCCAGTTCCTATCTATCGGGAAGTCAAAACCACCCGCCTAATAACCATAAGAGGTGGCTACAGAGGCCGAAGCTAGAGAGGTTGCATATCCAGTTTACCGAGTGAAGGCATAAGGAGGGGCGGGGCGGTTAACCCACCACCGCAGAGACAGGGACAGATACAGAGGTAGGAGCGGATTCACCTAAAATTGCTTAAACCTGGTAAACGACGAATTCTCGGTCTATCCTATACCTGTAGTGTGCGTGCTCATGATCACGCCTGCAGCTTCTGCCTCTCCATATGCTTCAATTGATGTTTGGGCTGGGCCAACTACTGAGTAAACCGGTTATGAAACTGGATCATCCGTAGAGGGATCTGGATCTTTACGAGGTGGTGGCCTTAGAACTGAACCTTAAGTAGGTAGGTCCATCCGTATATGCATATGGCCTTGGAATGGGATAAACTCCAATTGGTTATTCGACTGGAAATGGAACCTCCAACTCCGCCTTTGCTCCCTTTACGAGATCCACTGATTCTAGTTCAATGGATTATTAGTAAACCGCAGCTTCAACGAGTTGAAAAAGATCAATCGCTTCCGAGTAAACTAAGTCCATGGGCTCTCCAACAGGTTATGCATCTTGATATCTAACAGGGGAACGAATTGCCTATGCCTATTCTGCCTTTGCCCCCGCTACTGGGTCTTCAATTGATGGATCAACCGAAGAAACTGGGTAAAGTCCATACTCTTTGCCTATGTGAAGCAGCACCCTTTCTCGCTCTTGAACTAGGCTAAGTAAGCTCGCGGAATGAGTATTCTCTTTCAAGTGTTTTCGAAGGCCTGTGAATGCTCTAAGTGTTGGGCATTACAAAGGTTGGTTAAGTGAGGTAGTGAAAGGTTTGTAAAGAGCAAAGATGGGGGGGTTGGTAGAGTAAGTAAACTAAAGTTCAGGCAAGTAAGGCATCTAAAGGTCCTCCCTAGCAATGCTGTTTTAAGTAATCAATCGTATCTGGCCGGGCGGGTTCAGTCTGGCCCGACAAGAAAAGTATAGTGCTGCTACCACCATCCAGCCGTGCCATGCCATCCAGCATGATCATTTATATAAAGGGAAACCCTCTCAGCGAATTGACCATCCAGCCATGTCTCTGAAGTTCTGGCTGTATTGACTCAATCCAAGAAGTGAAAACAAAACGATTCAACGATCCAAGACTGACTGTTAGTAGCTGCCCAGTAGTCCTTCCGGCTGATAAAGGTCATATTACTGGTCTAAGTGCTCACCCTCATATAATCTCTAAAGTTAAGGCAGTAGTTCCAAAGGCAGTTCCGAGGATCTCCTTAGCTAACTGCCCAACAGAAAGAAATCAAGATTCAAAGTGTAATGGGGAAATAACATATATAAAGGCCCTAAAAAAACAGTTTAGGCTCGTATAGAGGATTCCTTCCCATCTGAAAAGGCACCAGGTGGAAAGAAGAGATTGTTGTTTGGGGGGTCTGAAGGCTTAAAAGTGTCCACCCAACAAGCAAGCCCGTCCAATCAATCACTAAGTTCAGGTCTGTGAGCCGGTCTGGTTGGTACAAATTCCAGGTGGTTGGTAGCAAGAGGTGGGACAAACATGAGTCCAGCAGGCATATAAAGGTCGTCCTAGCAAAGCAGTAAGTGCCCACCCAAGCACGCACGTGTCTAATCACTAAGTTTGGTAAGTCAAAGATAAGGGTGGTAGTCAAAGTTGGTAGCACGGTCGCACTTAAGAGTAAAGGCAAATAGGTAGGCAGAAGGTCTAAATAGCAATAGTGGTACCCAAGTAAGAATATGTCAGTCAGCAAGTGAAGTGTGTGTTGTCGAACGCCTGTGCAACAATCAATGCTTTATGTGAAGGCCCATGCTCTAAGTGAAGTTAATGAAGCCGGTCTTCCATAAAGGTTCGTTAATACGCCCGCCAGGTTGTGGGTTGGCTGCTGTCAGACATAAAGTCTAGGATATCTCATAAGTAATACAGTTATTGACTAAATCCAAGCAGTGAAAAGATCCAACGAGAAAAGACTGGGTGGTAGCAGTAGGTCCTCCAACTTCCTTTCATCCAGTAGGCAAGGTAATGTGAATGTTCTAAGTTAAGGTCTGTGAGTGGTCTATCAGGGGTTGTTAAGACGCTACGCCACACTAGGTTGTTTGTTGGTTGCTGCTCTGCTGCCTTTCTTTACATTTATCCACCCCAAAAGCCATGCCCTAAAGCAAAAAGGACCCAAACCCGTCCGTCCAGCTTCAAGCAAGAAGTCCTACTGGGTCTGAGCTCTTCCAAACTTAACGACTTAACAAACGATGTTCACTTGGCCGTGTAAAACCTGGATTAGCATTCTGCTACTCCTACGAGTCATCCTCCATCCAGATATAGAATTGGGACAAGTGCTATATGAATACTTCGAAATAAGATATGGAATGTTTCTTTCCATTATTCGTGAGCCACTGATTTCTCCGAAACAGGATACAGAAGTGAATTTCTTCTTTTTCCCCAATAAGTCGACGGCGTTACACCATTGGGATACTTTGAATAAACTGGAGTACAGATAGGATACACCGGTGCTTCAACTTCTTCTCGAAATCTCTTCCAACGGGTCGTTGCTCCGGATGTTTTTCCCCCTCCTTTGTCGGTGTGAAACCAGTTGGTTCCGTAGTTTGATAATTCTGTTGATCTTAAGTACTCCATCATTGATAGTGCATTCCGGGATCACCTTCCCTCCCTTCGGAATCCTACACCAATTATTCAATTCCAAATTCTGGAATCCACCACTTAACCGGCCGGGCCCGCCCCTCGCCCTCGTACCTTAGGCGAGCGTATAAATATCCTCGCCCGCCTCAGGAAAAGAACCTTCTATTATTCTTTCCGATGAATAATAATATTCAACGGCGTACCATACTAACTTGGGCCCCGCTCTTTAGAGCCTCCGAAGGGGTCATGCTTCAGGGATAACGGTAACTAGAGACAAGGATCAACACGTAAATAGAAGATATATTATATAGATAGATATGTATATCTATATCCATTTAGATATCTAGATATTGAGATACATCTATCTCATCGGCGGTCTCACCCGAACCTTCCTAACCTCTTGACTGATTCAATGAACTGACCGAGCCAAGCACTCGAACCTTCTGCTACTGCTTCTATCGTAGGGAGGGCAAGTTAAGGCCCCAAAGTTCCCTCCGGATAAAGGCACGATAGTGAGGCAATCATAATTACATATATAAAATAGCATTGTTGATGGATCATCGTTTCGAAAGAGAGGCTTTCTATATGATGTAGTTCCACGTGTCGTATCTTGCTAGCCTTTCAGTGAATCGAGTTGGTGGTTTACCTGACAAACACGGTTATCCACCAGCATTGGGTTGGTTCGTCGTATAGGCACTTCGCCTTGCCGCCCCTACCACCATGTTCGTATAGTAAACAGCATGCCTCCTAATGTGCCTCGATCACCTGGATATAGAAATACTCATCAAATTATTCGTCTTGATACGTTGCATATAATGATACATACATCTTTCATTACTCATGTAGCGTAGCACCGTTATTCTCTCACCTAACTGGTAACGGCGACATAGATATAGAATCTTATTTTCAGGATGCCTTTCATTATCCACTTCATCCATCTTGATTCTTACACTTATTACTATAAGGATATCCATCTTCGTACGGACGATCTTCATCACATTCCTCCGCGTAATGAAATTCCTCCGATTGATTATGTTAATCATCATAGTTAACCACCACCTTAAAACCTAGACATGTTCGAACTAGACCACTTACTTAATGAATCAATTAGGAGGTACTGCTATGAGAGAGAAAAACCCTTCTCTTATCAATATGGGCGGGATATAAATGGCATAGCATGATACAACCTTTACTTAAGCGTTAGCATACAACCTACCTACCTTCAGACCTAGACCTTTTAGCCCTATCACACTTGATTCATTTCTTTTTGGGAGGTACAGCTATAGACTTATTCCGGGCAGGATGGGATTGAATGGAAGGACTGCTTCAGAGCATTGTTTGCCGGGCCTTATTACTACAAGGAGATGCTTGCTTAATGAATAATCTTAGGAGGTACAGCTACTATTGACTGCCTACTTGCTTTAGACCGCTAAGTTTTGTGTGGGATCGTCGGAGGATCGGAACTGCCCTATGGATTCATGAATTACGTCCAGAACTTATGAGACACGGGTGCATGATCGATTCCACGAGGACCTGTAGCTTCTTCCCTTGCTCCCCATGCCATGAACCATTTAGTTTGGGTTGATCGAACCATCCGAGCTACCCTTTCCCATGGATTGAACGTATATATGCTTCACGTAGACTGAACTGAACGTCTGTCTTTCATTGAACATAAGTCTGTCTTGAATTGAACTATTGAACTCCTATGTCCTGTATGTCAATTCGAGGTAGAGTTAGTATCGTTAGTATCGGTATCATTATATATGTCATTATGCCATCTCCTACCTCTCCCTCCTACCTTTTGGCCTTTCAATCTCTCCTCTCCTTATCAGTCGAGCCCCCTAAAGGGTCCTTTAGGGACGAAGTCACTCACTCATTCCGATGGGTGAGGGATGGTGGGTAAGGAATCGATAAGTACTTCGGCAAGGTGCGAAGCCACTTGCTCGACCAAAGAGAGAGCAAGGTGCGAAGCCGCTTGCTCGACCAAAGCCCCGTAAGGAATCGATAAGTACTTCGGCAAGGTGCGCTTGAAATTGGAAGAAAGAAGCGGGAATGAAAGGCGCGTGCGAAGAAGAGCTTGCTTAGTGGGCTTGTCTGGCTTTGCTGGCTATAGGGAGAATCTAGCACCCCTATAAAGAGAAGGCCAGGTTCATTAAGTCTAAATTCCCATCCCCATACGCCACGTTCGCAGAGGATAATTTACCAGCTCGGTACCTAGCCCTGCCAAACTAGAATCTATTGGTTCTTTAGGCATAAAGCGAGGAAGCAATAGCTAAAACTCAGGTTTTGATTCCCTATGAATGGCCATTGAGCGTGTTCTACGGCATTAGCTTTATCCAGTTGCTTCCCATGCATGTGAGCATTTGTTTCTATACCGAATTGTTTACGAGCATGGATGTGCCCATTTGGTTCATCCCACTAATCTTGATTCCATAAACGGCACATGATTACCTATAGTCGATACCTAAGCTAATCCTATAGTCGATCCTATAGTGCGCTAATCTCAGTAAAGAATTCATGAATTGGGTTGTAAATCCAATCTCGATCTTGGCAAACCTTGGTCAACCCAACCTTGGTAATCATTCTGTCCTTCCTCCAAAGAGATAAGCTAACTCAATAAGCTTCCTCGATAAGCTAAGCATGGGTCCTCGGGTCTTTTCCCCGCAGGGTGAGGGATTTATTGCTCATCCATCATATGGGTGAGGGTGAGCCAGCCGAACTCTCGACTAAAAGGAGAGGTAACGTGTGAGGAGAGGCCCGGTAGGACCCGTTAGGGGGCTCACTATTCATATGGTGAGGGTAACCTCCGCCTCCTCGTGGGGCCAAATTAGTAGGGTGAGGCAACGAACGCTCGACCACCGGGAGAGGGAAATCTTGAAAAACCTCCGCCGGAACATAAAGCACCTGGACTTGAACCAGGATTTCCCACCCCGATGAGCCGGATTTCCCGATGAGGGGGTGTCTTTCCATTTAGACGATGCCTTAATCGGCGGACCCTAAGCTCAGGGGGGTCCTTATAGGCAACTTAAGTCTAGGACTTAAGAGAGAGGAAACGACCTTAGTGGATAATTGAAGTTAAGAAAGAAAGGAGAGTGAGTAGTGTATACATGGAACTTATTAATGCATGGACTAGGATAGGTGTCCCTTATTAAGGGTGCCGTGGGACCTACTCTCTAAGGCTAGTAGTTGGACTAAAGGCAGGTAGGGAGAGTAAGAGGTATAGCTTACGGAAACAACTAGTAGTTTTACACCACTACAGGGAAGAAATATCTATCTGACTAACCTCAATCACTATCACTTCGGAGTATCTTCGGATAGGAACTGACACTCCCAGTAGTTTTCTCCTCACCATCGGAATAGTGAGTCCCTCTCCTTATAGTCGAGAGTTCGGCAGGCTCACCCTACCGGGCCTCTTTCTTTCAAATGTAGTAGGGAAAGTAGTTCTTACTCTACAGACTACAGCTCCTCTCACTCTCTATCTAAGGAAGGGAACTTCTTCATAGCAGCAGCATAGTTTACATAAACTCCAGGGACTCATGCTGGGAGTTACCGAGCCACAGAAACATGCTGGACCACAATAGATAGAGGCCTGGAAATATTTCATAGGCCTGGGCACTGGAGGTCTGGAACCTTAGGGTATGGATTCTTCTTCAAGTAGTTTCACTTTCACATTATTAGTGAATAAGAATAAGGGTAAATAAGGGGGTATGTTCTTCGGATCTATCAAAATGCAGTAGGTATACTTGCTTTAGTCCACATGCAGTATAGACTCTGAGCTGAGTAAGCCCATAGATGCGAAAAGTTCAACTTGGACTAAGGCAACTAGGGACTAAAGAGATACGGGCTAAAGCTAAGGCTTGTCAGGACTTGCACCATTTCATATTATATTCATCTTGCAGATTTCATATTACAATGCAGGTCGATATAAATCAGTTCGATGAAGGCAGTTCGTTCGATGAAGGCAATTCACAAGGTCGAAGAATACAGGTAGTTATCAGGTCGGGTCTCCGGTCGAAGGGGGAAGGTCGAGGAGGTATAGAGAGAAGATATCAGGAGAGAAGCAATCGGGCAGTTCAAAATCGATCATATCTAATCGGGTGTGTATCAGTTTCCTCCTTCAGTGTCCTACCTCGCTCCCCCGATTCGGGGGGATATATCGTTACAGAAGCGAAGCGTCCCGTGTTCATTCAGTTGCCCCAGTTACGTGGCTCCGTAACTAAAGAACAGGCACGCTGCGCAAAATGAAATAATAATGGATTATCTCATATATAATGGCGATGGTGCAAAATAGACACTCTGGCATAACCTTCTTTCCTTCCCTTATTACTTGCCTGGAACTTCCCTTCTAAGCGTGCGTTAGCAGCGACTGGCTTAAGAGAGAAAGCTATGCCTTTCAACCCCCTACTGACTCGAATAGCTAGCATATGCCGGGGCTAGTACCTCACAGCAAGCAGTGAAAATAGTCTCTGTACCGGTAGTGCCAATAGGCTTTCCAATAGTTTCAATAGGTCTTCCCAGGAGCAAACATAGTCAATAGTCCCTGTTCAAATAGGTCGAAATAGGACCTTTCACCCATTCTATTAGAGAGATATAAGATAGCCCCAACTATAGAGATTTATTAATTGGCCGGCCGAAGAATTTGTTAACTTCTCTCCGGGCACCTTCCGGTTGAACAACTATTATGGAAGGATAATTCGAGCCCATCCTTCTCCGAGCCTATCCTTCTCGCCCTCCTTATTCTAGTTGTTTCACTGGGTCCCCTCCTTGATAAATGCCTCTCACCCACGGTCGGATGAAGTTCTTCTCCTTATTATATTTGTTATATAACTGTCTTTCTACTTGTTTCAGCTGTAGCTGTCCCACCTCTAGCTGTACCTGTATTACTTGTATCTGTACCTCGAGCTGTCCCTGTACCTAAGTGTATGTCTGGTTTATTGGGTAGCTAGCTGGTCTCAGTGTAGCTGGCTAGGTATTATCTCTATTGTTAGTAGGTCTCTTCAGTCAGTAGGTCTAGTCAGATGTATAGCTGTATTGTATGTCTGTGTCTGTGTTTGAGTATGGGTGTAAGTAGTGTGAGTTTGTATGAGTCTGTTTGTGTAAGCTGTAGCTGTGCTACTTGTACCAGTACTTATAGCTGTAGCTCTCTATCAGTCCCTATCAGTCTGTATATGAGCTGTACCAGTCAATATGCCTGGCTGTCCCACTGTTATCTGTACTTCTATCTGTAGCTGTATATAAGTGTATGTCTGGTTGATTGGTTGAGGTAGGTAGGGATAAAATAGATTGGTAGTAGGTCTATTGAGATGGATAGGGAGGTATGGGGTTAAGAGGGGAGACGCAAGAGATCCCTCCTGATGAGGTGCTATGGTGATGGAACAGTCATAAAGCAGCTATCGAGGGGATACGCTATGGGAGATAACCCAGAATACTGCTAAGGTGACGAGGCGGTGAGAGAGCAGCCATCTAGGGAGAGAGATGTGGGTGGATGCCCAGACAGCCTGCATTGAAAGGAGATGCTTTTATAACACTTACTTTCGGGAACTGGAATTGCTGGTGCTGGTTATGGATCAACTGATTCAACTGGTGCTGGTGGTGAAACTGCTTGGGGGCTCTGCTGATTATGCTGGTTCTGGATCAACTATAACTGATCAAACTGGATCAACAACTGCAACTGTCTTCAGCCAGTGTTCTCTAGCCTAGCCCTCGCCCTGTGTTCTCAAGCCTGTGGTTGTTCTTCAGCCCTGTGTTGTTTCCCAAGGCTAGCCAGGGAGTAATATATATTGGGCCAAGCACGGCCTGATTAGATAGCATGACCTGGGAACGTGGATGGTTATAGAGCTTAGGCATATGGGTAGATAGCTTGGTGGTAGAGCATGAGTGTGTTTGCTGAGTAGATCCCCTGGCTAGTTATTCCATTCCTGCGCTAGAGCTTTTGTGTTTATGGATTGGTTACTAATCCAATGCGCTAAGCGACTCCGCTAATCAACTGGGCTTCAGGGAACAATGTTATCGAATTTATCGATGATGCTTTACTTATAATGCACCTATACTTGAGGATGCCAGACACATTGTGCTTTCAGGTGTAGGGACAGTCAGGGAAGGGAGGTGGATGCTGGAAAGGTCTTTCTTTATTGCCCACAGCTTTCGAAAGAGGTTGTACCACGGACGGTACATGGTACGGGGCCGAGTGAGTGAAGTCAGTGAGTGAGTCAGTAAGTTAAGGGTCATTCCCAATTGCACAAAGCCCAGGAGTTATACGTAACCAGTCGTAGATCCCTCGTACCCAAAAGGAGTTGTTCATCTATCTTTCATGCCTTACCACACATCTTCGAAGGATTCCATCTGCTCCTAATTTATACAGCTGTCCTGCAATCAGCTGAAAATCTTCGGCCTTGGTTGCTAGCTGTTTATTCCTTGTGACAGTATAGTATTCCAGCGTGCAACCTATAGTGAACAAACTTGCTATCTCTCAAAATTCATCCTCAATCATCTCTACTCGAAAGAGATGTGCATCTGGCAAAGCATCATCTAGATTTCCTGCCTCTTACCCTTAAGTGATTCTTTATAAATGGTCTGGCCCGACATTACTCTTCCCTGGCTTGATGATTACTTCAAAATCTTATCCCACTGTAACAACGAAAATGGCCGATCTCACAGGTATTCCAGCGGCATCAATGGTGAACCGGGGTGTTGCCAAGCTTTTTCGTAGTCGGGTAGATTTCCCCCCCTCCACTGATCCATGATCGCGTTCAATCTACCGCCCATCCCTCGCCTTGCTCTCCTTTCCGGACCTGTTGTAAAGAAGATCTTCCCTTCCATTTTACTCGAAACCAGACTCTATTAAACCACTCGGCTATTCATTTGGAGGAATTAGCCCTTCTCCACGCTTTTCCACGCTTCTCCACGCTTCAGTCTGACTTATATCCTTTCAGTCTCCCTTTCAGTCTTAAATCAAATTTACCTTTTCACCACGCTTCAGTGTTTCAGTCTCCTCTCCTCCCTTTTCCCCACGCTTATGAATAACCCTAGCGGTAAGGAATCAATATGAATAACCCTATAGGAACTGAATAAATCAGTATACATTGGAATTGAAAACGGTATGAGTTTTCTCTTTATGCACTGATAAGTTACTCATATGGTAGGGGGGCTAGTTACCGGCATTAGAGGAGTAATGAAAGATATCCGGGGCAAAGTAGACGTCGTTAGCGCCTTATCTCCCTGGCATTCTCGTAAAGCCTGTCCTGTAAGGGTATAACCTCACCTACCCAGTTGGTTGTCTGTTGTTGAAAGTATCTTAGATATGAGATTCCCACTCCCCAGACACAACTACGGGAATTGGGAATTAATGGCTGGCTTGATAGAACTCACTCCCATTAAAGGCTGGCTTGCTGGGGTTCTTTGGCTGGCTTGAGCTCAATCTGTCCTGTCCATCAGGCTTGGGGTTCAAGGCTTGCTGGTAAGAACCCGCATCTGCCAGTCTACCAAACGCGTAGGGGGTTTCTGTAGTTAGTTACCGACTTGAAAGCAGGCTAGCATTCTATTTATGTTCATGAAGGCTGGCTTGCGGGGCCTTATAGATAAGAACCCGAATTAGGCTGGCATTTCACTCAGGCTGACTGATATATATATATTCTGGGGCTAGAGAATAGGTAGGCTCAGCAGACCTCCTAAGCAACGGGAAAGGCATTGTACCGACACCTACTTTCCTTGCTAGGGAACCTCCACCTAAGGAAAGATAAGGCATAGTACCGGCACCTACGCTAGCCTTTCAGAGCCTTTTTCTAAATTAGTCTTCGTCCCACCTCAAGCAAGGATTGGTGACGACTCCTTAATCCCTGGACCATACAGAGAGTTTCTGGCCGGGTTATTAGGAAGGAAGAAAAGGTATGATCCCAATGAAGGAGAGGCAAGCTTACCTGATTCGGAAAGGTATTAAGAATTCCAACCTCATTTGGAAGGGAGGGATAGGCGATGGTGGCTGTTAGAGAGTAGAAGTAGTTCTTACCTCATTGAATAAGGAGAAGGGTTAGTGCTTTCCTGATTCCAACGGGAATAGGTCCTACCTCATTGAAGGAAGGAAAAGAACAGGAAGGATATTTATGAAAGATAGAAAGGATGCCAGTCACAGGCTCGCTACGTCACGTAGTCCCGGGTTCTGTATGAATAGTAAATCTATTCATTTACATTCAGATGGGACGTCGCAGGTGCTAACACGAACGTTTCAGACTAGATTCATTATCTATGATTTAGTGACCAGTTATATATATGCAAAATGGATATAGAACAGCGCAGGTGCTAACGTGACCCCGTATCTTCGCAGGTGCTAAAACGATGGGTCGCCAGCCTAGCCTCGTAGGCATATTTATTCCCCATAAAAGGCATATTTCTTCTCGCCAGCCCATAGGCACTCTTCGGGGTTTCGTTCCTTCCCAAGGCATAAAGTACTTTTGTTCTGTCATTAATGGCCAGTCAGTCACCGGAAGCCAGTCAGTCACCCAGTCACCCAGTAAGTCACCCAGTCATCCAACTGTATACCTAAAAGTATCGGTCAGTTATGTATGGTAAACCGTTCTGGCTTGGCTGTGGGTCGTGCGTAGTGTTACTCAGTATTTGTTCTCCTTGAATGTGCAGTGGTCTACCTCTTTATATTGCTCAACTAACTAACTACGTAACGCTCTTACACGACAATTCGATATGCTTACATATATCTAGAAATCAAAGAGATATCCATGGCATCCATCCGATGTAGTCTGTCTTATCTTATGCGTGCTTCCGGGAAGAAAAACACTTAGTTATTAAGCTAAGCATGCCAACCCTCAACCCTTAGAGCTAAGCGTAAAACAAACCCTATTCCCTAAGAGATCGACGTGCCAACCCTAAACCCTCAAGCCAAATCCCTTATCTGCCCTGCCTCATCCTTGTCAAAGTGGGAAATAGAAGAGTTAGAAGGTGGTGGCGTTTTACAATGCTTTTGGTTCGAAGTGGTTGCGAACGATGAGCGTATGGAGATGGTCAATTTTCTAGTGAAAAGGTGGCGTTTACCTTTGAGGGACGAGCGTGCTAGCGCACCCTTGCTGGGAAATTCAGTAATAAAAGGTGGAATTTACCTAATAGGACAGGACCAGCACCAAAGCAAGCAAGACTAGCCATCCCACGCCTTGAGATCTGGGAATTGAAATACTGAAAGGTGGCTTTCAAGCCAAAGAATAGATAAGGGCCAGGTTATCACTTTAGAATTGACCAGTCGCTCACTAAGCAAGACCAGCCAGCCCAAGAGCTAGCCAGTACAAGCATAAGAGCCAGTAATGCGTACACCTTCCTATCAACTATAATCCAGATAGGCGGCGAGGTCCAACATACATGCTACTATCTATGATCGCGCACTCGCCGAAAGAGCTTGACAAGCAAAATTGATATCCCTTCTTCACCCACGCAATATTGATGTTGTTTCCTAACTGCCCCGCTGACCGGTACGCCATACGCTACTGTTCCCATTCACTCGCCTTTGAAGGTGCATAAGGCTCCTTCTTTGTGGGGACCAACTTTTCTTTCAAAAGGTTAGCGAGAGAAGCGCTAGAGCAAGCCCTGCTCTAGCCTCCGCTCCTGATCGAAGCCCTTATCGATCGTCGAAACCTGCGGAGCCTACCCATCTGGCTGGGTTGACCTCGCTGATCCCGGGCCTTACCGAAGATCAGGACCGGTAATGGACCACTTACTGCCTGGGAGTTTACCCTTCCTTCAGGCAGGGCCTGTCTTCTACGCGAGCCGGTATATAGTCATTTCAGGACCTTACCTCGGGTCAGAAGGCTCAACGCAGGAAGGAGGGAACAGGGTTAAGGGTACTCGAGGCAGGAGACAGGAGACAGAAAGTGAGTTAATGTTATCCCATTGACCTCGTAATCGACATAGTTCAAGATTGCCTTATCCCAATAGCCTAAAACCGGTTTCATTGCCTTACCCCAGGACCCCCGAACCAATGGAAGGTTTCATTGCCTTATCCCGCCTGACCCCAGAAAACCGATCCCGACCGCCTTATCCCAATAGCCTCAAACCCCAGGCCCCTTCAACCAATGGAAGGTTGAAAAGCAGCCTTATGACCCTCTAAGCTCTCTTTGATCAGTGAACCGGAGATAAGTGAACCGGATACCGAGATCAGGATACCGAAGTGTCCTACTTAGCTTGTGTCCTACTTAGCTTGTGTCCTACGGAGCTTGTGTCCTGCGGAGCTTGTGTGTTTAGGAAATAAGTAAGGTAAGAGTGGGGTCATTATTTATATATGTAATTACGCTTTTCTTTCGAAGATAGATGAAAAGAAAATGGATGGTCCAGCTGAAAGCTAATACACCCCCGGGATGGAGTTCGAGAAAGTATTCGCCATCGGGCCCTAGATGCCGTTGATTAGGCTATCCTCCCATGGGAATGTGAATGGGTTTTTCTATCCATCCTCCCCAGGCAAGAATGAAAGCATGCTCCGATTGATAGCTATAGTTGTCGATACAGCATTGGATGCAGCTCCAGAAAGAAGCAGATGGACGGGAGTAGCTGTCCAACGAAAAGAGTAGTCCTATATATAGGCTTCTTCTTCAAAGGGTAATAGCAATGATCTAAGTCACTCCTATCTATGTGCTGACTCCCATTGGATCTAATAAGTTCTGGCTGAATCCATAAGTTCCCACGCGCTATGATCCAACTGCTACTGGGTGTTCCTGTGCCACCCACCCACCGAAACAAGCAAGCCCGTCCTCCCTCCGTTCATATCGAAAAGTGAAAGTACTGGAGCCAGGGGTACGTAAAGTAAGGTTAACACAAGTTGTAGGTCAAGGGCCGTGATTCGAATTCGAAGGTCCCGGAGGGGCTTGCGCTTCCTAGTGCAAGGAAGCAGTAAAGGTCTTGTCGGAAGGTGGGTAAATAGGTTGTGTGGAAAGGCAGTAATCAAGTAAGGTTCAGTTTGGTTGATCCGGTCCTGCTGAGAAGAGAAGGTGCAAAGCAGTCCCCACTTGAGAATTTCATAAAGTGGTCTAGGACTACAGGTGTAGGTCTTCCGGTGGATACGTAGTGATGGTGCGCTGTATGTGATACTGTCTGTAAGCTGGTGAATCCTGTCCCTATAAGAGAAGGTCTAGTGCAGTAGCAAGAAAGCATGGATGATGAAAGTGATATAGGTCTAGTTTATTCATTCAGGTGGGTAAAGTGTGTGGAACCAAGGTAGGGGTTTCATAGCATGCCTACCCAGTTCTTCCTGGCTTAAGCAATGAGTTGTTGGGCATTACTCCATATCCTAGGCTGAAGGCAGTAAGAAAGGGAAAGGGTAAGTTTGTGTGATCCGGTTCTGAAAGGGAAAGTAGCCCTCCGCACTAAGGCAATTCATTCCTCAGGTGGTCTAGGGCTAAATAAAGGTCTAGTTCTTGGAGGTGGGTAAAGAGTTTGTAAACCAAGGGGGTGAAAGGGTTCATAGCATGCCATGCCTATTTTAGGGTTCCTGGCTTCATCAATTCAATGGGTTAGGGATTTCTCCATCGTCCTAGGGTGAAGGGAATAGTAAAGGCACGGAGTGGTTGATCCCGCCTGTATAAGTGTCTATAGCTGTCCTCATGAAGCGATTCCCTAAAGTCTAGGGCTAATAGGTCTATGTCCTTGCAGTAGATTTCAATTTCTGAATCGGTATTGTAAAGGCTCCTCGGCAGGTTCATAGTGGTACCCCCTAACTAAGAAGATTCATTCAGGAAGTGATTATGAGTAAGGGCAGGCAGGGGGAGGAAAGCCCAACCTAAAGAGGTTGGTTGAGGCTCATCAGCTAGCTTTGCGACTCCCTCTGGCTATCTATACGCAGTGTTCTCATGTAATAGATGCATGCATCCATGTGGTGTTGGTCGGTTTCTTGCGGTTGGTGGCGGCTGGCTGATTCTTCATTTTCTTTCCCGCAAGCAGTGGTGGGATAGAATATATGGGCGGTTTCGTTATTACATATGTAATATCGATCTCAGCTTTCGAAAGTGAGAGAGTTAGTGAGGTAGGGAGGGCTCACGAGAGCTCAAAGGCAAGCTAATTATAGGACGGCCTTTTCCCCTTGCACTCGGAAGCGCAAGACCCTACGGACCTTCCTTATTTCCATTTCTTTCTCAAATTTAAGAAACGAAACAAAGAAAGCGAGCCATTGAAAGCCAGCCAGACATTACCCATTCAGCCAGCCAACCAACCAGCCAGACAGACAGCTGGACAGTCAGCCATTGAAGTGGACTCCGCTCCTGCCAGCCATTCATTCCAATACCCATTCAGCCAGCCATTTATTTCATGCCAGCCAGTCGATGGTGGCCCTCTCCCTCTCCCTTATGGTCGAGCAACTAAAGTTTCAATTTACTTATTGGGTGGGGGGGTGGCGGAGGTTTGAACATATTTCCCTCCTATTATAGCATTTTCAGGAGGCGGAGGTTTGAACATCTACAGAGATGGGCGGTCCCACAGACTACAGCCCACATCTTTTGAGATAGCTGGCCAAGGGAGTGAAACGGCTAGATAGTTTAGCTCCGGAGGGAGGAAAGAAAATATGGATGGGCTCCATCCCACACGGGACGCCTGAACTGAACACCTTGTCTTTGTTATTCTCCTTGCCCTCAGAAGCGCAAGCCCCTCCGGGACCTTGGTTGGGATCATGAACAGTGGAAGACGCTCTGAAGCTGTCGGAAAGGGAAGCCCGCTCTGAAGCTGCTCCCAACTAGTCGGGCGAGTTCCTGATAAACGAGGAGGAGATTGGATCATCGTCCATCGTCTAGTTTCTGAAGGGACTAATCTTTCTACCTTTAGCCCTACCTCCTTCACCCCTTGTTCGATTGTTCTTTCTTTCCGCGCTACTCTACTGCGCTACTAGGCTTGGATACCAGGCTACTCAACTGGGATACTCAACGTGGCTGCTCGGTTGGGCTGGATGACAGTTAGTGCCTAGAAGTCCGGTCAGTGATAGAACTCTTCTCAGTCAGTGCATCTACTCCATGGGAAAGTTCTATTCATCAAAGCTATACTCATCGAACCTATACTCAGTGAGTACAGGAACCTCTGGTCGGTGCATTAATAAAGCTCTTGTCAGTGCAGCTCGTCATTTCCAGTCTCATTGCCAGATGACCGGGAAATGGCATTTACGGGGCGGTTGGGGGAGGGCTGACCTAACTTGAGGGTCACTTGGACCAGCTGACTGCCAGGCCAGCAGGCTCTCGCTAAATCTATAATGGAAAGAGCAGAGAAAGAAAACACCTACGCAATGGCAATAGAGCCCTGACAGAACACTGTTACTACAAAGGATTACCCATAAGCACCTGGAAGAGACAGGACAGCAGGACTTCCAAACAGCACTACCATTGGCCCATCGATGCGCAGAGACAGCTTGCCTACCCTTCCCCCAAAATCTACCCATAAAACATTGACCAGCATAGAGAGACAGCAGGACCTATCAACTTGCCTACCCTTCACAACAGCACTGCCCATGACCCATTGACTGCAGATGGTTGTTACTCTCCACCAGTTTCATTCCAACGTTCCCAGGTGGTTTGACAAGTTCTACAGAATAGGCCTCATGGACGGACCGGTGGTGAAAAAGAATAGGCCTTCCCTACCTTACCCGTTGCATTTCTCTGTGAACAATGAACAAGTGACAATAAGTCAAACCTAGTCTAGGGAAACGAAGACGAGCTCACCCCGCAGTAGAATTCTTAGAGCGGAGGGGTGTAGCGTAGTACTGAAGTATTCCCCCGCACTATCAGTTGTTGACCCAGCATTATAAGTTGATAGCCAAAAGAGTGATTATTCCATTTCTTCTATGCCTTGGGTGGGGCTATGGTAACCTCATTCCTACAGACTTTGGTGGGAATAGACTCGGAAACCGCTACCTCATTGGAAACAGATTGACACTCCTTTGGGTCAGGAAGAAAGAAAAGGTAAGGTTCTCCCTTACGCCTAGTTTTGTTAGTCAATTTCCCATCCGGATAGGTTCGATAACTAAGGCCAGGTGAACTAACATAGGAAGGAGACCTAACTTGATAAGCCACGTTTGCATGAACTAGAATCTCCCAACGCCCAGTTCCATTACTGAATTTCCCACCCTCTTTGGGCCACGTGAACAACGTATATCATATCCTGACGCCCAGTCTTGTTACTCAATTTCCCTCTCCTCTCCTCTCCCTTATGGTCGAGCACCCTAAAGGGACGGAGTCACTCACTATTCATATGGTGAGGGTCCTCTCCTCTCCCTCTCCTCTCCCTCTCCTTAACAGTCGAGTACCTAAAGGTCCTTATGGTCGAGTACCTAAAGGTCCTTAACAGTCGAGCCTGCTTACGCATCCTTATCAGTCGAGCCCCCTAAAGGGTCCTTATCAGTCGAGCGTGCTTCCGCATCCTTAATTGGGCGGTTTATAAGCCTCCTGGGTCGAAGGGACGGAGTCACTCACTATTCATATGGTGAGGGTTACCATAATGGGGCGGTTTATAAGCCTCCTCCGTAAGTAGCTTGGTTGCTAGATACGGCGTAGTTAGTTATATATGAGCATGTGGTAGTTGCGGTAGAGATAGAGATGTGCACCTCGGCGAGATGGCGTAATGACATATATAATATATGCTTTGGCGGAGGTTTGAACATCTTTCTCTCCTCTCCCTCTCCCTCTCCTCTCCTTATCAGTCGAGCCCCCTAAAGGGTCCTCTCCCTATGGTCGAGCGCCTCTGGTCCTTAACAGTGGAGCACCTAAAGGTCCTCTCCTTAACAGTCGAGTCTGCTTACGCATCCTCTCCTTATCAGTCGAGCACCTAAAGGTCCTTATGGTCGAGCACCTAAAGGTCCTCTCCTCTCCCTAATGGTCGAGCCCCCTAAAGGGTCCTTAACCGTCGAGCCTGCTTACACATCCTTTTGGTCGAGTACCTAAAGGTCCTATTATAGCATTTTAAGGAGGCGGAGGTTTGCAATATTGAGCAACGAATTATTTCATTTCCGACCAAGCCAAGAAGTAAGAGGCTTCCAGTCATGATGCGCAAGCAGGCTCGACCATAAAGGTGAGGTAACGTGTGAGGATAGGACCCGGTAGAGGCTCACTATTCATATGGTGAGGGGGCTCGACCAAAGGCCCGTTAGGGTGCGTAAGGAATTAGCTCCCCAATCCGGAGCGTCGCGGTCACTGTACCCTGATCCAGGTTGGCAGAAATTAGCTTGGTCGGGATTGCCCGCCTACCGGATTGGGGATCATCGAATGACACTCACACATTGATCGAAACCACTCCTTCGACCCCCAATCTGACACTCATCATGGATCCGGTCAAGATCAACGCTAAGGAAACCAAGGAACCAAGAAGGAGCTAACCATCGGATGCCAACAAGCAAGCAAAGCCTTATCGACCAACACACAACAAACACTGGATACTCCTTCCCTTCACCCTCATCATGCACTACACTCCTAATCCTCGTGCCCCCAAGACGATAACAAGGACACACCGCAAGGCAACCTCCTTGATCGGTATCTGCACCCTTGCGGACCATTTCACCGGCATCACGGCTACGCAAACCTACAACCATATGGCTGGGACGAACCTGGGTCATTCTCCTGATAAGGTAACCCCTATCAGGATGCGGAAACAGGCTCGACAAGGGGCCGCCATCAATAGACCTGCCCACCGGAAGACCTAGCACCTGTTAGCCCTACCTAGATCACTTACTGAATGAAGCAATTAGGAGAAGAAACAAGGTACAACTATTAACTTATAGGGGCCAGATTGTATGGCATGCATGATACAACCCCTTCCTTTCCCTTTCCTCCTCCCTTACTTCAGTGTTTCCGTTCCGCCCTGCCCACCTATGGACCTATTCCCCTACACCACTTTGATGAATGAGGCGCTTAGTGAGTCAGTACTGCTATCAAAACCCTTTTCTCTTCTCGGGAATGGCTGGATCGACCCCTTACCCGTATTATATTTAGACTTTGTCATACCACCTTACATCTATCCAATGCCCTCTATCTTCCTTCAGCCACCCATTTATATCTTACGCTGGACATCTCAAGCTCAGCCTCCCCCAGCTCCCTCTTCAGCAACTCTCCTTTCTATATGCACATGATTCTATCTTCCTGGGAGCCGACTCCGCTCTATGCAAAACCGCCTCTCCAACCCACACAGCTATGTTGTTTGATAAGTCCAGAGTCTTTCAGGGATGACGATACTATGGCTTATGTGCAGCTCACTCAGCCAACTATGGTCACCCACTCAGCTCTCTTTTGCAAACTACAGGATAAAACATTATACAACCAACCCGCAGCTCTGTTACCACCATCTCTCACATGTCTTGCAACCTTCATCAGCCACTCAACTCTCACGGCGGGTTTCAACTTAGCAAAAACGTTGATCACAGTGTTTTTAGTCTCCACAGGAGCAGTAGAAATGGTCCAACACCACCATCCAGCGCAGACACCATCTTTCTAGCAGTTGCAGCGAAAACCCCCGCCATACACTCAGCAGTTTGGACATGCCTTACAGCAGTCTTTACCCTCCCTGGTGCCATTCCTCAACTAAACCGCCTCTTTTGGCTACAGCACATCCTGTATGTTCGAGATACAACATATTACATATAAGAGTCGCCCAACAATAGGTTATCTAGAGATAGCAGTCCACTTATTTCCGTAATCCGTGCTTGTTCTCTGTGTCTACCATCGAGAAAGAGGAGGGGTCGGAACTCGCGGTCCACAACAACCAGAAATGGCCTCGCTCACACCGATTCTCGTACTCATCTTTCTCTGCAAGGTTCCGGATAGCTGGATTGGGAAAGCAGGATAGTGTTCTCTCGGCTTGCAGCACACTTTTCCCAAACCAAATGATCCAGAAGTAAATATTGATCGGATCCCGAGTTGGCTTGTATCTGGTCAGTCCTCGGATTGTGAGTTCCTCGGCTTTCACGATTCCCTCGTTCCCGTATCGGTCAATCTTAGGGTTGGTTCGCCGATGAAGGGATGGGAAAGAGATAAGCTCGCGGGCCGTGAACCGTGCATACTAGCTTGCATTGATCGGATCGAGGAGCGAAAAGCCACTCGATCAACCAAAGAGAGATCGAGGAGCGAAAAGCCACTCGATCAACCAAAGAGAGATCGAGGAGCGTCCATCGTATGGCGGTATGTTTAATAACGGATCATCGTGTGGGAGAGCATTCTATGTACTTAGCTATCCAGCCATCCCAGCCACTCCATCCAGCAAGCAAGCGATCCCATCTGCCCAAGCCATACCAGACATCCCAAGACATCCATCCCAGCCATCGAACGAACCAAGGCTAGCAAACCATACTCTTTTGGCCCTGTACAGTTGGTCAAGTAAAGCAAGTAATGAACTAACCCAAGCAACCTTACCGGCCTACATAGAATGATTGATTGAACGAACCTGGGTTAGAGAAAGGGATGATTTACCTTCCCTGATTACAGGAAAGCGCCCTCCGGGTCCTTGTCAACCGTGACTCGTGCTAGTTGAGTTTATTTATACCTCGTGCTGCTCATGGGTTGGATCCTCCTACTGCTATACTCCCTAGGGCTGCTAAACACTTGGACTTAGACTAGCACTGGGGCTAAACCAAAGCAATAGATCACCGAATATAGGGTTGCAACCCTTACAGCAATTATCGAAAACTAATTGAACCATCCGAGCCATCTAACCAACGCCATAGCCATCAAACCAATCTCCACATCCAAGTCATCATTAGCCTGCCTACCTAGATTGGCTGATGAACCATACAGCCAAGCAATCGAGCCATCGCTAATAGCAGCCATCGCTAACCATCAATGCTACTATAGCCATCGAACCATGCGAACTAACCTGCCAAGCCATAGCCCTCTATCCTTCCACTACTGCTACTTTCACTACCTATCCAACCAACCTATACACTACTAATATTTCCTTCCACTACTGTGCCTAGTACAGTTACCTATTGCTATCTAAGCTATTGCGACATAGCTATCACCTTACGAGAGAGATTGATTCTTACAAGGGATGGAATTTGGTATAGTTCATATCTGTAAATATATCCAAAGAAAGGAGGTTGACCCGCTTGTTCATTGGTAATTTTATCTAGATGCATGGCAAAGTTGGACACCGGTTTACCCGCTCCCCTCCTCCATCGTGAAAGACGTGACAAAATCCTCTCACGTGGAAGCCAGTATTCCCCTCCCTTTTGGATTGGATACCAAATAGCTGAAGAGCTTCTCTCAAGTTGTTCCGGTGAAGAGTCGTTCAGAGATGCGATTTTATATATATAAGACGGGGGGTTTGGGGGTTTGGTAAGGTCTGTCCGGTTCTCAAAATGTCATGTTTCATTAATAAGAAAATCCATTTCATGGGTCCGATGAAAAGGTGGCATGGTCAAGATGATATAGAGTCTGAACCCGACCTTACAATAAGTGGAATTGAAGTAATATAAGGTGGTTTCTCTATTGGTGGTAGTAGTTGCCCACCAGCTCAAGATAAGGGGTAAATTCAGTACATAAAAGTGGCCAAAGAAGAAAAGGTAGCGTTGGGAATCAATCTATACATCAATTCATATCTGTTCATAGTTAATATTCATATTTATCTCCAATAAGCGCTTTAATGAGAATCTTTCTCTCTGAATTCTCTTTCTCTCTGAATTCTCTTTCTCTCCATTAGATCTTCCTCTACGAAGCTACCACAGAATGGTATGTTAACTTACTAATATCTGCATCTAATGATAGGTAAATTGACCTCTTCTTCTCCGATATAGATCTTACTCTCCGAAGCTTACACAGAGTTAGTTCACCTAATAAGACTGGTTAGTTCACTGGCTTAAGGCACTTGGCAAAGATCAACTCTAAGCTAATAGTGAGACTCTATGGCTAGTACAAAGTATAGGAGTTCGTCTATACAGCAGCTTCTATACAGCAGCTTAAGACTAAAGCAAGTGTACAACAAGGGCTTACTGTACAGACTAGGCTAAGACCTCCGCTAGCTATCCCACCCTCACCTACTTCTAGCGCTTGCTATCTCACCATTATAGCCTTCAACCAAGCTATCTCACCGTCTACTGCTTCTCTCGTACACCAATAGCTCTGAGAACAAACAATAGGGCTAGGTTAGCTTCGGTCTAGTCTATAGAGTCTGTCTGATTGGTTGAGTTAGCTGGGTATGATAGCTGCTGTACCTGTAGCAATATCAGTCGGTATATGAGCTGTAATCAGTACCTCTAATAGCTGTCCTTCTCCTTGTTTCAGCTGTAGCTGTCCCACCTCTAGCTGTACCTTTATTACTTGTATCTGTACCTTTAGCTGTCCCTGTACCTAAGTGTATGCTAAGTGTATGTCTGGTTGATTGGGTAGCTAGCTGGTCTCATCAGTAGCTATCTCGGTCTCATATCCTCTGGGTAGGGGGTTAGATAGCTTGTATGATTGATGGGTAGGGTTCTGGGGTTAACTAGCAGGGATTTATGGATAGTTAAGTCTATCTAGCTTGTATGGTTAATTCATTGGGATCAGTCTAGCTTGTCAGGTGAGTTCTCTTGTGAGGTATGTATTGTTGTGAGGGTGATAGGATGTATAGGTAGCTTGTAGGGCTAGATAGCTTGTATAGATTGGTTGTAGGTAGGATTAGTACCATTCAAAGTATCACTCGTAGTAAGTATCACAGTCTTACAAGAGCCGGCTCCCTTCGTCTCAATAAAGCGCTTGACGGAACGGGAAGAGCAAGCAAGAAAACGGCCCCCTATATATTCCCCACGCATCTCGATTCCTAGCTGGGATGGAAACAGTCATTGCTGGACTGGTGGGTTTATGGACTAGGCGGCTATTTGGTTTGGGACGGTCATACAAACAAATTGAACCTAGAACCTATTCTTCGAACCTCTACATTACATTGACGCAACCTCTCTCTCGACCTCTACAAAGAACCTACGGAAGGCCCTCTTACCTCTTACCCTTACCTCTTTCTATCATAGCCTTACTCCCATAGCTCACAGAAACAGATAGCATACCAGGCATATATTGCTTATACATATTTCTGACAGTCTACGGATCTGAATAGGAGCTATCTAGCTCTGACTGTCAAGGCGGCTAGGCCTCCCGTCTCTAGACAATGACCGCACCTTGAAGCAATTACAACTGGCTATGCCCGGTAGCTATTACTGGCTATGTCGGGTGGTCTCCGTGTAAATCAGCTATGTTGTCCCTCCCTCTCTGCCTGTTGCGTATGGCTGCTGCAATGTGGGCTGTGGGGCTGGTGCTACGTGGTGGGAGATCTTCTATGTCTGGCTGGTAGGGGAGCTATGTATCTCTGCTATGTGGGGCTATTTCTGAATGTAATATTAACTTAAAGCAGTTAATAATCATATATAACGCATGTTCATTCCCTCCATCTAGCCCACTCAGGTAACCACATTACCAAGGCTCCATATGGTTATAGTATATATTTCGAGTACCTCCCCGCCTCGATCTCGACCCTCGAACCTCCAACTCACCCTACGGAGCTGAAGTGACTCGGTTTGATTCAGAATGCGTTACTTACGATGGCACCTGTTTTGTTTGGAATCATCCCCAGAAACATAGTTCATTCACGCTAGGAAGGAAGTGCCTGTAAGAGAGAGGTGGCACCGACCAGATAGTAACTCATTGATTCGATTGATCGCGTATTCAGGGGGACGGTACAACGGGCGGACGATTCACTGTCCACCGCGTCGGAATAAGTAAGAATAAGAACGTAGATGGTCAAATTCGCTATGTTCGTGGGGATACGTGTGGCTATTGGGAATCGCAAAATGTGTATCGTAGCAGCATAAAGTGCACCGGTGTCTTTCTCGTCGCTATGTAAATCCGTGTGATCGCGGGTATCGAGCGGTATCGTTCCTAATGCGGGGCGTATGATGTTGTATCGAGCGGTAGCGATCCAAATAATGGGGCAAGCGGTAGCGATCATTGCTTTCGCGGTAGCAATCACCATCCCTCATCGAATAACATCATTTGTGTAACCAAGCTCTAAGCTGCTGAGATAATGTTTAGCATCGGGGCCCCCCGTACCAGTGTAGTCTGTTTCGGGCTGACAGAAAGGGGCAAGAGGAAATGCGTATGGCATGTTGTACTTGGGTAGTCGGATAGAACGAGCTGGGTAGGTAAACAAAAAGTTTCATGTGTATATCTGCCCTTGCCAACGCTATTTCCATCGTTAATTGCTCATTTCCATCGCTGTTTATTGCCAACGCCAATCGGCATAAACATCTAACTCGACATGCATTGTACCTACCTGATGCATGCAAGTAACTTCATCGAACCTGAATTGTGTAACCATTGTTGGTAACCACTTCCATCGGTAAGCAAACCAAATTGGGAACACCTACCTTGCTTTCCAAACTCACCCACCTGAATACCTAGACCTGGTAGCCCTACTTGCTTAATGAATCACTTAGTCAAATGAACCTACGGGATCAACCTTGCACTAGGAAGCGCAAGCCCCTCCGGGACCTTGCCCTTCTCTTTCTTACTATCTTCACCCTAGGATATGGATGGACGGAGGAAGGTGCCTTTATCCCTTATAAACCAATTCATTTAGCCAGGAATCGTGAGTAGACACGACACTCTCGCTATTCACCATATAAATCCCTTGCCTTATGAATTCTTCTGGGTACCACATATCACCTTCTGGGTACTGCTATGGATCTGCTCCTACTTATACTGCTTGCTACGGATAGTTACCCACCTTCAGACCTATAACTCCCTATACACTTGATTAATTAATCCACTGGGTACTGCTATAGAACTTCTATTTACAGCTGGAATTAACCAACCTACACGGAGTGCCTTGCTTACCCAACCTTTGTTATGCCCACACGTGCCTTGCTTCAAGCCAGGAGTCGGGGGTAAAGCACGAGTTCTATTATGACTTTACACTAATACCTTAATTGAGAAATTCTGATTGGTACCAAACTTCTGGGTATCACTATTACCTATCCCGCCGAGGAAGGAGCCAATACGATCTCTTCGCCCGGTGAAAAGATGGGGGGGCAGCGATCTTTTCTCGAGGGGAATATGTCTTTTATCGAAGTAGAGGACAGGCACTCTCCCGTTATATCCGACCAAGTAATCCTGGTATGGTACGCTATTTCAAGTTAGCAGAAAATGCATATATTATATATGTAATTACGCTTTAGCGTCGTATGGGATCGTAGCTCGAATCATCGATCGTACCCGTAATATCGTATACAAATAGAGATATATCATTATATCGGTGAGTAATGGAAATAATCTAACCGATGGACAGCACGCACCACCTCCTAACCTTGCCTTCCTTATTGACTTTCTTTCTTGATTAAAGAAAGAAGGACCCGGACGTTAGGGGGCTCACTATTCATTTGGACATTCTCCCTTAATTTACTTATTGGGTGGGCGGCCTGGTCGAGCGTTAAAACCCTACTAATTTGGCCATTTTAGCTTGGCGGAGGTTTTCGACCAGCTTCGAGTGATTTCGTCAAGCCTCGGGTTCAACCAGCAAGCGAGAACAGGCCCTTGCACTAGGAAGCGCAAGCCCCTCCGGGACCTCTCTCGGTGGTCGAGCAACTAAAGTTCCCCTCCCGTTGGTCGAGCCACCTCCGGGTCCTTGGTTCATCGACCAGCCTTTTGAATTGAGGGGAAGAAATCGATCTATCATTCATGGCATAATGACATATATAATATATGCGTTCACGCTCTCTCGATCGAATAGGTTGAGGTACAACCGACTGGATCCACTCCCCGCGCTTTTCTCTGAACCGACTGGATCCACTCCCATGATGCGCTGGTAAGGATGCACTGATAAGGATGCGTAATCAGGCTCGACTGTTAAGGAGAGGACCTTTAGGTACTCGACCATAAGGACCTTTAGGTGCTCGACTGTTAAGGAGAGGGAGAGGAGAGGACCCTCACCATATGAATAGTGAGTGACTCCGTCCCTCACCCATATGATGAGTGAGCGTTAAAACCCTCACCATATGAATAGTGAGTGACTCCGTCCCTTTAGGGGGCTCGACTGATAAGGATGCGTAAGCAGGCTCGACTGTTAAGGAGAGGACCTTTAGGTGCTCGACCATAAGGTCCGTAAGGGGCTCGACTGATAAGGAGAGGGAGAGGAGAGGAGAGGTGCTC
Source organism: Pinus tabuliformis (assembly GCA_031772625.1). Classification (NCBI taxonomy): domain Eukaryota; kingdom Viridiplantae; phylum Streptophyta; class Pinopsida; order Pinales; family Pinaceae; genus Pinus; species Pinus tabuliformis. The sequence continues at coordinate 743,583,359 of CM062810.1, forward strand.
GACTGATAGGACCTTTAGGTGCTCGACTGTTAAGGAGAGGGAGAGGAGAGGGCATTTGCGCGCGTTTTACGGCTACTTGACACGCCCAAGCTGGCCCTCCGTAGCCTAATTTGCTGCCGTAATGACATATATAATGAGAGTGATTTCCTAGCTAGAGAGAGAGAAGAAAGACGAGGTCGAGTCCCTCACTTCTTTGGGGAAGGTGAGCGATAAATCCCTCACCATATGAATAGTGAGTGACTCCGTCCCTCCGGGCCTTCTATGTGAAAGGCAAAAGGCTAAAGGTTCTAAGGTTACAGGCGGTCAATCTCGTATGAAATGATAGACAGAAGGTTCCACCCGGCCAGTGCAGTGGAACCGGGCCTACTATCATTCCAGAACGAAAGTGATTCAGCCCCTTTTTTTGCTTATTTAGTGAGCCCAATAAGTAAAGTCATTTATTGGAAAGGCGTGCCCAAGAATCATGAAGTACTATTGCCTATCTTTCTTGGCTAGATGGGCGGTCTTATGCCTATCTGGCTGGTGGGGTAAGGCATGCCCCTCATTACTCTCACTTGCTTTCCTATACTGCGCCCACCTCACCTAATGCCACATAATGTGGGTAATTCTTTTTAGCGGTATTCATATCCCTCCCTAATTGAGAAACATCATTGAGAGACATAATGTTTCATCGACCCTCGCCCCTATAATATAACACCTCCCTTATTGCACCTGCCTTTAGCAGCACCTGCCTCAATCAATATGTCACCGGGGGATTTGCAATATAACTAAGCGGGGATAGAAACAACTAGGCTATATGAACAACCATTAGCAATACTTGAATGACCAACCAAAACTGTGAGCACTGGTTATGCGAGTCTCAGTCGGGGCTCTTTTGGTTTCCCCCTTGCTGGTGTCCTGTGCCGCGGTGGGAACGACTATCCGGATGGCAGTTCTCCTTCTGTTGTACCGCCTAATCCAAAACTATGTGTTCAATCAATTTCATTTTTATACTAAGTGGCTTGCTTGGTCGTCCCTCAGAAGCCTAAGCAGTTTCCTTTGGCCGCTCCTTACCGGCCAGCCAACTCGTAAGCCAAATAAATAATATCAAATTCATCTGATCAATGGAAGCTTGCTCCGCCGTGTACATGTCTGTAGTCCGCCCACCCGCTGCTTGTGTTTCCCGTTGTGGGCAGGTGTGCGGAATGAATAGGAGGCTTAATGGATAAAGCGGGCTGGTGAAAGGGTCCGTGAGGTTATAAAGCAAGAGAGCTAATCAGTAAGGTCTGGATACGGGGAGGGGGGCCCGGTTGGTCCGGTTATCCCGGTATCCTGTTCTCAGGTTTCCGATTCGGAGTGGGGGGTCATCGAGGTGCGTTGAGGGAGGAGTCTTTCCCGATTTCCTCTTTCATTGGTATCCCGATTCCGGTTCCTCTTTCTACTAGTTCTGTACACTTCGCTGGCTGGATTGGAAACGAGGGTTGGAGGAAGGAGTCTAAATATAGAGTTTTCTACGGTTTGATTCAAGCAGGCAGGGATGTTTTACCAATAGGATGGGAAGAATACAGACAGACAGGAATTTATAGGTCAAGCATAGAGAGCAAGGTGCTAAAAGCTATATCTTTTCCCCTTATACTTATGCAGGTGGCTTATTGGGTGGGTGGCCCAACCGGGACCCAAAAACAAATAGGGATGCTGCTTTTAGGCTTGACAGCAATGCTTATTATATACGTCGATATACCTCGAGAGGAGCGAGGGAAATTGATAGAGGAAATGTTGAGTAGCTTATCCCATTTATGTTGAGGAGTTGGAGAGAGCAGGATGAGTCCACATACCAGAGCCAGTATTATTAGAGGGGTGGGTTAGGAAGGAAAGCCAGTCATACCTCGCCTTACCTTCACCTTCACCTTCGCTAGGATAGTAGGCTGGAATATAAATGAAGTGCTTCTGGTGTCCTGCGGAGCCCGGGCCCACACACATTGATACGCCTACCAGAGAATGGTGGCTTGATAGAGTCGATTGAGATATTCTTGAGAGCCCGACCAGATAAGACAAGGTTATCACTTCCATACTTGAGTAAGCTATTGGCTTACTGGAGTAAGCAGAATGGGGTGAAAAAAGAGGTATACAACAATTCTGATTTTGCATGAAGATCATTCATTTTACTACAGAATGAATTCATTGGGGAGGGTGGACCAAAGATATGGACAAACCCAAGTGAAATCTGGTGTAGTGCACCTCATTTTGGGTGTGGTCCCGATGGATGGGGCCCAATGGAAATGCCGAGAAGAATCATTGGATGCATGGGAGGATGCACATGCCTGCAGGGATCAGGACGCAGAAGAGCACTAAAAGCCTTGGCAGGGACACCTTTGACCCATAGGATCTCCCACCCAACAGGCCCATCTCGTGATTGAATGAATCGACAGAAAAGTGAATCTGGCATTCAAGGTTCAACTTCCAGAAAAAACGAAGCATTGGGAGGGCGTAGTAACCCGAGCCTCAAACCGACACAGGTGAACTAGTTCTTAGTATACTAGGACGCTTGAGAGACAAAAGCCGAAGAAGCCACTTTGCGACGGAATGGACTATGAGTCACCAGCCTGAATTCATAGTCTTATCCACGGTAACTAGCATCTGCCATTTGACGCCTATTCCAGGAATGCTCGATCGATATGGAACGTATCAATCCGTACCCCCGTCGCTGTCACGAGCACCTAACATTTGTTACCCATTCCACTATGGTCCGGTTAGGGGAACAAAAAGAGATAGAAAACCCAAAGTGAAACAACCCCTTAGTACACCTCATAGTACACCTCGTTTCGGGCGTGTCCCCACCAGGGTCGGAGATAGTCCTGTAAGGTAGTTCTCGGGCAATGACAACCAGAAGGTAGGCTCGGGCAGTCATCCTTTCAAGATAGCTAATAGCTCACTGGTCCAGCTCCGAAGCACCACCTACTCATTTCTCAAATGGTCAGCCGCATGAGCACCTACCATCCATTGAACTCTTGTTTCGCGATATGGAACACGCTAGTATGTTCCGTACCGTTGCTGTCAGGAGCACCTACCATTTGTCACAATTTCGGAAAGCAAATTGACATTCATCATGGTCCTTTTTCGCCGCCTATTTCAGTCATGTTCGATCGAGGTGAATCCAGGCAATAATAGCAGCCATAAGGCGTAGGGAGTTGGCCAAAAACCAAAAAGAGAGAAGATTCTGTCTTTGATTCAGAAAGAAATTAGGTTCCATCAAGTGATGCGGCGGACCTCAGAGGGGAAAAGGCCCTCTTCTTTGTTTCATTCAATGTAGGTAAGATCTAGCGCTAATGACTACATGTATGGTTTCGGTCATGGCTCCGCTGGTACATTGATGGAATGCTTGCTCCCTAATGCCATGGTCTTTTCCAGGCTGGAATGCATGATCCAGAGCTGGTAGTAATCGATAGCCAGAACCAATAGCAGCTTGTCTTTTGGCTTGATAAAGGACTTGCTATTATTTCCACCCAAAACGCGGGATAACAGGAGGTTATGGGTTTGCGAAGGGTAAGAGATCAAGTTATAGTGCGACATCCGGTAGGCCATCATTATAGTGCCTCCGGTGTAGATTGTTAGGGGTGTTCAGTAGTATGCTTGGGGAGATTCGGAGTGAAGGATCGAAGGTGGAATGCTAGCCGTTGGAATAACAAGAAGTTAACCCGCATGGGCTTTTGGGCTTACGGTAGATAATCGCTGACTAGAACAGCCGTTGGCCAGACCTGTTGGCTTGACCTGATGACTGGAACTGTAGGATAGGGAGGTAGGTCACCGCATACCTGGGACTACCGGCTGCTGGATTATATGACTGGATTCGTTGGGTTAGCTATATGGACTGGGTATGGTGGCTTGTTTACCAGTACGTTACGGACCTATGGCCGCTCTAGAAGCGCCTACTTCGGATCTAACTACATGCCTGCCTGGTCGACCCGTGGAGAACCTTTTAGCTTGTCTGTCTCATCAAATCCGCAGCTACACCTATTTGAGCATTAGCACATACATCACATAAGGAGGGAAAGAACCACAGGGAACACATATATAGGCAGTGACCGGAGCCCGGACAATAGAAACCCTACCAGGCACTACTACCTCACACAACTCGCTCCAATGCCATTAAGAGGACTTCACCCCATAACACACATAAAAAGAAACGCCCTAGGGATGAGAGCAAATGCCACTATTGTTCAGAAACTCATTCATGTAGCAGATACGGACCCGATAACGGAGCACGCTGTTTCAAAAAAGATAGGGTGGCCCCCAAAAAAGATAGGGCGTCATTTTCACGGGCACACTTGAAATGACAAACCGAACACTGGCCAGATATGACAGATTGACGTTGGTTGGAACAAACACCATTAGAAAAGCTACAGGGCGAAAGCCACTCACCTGACTGAGGAAACCACCCCTTACGAGACCCCGCCCCGAGAGCACCTACCATACAAAACACATAGCGGCAACCATATCATCTATCCCATGGCACAGCAACTAATACGGCGACTGGATATGCACCTCCATAAATTGGCTTTGAAACTCAATGAGCACAAGTCTAATTTAGATAATGGTAGTCAAATACTTCCACTCAGGCAACTAGAGAATCTGAAGCTTGCTTTCGAACTAGTGGTTCGGATGGATGCTTCCTGTACTGCTAGTTATTAACCAATCTACATTGAGGCTCTTTATTCCTAAGTGGCATGGAGTGGATTAGTAGATGCATGAGTTTGTCAGTTTCTAAGGGAGCGGGGACGTCGCACTTTATACTTGCATGATGTCTTTTTCGGTGTCGGTCATGCTTTCGTTCTCATGATGGTAAGCCCGGTGGGTATTACGCTTTATAATGATGATATGTTTGGGGGAGCATTGCGGCTCTCAGTCATGATTGATTCTCCCGGACGTAGCTCACGTTTGTTTGTCTTGGCTGACGCGTGCTTTGTACAGGCTCTTGTCACATGGGTCAGGCTTTCATAGTGGCTAGTGTCAGATAGCGGGGTGTGTAATTGAAACATGTGTACGCTCTACAGTTTTCTATGGTAGTATATTGGGAGTGCACGGGCGTGAGATGGGAATTTATCAAATGTCGTTGGGAATTAGTTCACGGGCGCTCATCGGGGTGAGTTTCCTCAATCTGATGGGAGTACACGGGCGTGTATTGGGTAAATGGGTGTCTATTTCAGGGGATCAATATATGAAACTACAGGTGTTATCTCCTTTCCTACTGCGAGCAATGACCCTTTCAAAGTGCCTTTGATTTGCATTTCTCAATTTCTTAGGAGAGGCCATTAGAACGTTGAAGCTATGGGTCAATTTCTTATGGCATATGACCCTTAAGACAGACTAGATAGCATTTTTAGAACATACTAACTCTCATATAGAGTCACTTTCATATTAGGCATTTTTGATTTGGTACACCCTGTCTTAGATTGGCGTATGGATCTATTATGTATGATGCTACATGTCATCATCGCCGGTCGGATTGGGTATCTTAAGACTAGATAGCATTTTTAGAACATACTAACTCTCATATAGAGTCACTTTCAGATTAGGCATTTTTGATTTGGTACAGCGTGTCTTAGATTGGCGTACGAATCTATTATGTATGATGCTACAGGTCATCATCGCCGGTCGGATTGGGTATGTCAACTATCTATGGATATGCTGTCTTTGGATGGGCTCGCTTGGCACATGGTGTTGTACTAAAATATAGTGACTGATGACCTTAGATGTAGCTTTGGATAGAAAAGGCTCTATATAGGCAGCTTGTAGAGTATCATCAGGAGGCTGTAGGGCAGGAAGAGGAGCATAGGACAGAGCAGCAGGAGAAAGGATTGGAAGAGGTAGGAGGGACAAGCAACACTCAGGTGGAGGAAGTCATACAACATGATGAGGTCAGGGATGTGGCCCTTACCCAAGGAGCAGAAATGACAAGAAAGAGAGAAGAGGAGGAGGTCGAAGCTGCAAGTTCTAAGAAGGCCCGGATTGACACACCCTTAGAGCAGCAGACAGCTGGAAAGTGTTGAGAGTCTGGAGGTGCCTCTTCTACCGAAGGTGAGGACACTGATCCGCAGAATCCACTCATCCAGGGCCATGCCCCAGAGGCCTTAGAAGAGCTTGCTAGTATATCTGGTGGGGCTACCTCCCATGACTCCACCCTGAAATCTCTTTGGGTCACAACTTCCCAAGAGCCTCCCACTTATAGATCCCCTCGACATCCTGAGGGATAAAATAAGAAGAAGTCAGAGACATGCATCGAATACTGGAGCCCTAAGTCAGATGCCTCAAGAAGTGGCCCATAGAATGAGTGCTCCCCCTCATGCTCATCAGCCTCAAGCTGACCCATTCGATTAGCGCTTCAACCAAAGAGAATTCCCGCTTTTCACTATTCAATAATACTGAATTCAAAACTGGGTAGCTTACCTGCTGTGTGAATGGTGTGCCTCAATCGAAGGTGAGGGAAATGAACCGGAAGTATTCCACTGTCGCTAAGCGTAACTCGAGCTGGCAGAATCTATGGAAGGCTAGGGCTGTGAAGCGATCAATCACCTATCATTTGGTTGGATGCTGAGCAAACGATTGAGATTGGAATGAGGACAAAGATGCCCTCTCCCTTTTGGTCGAGCCTGCTTTCGCACCCTGGGTAGTCTGTTATATTAAGAGTGCATTCAATGGCCACGAGTTCAATCTGGCTTGAGATTGGATCATAAATATGATATGCCAGAGTGGGAACGCAAGTCATAAGGATGGGAACTAAAGGATGGGAACTAATATAAATACCATGCCAGCAAGCGAGACCATGCTAGCAAGCGAGCCTTGACCATATGCCCCCACTAGCCCATATGCCCCCATTTGCCCAGTAAGAGGGCGATTGGGCGAGAGGGCGATGTCCTGAATATCTTAATTATAAGACATAGGAAGGCAACATTCCATCCATGGTAGGCAACAATATCATACCATCCATGGTAGGCTGGGGAAGGAAGGTAGGCTGGGAAATGCAACAATATCATAATTAGAATACATAGGTAGGCTGGGGAAGTAAAGAACGCGACCTAGTAGCACTGGTAGGGAACAGGCCCTCCATTTACAAGCCCTCCTATTATAGGTAAGCTGGGGAAGGCAACATTAGGGGAAGGCAACTTCTTTAATATAAAGGTTAGGTAAGGTGTGGGAAAGAGTCGGAAAGAGTAGGAACGAATGGAAGGAATGACACCCCGTGCCTGAAGGTTCTGAATCAGAATGCGACTGTGTGTTAGTGTGTGTATGTGTGATAGTATTTGGGTAAGTAGTCTTTTTGTATGAACGATTGGGAAAGACTGGGAAAGAGTGGGTAAGAAAGAAGGCAAGGTTAGGTAAGGTTAGGTAAGAGCAACTCGATCTACTTTAGCAAATCGATCTACAGGATGGGAACTAACTGCACCGCACATTACCGCACATGACCTTCTCCCGTATGTATCTACCGGGATGGCCCACCTTTATCTGTCTCTACTGGCATGTCTCTACCGGCTACTGGCAGGTCTCTACCGGCTTTATGGGCCCACCTCTTCCACCCATCTATCTCTTCCACCCGAAAGTCAGGGAGACAGAAAGACAAATCCTTCCTTGCACTAGGAAGCGCAAGCCCCTCCGGGACCTTCCCACTTCACTGGTTAGCAAGCCAACAAGATAAGATAAGCAATCCACGTATTTTTGCCGAAGGTCCTGAACCGGAATGCGACAGACTTCCGAGGCTTGTACTCGATGGCTTGTACAGCATGGCTTGTACTCGAACCTTTCCTTAACGAAAACCCTATTTGCTTATTCACTGGACCAATTACTTTCCTAGACTTTCAGGGAGACAGAACCACTTCTTTATGATGCACCATCAATCAGGACTGGTCCAGAGTTTCGTCTGGTTCAGGGATAGTACCACGCACGGATCATAGCTTTCTCTTCGACCACAGCTTCTTCAGGCGCCAATACCGATTAATAAGGAGATAGCCCAGAAGGATTAGGAAGGCTCCGAGTTATGAGTGCATAGATTCTCCTTTCACTTCAAGCAGGAGCGGGCTCGGATAGACCTAGATACAACGCATGGGGTAATAGCAACCGGGTGTACATTCAAGCTTACCCACTCGTATTACCCTACGCATTAATGAATTGGTGTTCGGTGCCAAGCGGTCAAACTCACTCCCCCTTTTCTATGTGATAGCGGGCCAATTCCGAATAGCAATTCTAGGACTCGACTAAGCTGTACTCAACTGATCGAGAAAAACCTCTACCGCCGCTTCTACCGATTCTTAAAGCTAATCAATCTCATTTTCATCTGATCTCGCGCCAATCCATTTCTAGTTCATCAATCTCAGTAGCTAATATCTCTCACTCAGTAGCAGGAGGCCCTATCGGCTATAGGTACTGGGCCATTTATGCTAGCTACAATTCCTGGATGATCCACCCCCGAAATCACTAGTTTCTGCGGGTCAAGTCTATTGTATACGCATCTTCTCTCGTTTCTATGCTTTGAGCGGGTACAGAGATGACCTAACCTCATTAGATAGGGAGGTCATGGAGGGGAAAACATTGAACCGGGCCCGGCATTTCACCATCGATGGGCTTGACACTCGGCATTTCACTGCGGTATTTTTTCACCTCATAAATTCATATTGCGAGAAGCCACTTCAAAACCTGTAAGACGTCGATTCAGCCCCCTTAAGTTGAGGGAGAGCGCTCTAAGAATCGAGATGCAATAATAGTGGAAATCGACCTGTTCAAATTGGTTTGTTGGGCTGCTTAACAACGAGCTACTATAAAGAGAACTGGGAAGAAACTTCGCATGCACGTTTCACTAAGACCAAGCACAACCCCCCAATTCTTATTATTATTAAGTTATTATTAAGTGATGATCTCGTTTCTCTGCCCTGACACATCTGGGAGAAGCACCGGGTATGTCATAGAAGCATATAGGTATCACATCACAGGCTACGGTTCGAACCCGCAGTAGTCGGGGCCCCGCGAGTCAACTGATTGCTCCCGCTCATAAGTCGGTTAGTCGAGCGCAGCGATTCAAGGTTCTTAAGAAGTTCGAACCTGTGCTCCCCTATCCGGACCTAGGGCAGGGAGTCGAGGGATACTTTTTAGTGAATGGGAAAAAGGGGTCTTGAAGACTCTCTTTGTGCGGTGGGCAACAACGAACTACGGATCCGGTGGTAAGGCAGTTTTGGGGAAAGGCCACCTCGGCCTATCGTAAACTAACTCCCTTTCGGAGCTCGCTTCGTAGTATGCAAGAAATTTCGAACTCCCTGCCTCTAAATGCATTATTATCGCAAAGGTTTTGAAAAGAAGCGCTGGGATCGGGTTGCTCCGACAAGTACCTCTTCCACCTATATAGAAAAGGGGAGGTGAATGCCCCGGGCCCTAAAGTGTGTTTTTTTTTAGGTGCCGTAAGGCCGCTCGACCATAAGCCCCCCCACCCAATAAGTAAATTGAAAGGATAGTAGAAAGAACTGAGTTCTCTATCTCTCTCTCGCGACGACCTCTCGCGACGACTAGGAACAAAAAGCTCATTCGTGGAGTTGGATCGAGTATCTCTATTAAATACAACTTTGAAGCGATTCCGTTGCCTGAATTGGAAATAGTGCCAAAAGATCTACCAAGCTTACGTATCTTCCCCGGTAGGTATAGGGATGCGATTACAGCTTGAAATATAGAAAGCACTTTTGACCACTCAGCCATTGTTCCCCTCTCCACTTCGCCACCTTCCATGGATCGAACATGTGACCGGGTCGGGGAAGGACGCGGGATAGAGATAGACTGCCCGCGATGTTTCCTACGATCCTAGATCGGCCCACTTCCCGTGGCAACGGAAAGCACCCTGCCAGATTCCATTTATATATTGAAGGTGGGCGCACAATTGCTCTCTCTACAACCAAAAAATGACGCAATTTCCGACCCTCCCAACCTCGCAACATTCAATAGCTTTCAAACTGACTTCGATCGAGTGCCCACCTTTCTAACATATAGAGGGTAAGGCCTGGTTGAGCAACTTTCGATGTGTTAGCTTTCTTAATTCTAAGCAACCATTTTGAAATTCATTGGGTTGAGTGCTTTCAAATACGATATGGCCCTATCTATCTCTCGATCTCGTTACGGGCAGACCTTCCTTCATGTAGGGGTACAGTTCATTCTCAAGGTTGTTTGCCCGTTTTGCCCGATAAACGAAGAAGAGCATGTCACCTACTGAATCATTTCTCGAATTCTTATATAGAAAAGGGCCCCCTAGTAAATCGAGTCTATCCATCGAGCTATAATAACGAGTTTTATGAGTCTCTTACGTATTAACAAGTTCCCTCATCCAGGGACACAAGGTTTAGATCTGCCTCTAAATATACCTGAAAGAGGGTAAGATACCTCCCTTATGATATGTACCGAGGCGGAGACCATTTCATTCGGGAGTGAAATGCCCTACTATTATTATTTAAGCAACATTCAAATTCATAAGCAGTTACTTATTTATAAATCTAAAAACCATCAATTTATTGGGGAGCATAAGCAGCGATGGGACTTACTAGAACCTATTCTTTTGAGGAACTCAAAGAAGCGCTGTCAGGCACTGCAATTCCCCCCCACTTTTGATAAGTGAGAGAGAGTCGGGATGCCGGCTCAGAATGAGCTATACGCAACACGCATGCAGGTCAAACGGATGCTTGTCGCTTCCCGGGCTTACTAATGGATAACCGGTCGCAACCACTCCACAATGTTGAATAGTAAGGGCCCAAGTTATTATATAGAAAGCACCGCTCTTTCGTTATTTGATCAATTATTCGATAGCGAAATGACATATATAATTGAAGTCTCGATAAAATATCCAGTTATACCTCTGCTTTCTCCGTTGCTGGCTGTAATGCTGCTGGCTTAGACACTGGAACAAGCTCTCGAACTGCAAGCTCCACTACTGCTTTTGTGGTTGGGTCTCGATCTGGAACAGGGTAACAAGCCGCTGCTACTAAAGCTACCTCCATTTCCGCTACTGTTGGCGCTGTTACTGATGGTGCCTATGAGACTTCTGCAACTTTTGGTGGTGCAACTTCTAGCGATGGTTATGCAATTGAAGCAACTTGACCTGGAGAATGAACTCGAGTTGCCGTTTTTGGCAAGATGAAATCATCACGACGTGTCCTTCCTAGACCTCAATGTTTCTAGATTCCCTTCCATTCATGCTTCGAGCCTGTGGCAAGATTTGTGCAAATATATGAACATCATGTGTCAGATCCACCCGGGATATGGACCCAAAACTTTGAAAAACATGTTTCACTCGCCTTCGATATCCATCCCCATACTTGGCCAAAATTGAAATGGAAATCCCTCACCATCGGAATAGTGAGTGACCCCTATAAAGGAGTAGGGGCGATGGCGGCCTTAACAGTCGAGCCGATGGCGGCCTTATTAGTCGAGCGTGCTACGCACCCTGCCGGTCCTCACCATCGGAATGGTGAGCCCCTCTCCTCTCCTCTCCTTAACAGTCGAGCCCCCTAAAGGGTCCTCTCCTTAATAGTCGAGCCTGCTTACGCATCCTTATCAGTCGAGCCCCCTAAAGGGTCCTCTCCTCTCCCTCTCCTCTCCCTCTCCTCTCCTTATCAGTCGAGCCCCCTAAAGGGTCCTCTCCTCTCCCTCTCCTCTCCCTCTCCTCTCCTTATCAGTCGAGCCCCCTAAAGGGTCCTTAACAGTCGAGCACCTAAAGGTCCTTATGGTCGAGCACCTAAAGGTGATGGCGGCCTTAACAGTCGAGCCTGCTTACGCATCCTTAACAGTCGAGCACCTAAAGGTCCTTATGGTCGAGCACCTAAAGGTGATGGCGGCCTTAACAGTCGAGCCTGCTTACGCATCCTTAACAGTCGAGCCTGCTTGTGCATCCTCTCCCTCTTGGGTTTACTTATTGGCCCCCCCAAATAAGTAAAAAAGGAGTCGAGTACCTAAAGGTGATGGCGGCCTTAACAGTCGAGCCTGCTTACGCATCCTTAACAGTCGAGCACCTAAAGGTCCTTGGGGTCGAGTACCTAAAGGTGATGGCGGCCAGTCGAGCCTGCTTACGCATCCTTATTAGTCGAGCGTGCTACGCACCCTACCGGGCCTCTCCTTAACAGTCGAGCCGAAGGCGGCCTTAACAGTCGAGCGTTCGTACCTCACCCTGCCGGTTAGGGTTTGCTTATTGGGTGGGGGGGCATCGGAATGAGTGAGTGACCCCTATAAAGGAGTAGGGGAGACGGCGGCCTTGACAGTCGAGCCCCTCACCCATCGGAATGAGTGAGTGACCCCTATAAAGGAGTAGGGGCGATGGCGGCCTTGACAGTCGAGTGTGCTTTCCTCTCCTCTCCTCTCCCTCTCCTCTCCTTATCAGTCGAGCCCCCTAAAGGGTCCTTAACAGTCGAGCACCTAAAGGTCCTTATGGTCGAGCACCTAAAGGGTCCTCTCCTTAACAGTCGAGCCTGCTTACGCATCCTTATTAGCCGAGCCCCCTAAAGGGACGGAGTCACTCACTATTCATATGGTGAGGGTCCTCTCCTCTCCTTATTAGTCAAGCCCCCTAAAGGGTCCTCTCCCTATGGTCGAGCGCCTCCGGTCCTTAACAGTCAAGCCTGCTTACGCATCCTTATCAGTTGAGCCCCGTAAAGGGACGGAGTCACTCACTATTCATATGGTGAGGGTCCTCTCCTCTCCTTATCAGTCGAGCCCCCTAAAGGGTCCTCTCCCTATGGTCGAGCGCCTCCGGTCCTTAACAGTCGAGCCTGCTTGCACATCCTCTCCCTCTTGGGTTTACTTATTGGCCCCCCCAAATAAGTAAAAAAAGAGTCGAGTACCTAAAGGTGATGGCGGCCTTAATAGTCAAGCCTGCTTACACATCCTTAACAGTCGAGCACCTAAAGGTCCTTGGGGTCGAGTACCTAAAGGTGATGGCGGCCAGTCGAGCCTGCTTACACATCCTTATTAGTCGAGCGTGCTACGCACCCTACCGGTCCTCTCCTTATCAGTCGAGCCCCTACCGGTCCTCTCCTTATCAGTCGAGTCCCTACCGGTCCTCAAGAGCGGGTAACTCAATGCCATAACCATGCCTAATGAATGAATCCGAGGCAGTGAAACCAAGGTCCCGGAGGGGCTTGTGCTTCCTAGTGCAAGGAAGGCCACAGAGCTAACTAAACTATGCCTAATTAATCAATAAGAAATGACTATGGTTCATCAAAGCAGGTCACTCCATGAAGGGTATAACCATCGCTTCCTTAGCTCCAGGGATGGTTCCTTAGTAGGAGCAGCCGGTCAATAGTAATGGTTCTTTATGATAAGTCAACTCCCACTTCCCTTTGCCGGGGGGTTCGAGGTCAAAGATAAGATAAGCAATCCACGTATTGATGTCGAAGGTCTTTAATTGGATAGGGAAGTGAGTATCCTCATTACTGCTCGCCTAAGTGTTAATCACTCTCGCTACCGCTCGATTAGTTTGGTCGACCCTGGTTAGTTTGGTCTAGTTGGTCTCCTCGCTACCGCTTGCTAGCATCTGTACGTTAATGAATGGATGTCTTTCCTTATCCATCTATCTCAATATCTATCTCCTCGCTAGCGCTCGTAGTCGGGTCGGGTAGTAAGTAGTCAGCTCTGTAGTCAGTCCCCTCACTGGTAGGATCAGAATAGCAACCCCTCACAGGATCAGATGGATGTATGGCTACGGCTTCCTTCCATCTATCACTTCGAACCAAAGGCTGTAATGAATGCTGCACCTTCAGGGTGGTTAAGAGAGACGGGCTTTAGCCACCTACGCTTCTGTTACTGCCTTCTATTTTAATAATAAGATGTGGGGATAAGAAGATTGATATAAGAAGATATTCATAAGAAGATATTGTTATATTTTTAGAATAATATTTTTAGAATAAGATAAGAATAAGATAAGAATATGGGAGATAAGAAGATGAAGAGAATAATCTTTTTATAAGAATATATTCATAAGAAGATAAATAGAAAAAGATCTTCATAAACTGACTTGACTACTTTCCTTACCAGCTCGAAGGGGATTGACTCTATACCGTATGCTCGTATATAATGAATGGATAATGACTCCTTGCCCCCCGGAGGGAACAAGCGGCTTCGCACCTTTATTTGTGAGGTAAGCCTGAAACGGACCCCTTTATAAATATCTGCATCCTCGTTCACTGACGTTCGCTTTCCCTAATGTTAACTGACGTTCACTCTTAGCTAAGGTAAGGGTGTGAATGAGAAGACTCTCCTTCCCGATATGAATGACTCTGACCGATATTAAGGACTCTGGGCTCGGCCCCTGGATGGCCACGCCATACTTCATCAACCAATATCCTTTCTGTAAGTCTACGTCACTCACCACCTAAGGCTATGTCACCTTTTCCCGATATTCCCACAGATACTCTTTCCCGATATCTGTCATAAGAAATCCTCTCCCGGTGGTCGAGCGTGCTCTCGCATCCTCTACCCTTATCTATGCGAGCAAGCATGGATCTTTAGCAGCCGGTTCACACACTTATATAGAATTACGAATGCTAGTTCCAACTCCAATCTCCAAATCATTATACGGATTCATGGTCGTTATACAAGGCTCCTCCTCCCACATAGAGACAAAGATCCAATAGTAAACCTGGCCTTCCAATAAATAAGTGGGAATTTCAGTAACAAAAGTGGGCGTATAAAGATGATAGAGAGTGCTCACGTGGCCTATTGGGACTGGTAATTTTAGTTTGGCTGGCTAGTGATCATAAAAGAGCTCGGCGAATCTCATCAGATTTCTTGGCGATATAGTTCGGAGTAACCTTCGGAGTTGTTGGAGTTATGTGATAAAGAAGCTCGGAGTTACTGTTCGGATATATTTCGGAGCAATTTGTCGAGAGTTCGGCTGGCTCACCCTCACCCTTATGGTCGAGCGACTACGTACCTCATTATATATGTAATTATGGTTGGTTGGACGTGAGATATTCTTTATGTAATTATGCTTTCTTTATTTTGGGGGGTTTATATATTGCTCAAGGCTGCCCAGATCATATACTCTTCATATCGCCGGGATATACGAAATTCTTATTATATTTCATTACGCTTTAGCAAAGAGGGTAGAACCAATTCCCCTCCATAAAGGCCTAATTAAAGAACGAGAATCGCATAGAAGAGCTATGGAGAGGTAAATAGGAAAATAGTCAAGGTTGTAAGTGCTTGCTGTACCCACTAGGATTCTTTGCTGAAGCAAGAGGTTGGGGCATCAGTAAGTTGAGATAGGAAGTATGGTTGGTCAAGAGCAAAGGTGAAGGGAGAGTAACACATAAGTAAAGCGAGTAGGCAGGGGCGTAGCGGTAAATAGGAATAGTGGTACCCAACCAAGTCAGACTATTTCATCAAGTGTTGTGGAACGCCCGTCCCGTCCAACGATGCTCTAAGTTCAGATAATTGAGCAGCCAGTCTATAAAGAAGCAAGGGTTTACGAAAAGTAATACGACTGATCTAAGTGCTCAGCTCACTTCGTGCCTCCCTCCTTTCAAATCTAAAAGTTGAAGCCTGTGTGCTGCGTATGCCCATTCACTCGTCCAACGGCTCTATTGGAAGCCCTTATCCGATCATCCAATGCTATAAGGGGCATTGTAAGTGTGAGGCAGGCAGTAACTATAGGTTGTGAAATCGAAGAGGTGGTAGGTAACAGGTACTAACATGAAATAGAAATGGGGATATCCTAGCAATGCTGGTTGTATTCATTCATCAGAGGATGAGTCAATTCACCAAGGGAGGGCCTATCTCACACCTTGAAACTCACCTTGAACCTTCTGCCTTAGTCTTAAACCTTTCACCTCTAGCCTCGAACCTATCAATTGGGCCCTTAGCTTGAGGATTGGGGTTTTATGGGAGCTAAGGTCGCTAGCGTTCTAAACCCGAGAGTGCCGAACTCCCACTCGACTTCGGCTCCGGGGCTGATTAGAGCCGTTTTCCCGCCCAGCTGGGCAGAATGAATGACCAGTAGCCACTGAATTACTGGCCCACTTCTCTTATTTATTGGCAGCGAAGAATCACCAACAGCCACTTCTCTTACTGGCTCGGTCGAAAAGGGCAGAAAAGCATAATGACTGCTATAATGAATGACGTAATTACATATATAATTTATGCATTGTCCGCTAAAGCGCAATTCAATATATAAAGAATGAAAGCGCAATTCAATATATAAAGAATGAATGCATAATGACATATATAATAGCAACATTTTTTGTCTTATCTCTCTAGTGACTTTATTATACGTAATTACGTATATAATAAGGGTTCATAGGTTTCCCGTTATCTCTTTCCATCTTCCTTGCTCTCCCAAAGCCAGCCAACCAGGTTCATTACTAACGAGCGTAATCAGGACTATGGTAGGCAGTAGGTAAGGGGCGAGTGAGCGTGCTATGGCACTAAGACAGATAGGTAGATCCTTCCTTGATGCTTATTGGGTGGCCCCTCTCAAATAAGTAACTAAAGGGTGGTCGAGCCTGCTTGCGCATCCTTACCAGCAGCCACTGAATTACTGGCCCACTTCTCTTATTTATTGGCAGCGAAGAATCACCAGCAGCCACTTCTCTTATTGGCTCGGTCGAAAAGGGAAAAAATGCATAATGACATATATAATATATGCATTGTCAAAGGATTGACCTTATCAACTCGTAGCGGTCCTTGCACTCGGAAGCGCAAGACCCTCCGGACCTTCCTTATTTCCTTGCCTATATTTATGGATTGAAAATACTGTCCATTACGCCTACTTCTCTTCCTGCCCTAATAGTAAGTTACGCCTGCCTTCATTTACGCTTGCTTCTCCTTACTATCTTATATATTAATTGATAAAGCCAGGAGCGCCGGCAATGTGGTAGTTCTTCCTCATGAGCGAGCGATAAACAGCCAGCCTTCCATATCTAGTCGATCGAGTGATAAAGCATCATGAATTCTATTTATGCATATCCATTTATACATTGATTCTAATATATTACTCTATATCCATATATAGATTGATACTAATGGATATATACCTATATATATAGATATATATACGTAGCTAACCACTTGAGCTAGCTCGAAAGAGGACCATGTACAATCCCCCCAGTTTGGTTCTTCAAAAATCACCGAGTACGAACGCACATCTGGGCCGTCGGGTAGCTGCTCACCATTCCGAAGTATATATATATACGGTTCCAGACAAGACACTTATTTGTTCACGAAACGCTTGTCATTCCATAGGATCTCCCATTCGTGAAAAAGGCCTTTTATTATTCGTAAATACCAATTCGTTATCCGATGATATAGTGGAACAAATGGCTACGAAAATCGATCGAAGCTGTATAAATGATTATTAATGGAGGATCGGGGGTTTTTTGACCAATTGTTCGAGTATGCATCTATTTCCAATTCCGAGAAAGATTCGTCTTTCACGTTCGAGGAATAGGAAGATCAATTTTTTCGGAGGATCCGGCCAACAACCAGATCGTGTAGTAATAATGAATGCAGATAGGGAGTCCTCGGTCATACTCGAAGCTGATCGATTACAAATACCTATCGTATCTTTGGTGGATTCGAATATCCCATTGGGATTATATAGAGGAATAACTTATCCCATTCCAGCGAATGATTCTATACAGTTCGTATATCCATCTCGTAATTCGATCACGAAAACAGTTCCTCCTGAACGAGGAAAAATGCAATGGATGAAGGAGGGGAGAACGACTCATCGATCAACTTCTTCCAATGAGAATTACCATTGCATGCACCAATCTACAAGTCGATGAGATCGGTCGAGTGGTCCCAGTTGGAGATGGGTGTCTGTCTATGGATTGAACAAGATTCCCCATTTGGTTGGAACGCCGTTGGTTCGTTCCTAATCGTGGTGGTCGGTACACAGCAGCCAACGTCCCTCCCGACTTACTCGATCTTCTCTTTCATCTTTCCTCGACTTACTCCTGTATCAATACGTTACGCCACCCTCGAAGGTAGAACGAAGATCGGATAGCTTATGCTCTTGCCCAAGCGACCGTGATCCTCTTCCTGGCCTGAAGCTTCCTCCTAGGTAGAGCCCCCGCAAGCAATCCAGCCCAACTTCGATCTTGATCTCCATTCATATGGGTGAGGAACGTAGAGAAACGGAGTTGCTCGCCAAGGGGCGAGGGCGAGGAAGGATTGCTCAGTCATTGATATGGGTGAGGAAGGCCAAGGATAGGATAAGTAGGATGAGTCGCAACTCGTCCGCTGAGGATGAGGAAGGATGGCTCACCCTAATTAAGTGAGGTGAGGACGTGGCTCGACCTAGGGAGAGGAAGTATGGCTCACCTTTAAGTGGGGTGAGGTGCCGTAAGTCTATTGCTAACTATTTACCCACCCACCCACCCCAATCCCCGAAGAATGGCTCGACCAAAGGGAGAGGAGAGGACACAACACCTTAGAACATTTTCACCCGGTAAGACCTTTCAGGATGCGTAAGCAGGCTTGACCATAAGCCCCCCCACCCAATAAGTAAATTGAACCTTTATCCATTTATCCATCTATAGGGTGGCACTTGGTGGTGATAGCGTAACAGATGAATAAGTGATTCCCAACCCCCGAGTAATAGGTCGGGGCTGGGCCTGGGAACTATTCCTCGCTCGCCACTTGAGCCGTATGCGGGGGAACTCGCACGTGCGGTTCTTGGGGGGGGGAAAGCTTGTAAGAGCCTACCCATCCCAATAGCGTCTATTTGGAGCTCAATACGAAATCATATTTTCTCACAAAACCCGTTCGGATAGAGGCAAACCATTGCTCCGAAGTCGGGATTTATGGATGGAATAGTGGCTCGGCCCCCCGCTTCCCCGTAGCTCGGGAAAGGTATAACCTTCTCTATCTAATAGTAATAGTAGCTTCTCGGCCAAGGTGATAAATTTGTTACGGCCCTTAATTCATTTGTGTAGGTTATCCCTTACCTTCGAGCTCAGGTAATACCTTTCAGGACCAACCCGCCCGGTCCGGCCCCCCCCTTATCAAGAAGGGCAGGACCTTACCGCCTGAAAGGATCTTACCGCCCACACCGGCCGGCACAGGACACTTCTATTTATTCCCCTCAATCCTTACGAAGGTAAGTAAGTGATAACCCTTCTATAGGACCTCTAAAATGCATTCATTCGAGTTGGCTGCTCGATTCATTTATATCTGTATATGGGCTTATATATGCAATATGATACCTCGACCAGACATTGAACCATAATAACCGTCTATTACCGATACTTGAGAAGGCATTGCTGAACCCAGAGAGAGATACGGCATTGAGAAGAATACGGCATCCTCGCCGGTCGAGGGGAAGGACTTGAAAAGTCATCAAATTGCTACGCTAGAGAGTGTTGGTTGTTCCCCTCTACGCGCCCATAACATAACATAGATAGATACGTCTTCTCTCCTCCCTCCCCCATTTAAGGTTCAATTTACTTATTGGGTGGGGGGGCTTATGGTCGAGCCTGCTTGCGCATCCTGATGAGCAGACCTACACTTACTTGCTTATGATGCCTACCTTAGCGAACGAATGAGAGAGCTGCCTAGACTGGGCATACCAACTACCTTCTTCATGCTAGGCCATGGGCCACCTACCTGGTACTTAGGCATAACACCTTACTTACGAGCATGCCAGGCTCAGTCAGATAGGCATGCATCCCACCCACCTAGCTATGACCCAATCCTTATAAACACTAGATATTCTCCCTGGCCGGCCGGTGAAAGGTAAGGTCCGGAGGTCTTGCGCTTCCGAGTGCAAGGATAACCTTGCTCTTGCCTTTGCTACCCCTGCTACTGGATAATATGAATCATCTGCTGGATCTATTGCTACCCCAGTTGGATGGTCGAGCACCTAAAGGTCCTTTTGGTCGAGCACCTAAAGGTCCTATTCTTGCCATTTGAGGAGGCGGGAAAGGACTAGTGGGATGAAAAGACAGGACAGAGAGTGGGATAGTGGGATTAAAGGATGGATGGGGGAGTAAAGGATGGATTATTGGGATGAAAGGACAGGGCAGAGAAGGACAGTAAATAGTGTAACTGGTTCTCCTTACAGTCAATATTGGGACTAGTGACAGTCAATAGTGGGACTAGTGATCCAGTGACAGGACAGATCTAATGGGACTATTTCTCCCAGGACAGAGCAGGACAGAAAAGGACTAGTGGGATTATGGGATGAAAGGACAGGACTAATGGGATTATGGGATGAGAGTAAACCGGTTGTATCCTTTCTTTCTGACTTTCCCTGTTAGGCCAAGGTCTGGTGGGTAAGGCCAAGGTTAGGTCTTTCCTTCCCCTCCCTACTTATGGCAAGGCCTCCTTAACCAACATGAACAGTACGGGTTACTGGCTTGGCACCGCCACGTATCCAACCAGCCATCCCCCCTAGCCATTGGTGTGAACGTCTTCAAATGCCTTTCTTCTTATCAAATGCCTTGCCCGATGCGGACAAGCGACTTCGTACCTTTATTCTTCAATATCACGTCACTTTCCATCTATGTGCGATCCCAACCCTTATGTGGCATCTAAACTGGATTTCTTTCTTAGTCAAACCCCCCGGTAGGTGGTTCATATGTACTTTGTGTACAATTATCCCTATCTCAATAAAGCTAGTGTGCGGATCAGAAGCCTACTCCTTTTCTTTTCGGCCTGTTCACTCTAGTGGAAGAACTCTAAAGAAAGATTGGAAGCCGAAGAAAGAGCCTTGCTTACAATAGAATTCCGGGAAAGGAGTACAACTAAGGAGCCTCTCATATTGCCCTGGTTCACAGAGGAGGAGCCCTGTCGAAATATAGAGGAAGGAATCTAATAGAATAGTTGTATTAGCCCTGGTTCATATAGCCTGGTTGACAGAAGAAAAAGCCCTGATTACAGAATAGCCTGGTTCATATAGACCTGGTTCACAGAAAGAGCCTTGCTTCAAATAAGAAGAATATGACGGGGAAGGAGTCCGACAAAGGAACCTGGTATTTGAGAGACCGAAACAACCCGCCGCTACCCGCATCACGAGGTCCGTCAGGGGCTCGACTGATAAGGAGAGGAACGAGCAACAGTGACAGATAAAGAGGAGAGGAGCAAGGTACCAAATAAAGAGCAAGGCTGGGACTGGCCAGTCATCGACCCAGGTTGTCTTTGAAGAGCGCGTTCATCCATAGCGCTTGTCGTGGGTGGATTGAAGGGTGATCGCTATCGCTTGCTTATTAGGTGGGGGGATTACACTGGCCCCCGACTGATTGGATTGGGCCGATGGGAACTGCTGGGACAACATCAGTCAGAGAAGATCAGAGAAGATTACGGGGAGCCTTGTTACAAAGAAAGGGGAGCCATTGTTTGTCAGATTACAACTGCAGAAGCGTCACTTTAGTGGAGTTTAGTTGGCGTAGACCAGACAGAGGAGCCAGTGTGACAAGCTGAGCCATATTACTTAGGGGGTGGGATAGAAACCGGTGTTGGCGAGAAAGAAAGAAAGCTTTCAATCATTAGTTGGAAGGAGCTTAGGAGCCGGAAACACAATTCATACAGGTCCGTCAGGGTGCGTAGCACGCTCGACTAATAAGGCCGCCATCGGCTCGACTGATAAGGACCCTTTAGGGGGCTCGACTGATAAGGAGAGGAGAGGAAGGAAGAAGCCCCAATAAAACATAAGTGGAAGAAACAACAGAGCCCACAGCAGAGCCCACTGCAGCAGCACACAGCAGCAGAGCACACTGCAGCAGCACCCACAGCATTGGCAGCGGACAGAAACACAGTCAGTTTCGGGGGTTCATCAGAAAGGAGAAAGCGGATCACAGGTGCGAGAAGCTGAGCCATTTTTCCTATGTTAAGCCGTGGTTTGACCTTTCACCTATATTGGTTTCGAATACACTCTTTTCATAAGCCTGAACAACCTGTGGTTAAAGCAGCTAAGCCCACAATATAGATAGGTAGATCTGTAAGCTTAGGAGCCCTATAATGACCTGGAAGCCGCTGGGAGCCGTACTACCACTGCTATCTACTTGAAGGCCAGTATCAATTGGGTGGAGCTTTTAGGCTTGATATATTGACATTTAGGCAGTCAGTCGTGCTTGGAGCTAGACCATCAGGAAAGATAGATCATAAGGAGGCTCATTAGGCTGCTGCATTGGATCCGCCCGAGAACCGCTACCTGCACCCGCTACCCCCTGCGCCCGCTACCCACTCCAGACTCCCGAACCCCGATACCCCATACCTACTCCCTACTCCCTTATTCTCCTACTCTCCCTCCTTTTACTCCTGATTATCCTACTACTTTCTACAGAGGAGAAATACCGCGGGAATATGTTACGCTACCGCTCAGGAAAGATATGTTACGCTGCCGCTCAGGCCCTACCGCTTCCTTGTTGGGGAATGAATGAGCAACGATCCGTTATTATATATGTCATTTCCGTTCAACTATGAGCAGGAATGGATCAATGGTATCAGCCCCTTGCCCGGTGCGGACAAGCGACTACGTCCCTTCAATCTCTCTCCCTAAAGGAGATTGAAAGGGGGCTGTATACCATCCAATTTCAAACCTTCCCTCCTCACCTTCCTAACGTCAGGTGAGCCGTCCCTCCTATCTTTCTTTTATATGTTAACAGATGACAGTGAGATTGCCCTCTCCCTTATGGTCGAGCCTGCTTACGCATCCTCTACCGCCCTAGAGATTTCCCGGATATGAAGTGTCTTCTTCTTTACAATAATACAGATGGAAGTTCAGGAGGCTGGATGAGCTCTTTCTTGAACTCCCTTCCTTCCCAGGAACCAACCGGGGGTGAAGCTCTACTATTCCCGAAAGAAAGAAAGTGAGTTACCGGTGAAACTAATCAACTACTCCTCGGCCCTCGGTTGCCCTTTACACCGGAAAGTTCCCCAGGATGGAAAGTTAGTTAGGTCGGACAGGACAGTGAAACTAACTACTCTCTCTCCAGAAAGCTGGATGGATGAGCATGCTTTCATTAGCCGGGTAACCGGTTGAACGAACTAGTTGAATAGAAAAGAATAGAGGGAGTTCAAAGCAGGAGCTGATTGAACCTTCCCACAACAGCTTTGGTTGGATCGATCCTCCGACCAGCAGCGATAACCCGGCCAGTCAACAGAAACAAATACAGTTAGGCCAGTCGGCCCAGAGATAGTTGTTGGGCACCGTCTCGTTATCCATCCCTTTCCGGACTCTGTTATCCCAGCCAGATCCTTCCTCACCCATATGAATGAGTGAGCAATCCTCTCCTTATCAGTCGAGCCCCCTGTTGGGTCCTTTCACTAGGAAGCGCAAGCCCCTCCGGGACCTTTCAATTTACTTATTGGGTGGGGGGGTTTATGGTCGAGCGGCCTTACGGCACCTTTTGATTCTAGTTGTATGGGCCGGAGCTAGATTCGTTAGCATTACACCCCTACACATATGACCGAGAAGGATGGAAGCGAGTAGGGTAGATAGATTATACGGGTAGATAGATTAGGCGTGCACCCCCATATTTGTAGTATTGGTGTTAGGATCCTACATATTGTGTAGTACCCCTCACATGTTCCTGTAACATACCCTACATGTTCCTCGCCTCGCCTTATTAGCAAGGCCATTACACCCTTTGATCTCCCATATTAGGTTGATTAACAGATTGATTAGCAAGGCATTACACCTCTGATCCCATATTAGCTAGATTAGGGAGGGAGGATTACCCATATGACCGAGAAGGAGGGGAGCTAGATTAGGCTTACACTCCCATATTAGCAAGATTAGCTAGGGGTTCTCCCTTCATTACACCTTACTTGCGAATCAAGGATGTAACATATAGCCAGATTAGGTATTACCCAGGCTTACACCCACAAGAAATCTTATAGTAGGCTCAAGATTAAGCCCTCATAACCACAACAATCTCCCAGATATAGTAATAACCCCAAGAATTAGGAATCAAGAATCTTCCTATATTCCCGTCAATATATCGTAATAACCCCAAGAATTAGGAATCAAGTCCTTTTTCACTTGGCCGGATACAAGGCACCCCTCACATATTTGGTTGGGCAGACACCCGGTCCGTTGGGTTATGGTGACTCGATCCGATTTGAGCGATAGTTACACACGCATTCGGGCGGGTTCAGTGATGGGCAGTTTGCAGAGCGATAGTTACACACCTAGACCTCTTTCTAGTAACACCCAAACGGTACCTCACTGAGGAGCAGGAGAAACCACCAAACAGCAATGGCAAGCAGACATAGGGATGCCACACCTCACACCTTATAGATAGGGCAAACAAAACACCATGATTGTGGTAGGGTATATAGATTAGGAGAGGAGATAGATTAGGCACCCGATCACTTACTTATTAGTAAGATCCTGAAACTAAAAAAACCTATCAAGACTGATTAGCAAGATTAGGCCTAAATACAACCTAACATACCATTCAACGCTCCATATAGACCAGACCTATTATACAGGAACAACTCACCGAAAATGCAGGTGTCTGGTTCCTGTAACATACCCGAAAGGATCCTCATCACCCATCGTATCACAGTTCACCCGTTGAACCAACACTGCCCACACCTGCCTTCCTCGATGCTTATTGGGTGGTGGGATTAATCATTATATATGTCATTATGCTTTGATTTCTTTTGGGGGCTGGATGAATGAGGGAGATTCCAGTCATGATGCGCTTTAAGGCTCGACCATAAGGATAGGAATTATATATGTCATTATGGTTTTTAATTCATTCATCGATGCCTCCATATAATCTTAACTAAGGCTTTGTGTATAGATCTCTAGATGGAGTGCTATAAGAATCACCTTACCACCTAGCTACCATATAAAAGATCCTAGATCTGTCAACTTTGTAATATAAGGTATGTCTACGACCTATTCTCTTTTGAAAATCAGGTGTTATTGAACATGCTCTTAGAGCTCACCACAATTGTCACCATAATGACAATACTATAAGGGATATAGTTGCGGAAGCTGTTGCACAACCTGGCCATAGTCATAACCACAACTATAACCTTAACAATAATAGCCTAAAATCCTATAATCTAATTAGGTGACCCACCTCATGAACAACCTATAACTACCACTATTGTTATACCTACTCCATCAAACAACCCACTTATAGCTACCTCGGTCTAGGTCGAGGTCAAGGGCCATGGTTGGGTCTAGTTCAAGGTCTAGGTTCTAGGGCTGTGGTTCCGTCGAGTAGGTCTGGGTGCTATGGTTTTTCATTTACCTAAACCTGAATGAAAGATGAGGACCGGCAACGGGGCTCGACCACCGGGAGAGGAAGGGTGAGAATGAATGGGTTAAAGATTGGGGCACACACTTGGCCTTCGGCCTCGAGAACAAACTGGCTCCACCCATTCCGATGCTCCACCCAGAAAATAGATTAAGATTTCATCAGGTGAAATAAAGCATATAATAAGGTAGATCGGGTAGATCCGGGTAAAGGTGTTGGATAAAGATCCAGGTATTCTAGTTGGGTGTTGGCGTTATTAGCTCTCATAGCTGCCCAAACTTAGCTCTGCTCTAATAGCTAGCTCCCCAAACCAACTAATTTCATCAGGGAGATGCTTGGTCGACTAGCAAGATCCGGGGATGAGAGCCACTCCCCAAACCAACTAATGTCATTAGGGAGATCGGGGTCAAGTTCGAAGAGAGAAATCCGGGGAACTCCTTGCCCCCCGGAGGGACAAGCGGCTTCGCACCTTTGAACAGGTGAACTCAAGGGATGCACTCTTCTAGTGTTGACTCAGGGTACCCGAATGAGAGCGGAACTAACCCCCATGAAACATAAAAAGAGGATAACCCCAAGGGGATGTCCTGGTATAATATTGAACTGGAAATTGAAATGTCAACCGAAATTGTCACTTCTCACCTAATGGGGAGAAAGTTGAAAGGTGTGTGTGGTGGGATTCCTAAAAGGGTGTCAGTTATTTTGTTGGGTAAAGATGCCAAGATGTCGAATCTGGCCTTTTAGCTGCAATATATGGCCTGAAAGAGAAAGAAACCTACCCCCGTCCCCGGTACCTGGTTCGACTATTGGGCAATAGCCCCTTGACCCCGTATATGAGCGGTACCCGGTTGGATGCATTAGCTGGGCAGGTTGGTTAGCCAAACACCTCGATACAGATGCATGCATAGGTAAGGAAGAAAGGAAGTTTGTCTTTACCTAAACTACCACATGCTCATATATAACTAACTACCACCATTTCACCGGGCTATCAATTAGGTACGTTAGTGACTCGACTGATAAGGATGCGTAAGCAGGCTCGACTGATAAGGAGAGGACCCTCACCATATGAATAGTGAGTGACTCCGTCCCTTTAGGGGGATCGACTGATAAGGAGAGGAGAGGAGGGGCAGTCACTTACTCATTTTCTTGGTCGGCATTCATTATATACGTAATTACGTCATTCGAGATATGTCATTCGATCTAGACCCTGGACAGTTTAGGGATAACCTTCGCTTCGCTATGCTAAAGAAATTATATAACTATAGATCGTAGTTGCCTAACAAATTCTGAACACGAATTCTGTTCGAACCTTTCTGTGTAAAGGCCCCTCACTAAATAAGTCACTTTAGGATAACCTTACTTATTTGGGTGTCTCAGTTGGTGCCGCCCAAAAGACTTCGTAGAGGTAGGTCACCGATGCAAGTATACAACTAGGCTGCGTAGCTTTCAACCTTCTACAATGCTGCTAGTAAGTATGGTAGAATGGGAAAAGCATAATGACGTATAGATATCTATTATAGAATGACTGGAAGAAATGGCCACTATAATTGAAGCAAAGAGTCACACGCGAGCGCTCCCCTCTCGGGAAAGTATGGTAGGGAGATTAGATATGGGAAATGAGAGATGGGAATAATTACATATAAATAATGACTTGGATAAATGGCCTTACTTTTGAAGAAAGAGTCACTTTATAAGCGCTCTTTTAGGGGGTGGCCCGTCGAGGATAAAACCTCTGCGGGTCAAACCTATCTATATCAATCTATGGGAGGCGGTTCACTCCAATGCCCCCACTAGCCCGATCGTACATTACTGATTGTGCATCTTGCTAAGCCCTTTCTACCTTATCCCAAGCTCTAGGCAGACAAGCACTATCTAAAGTCACTGGCAAGCACTTTGTTTGCTCCTTGGAAGAAACCAACCAGCCCCCCCTCGACCAATCACCCCCCGATCAATTGACTAAGTAAGGTCTCTGAATGCTTCATTCCTATCCCAGGGTTTCTCTACACCTTCAGTATGCCTCCCAAACGAGAAGCGACCCCTGAGGATTCTCATTATGGGTCATCTGGTTCAATCCTGGATCTAGCCATAACGTGAAATGAACTTATGTGCCTACAATAGAGGCACACTCCTGCTCCCATCCAGCTGGACAATCATTTCTAGTTGTTGAAGTTTGCAGGTCAGATGAATGAGGAAATGGTTAATTCATGGATACCCAGTCTCTCTATCTACTTCAAGACAACTCCAGATCTGGATGAGGAAGCTAAGCTCTAGATTGCTAGCCTTCATCTTGAAGCCATTGCTCAGACTAGTTGAGATGCTCAGTTGGAGCAGCCCGATCTGGTGGTGGATTGGCAGTCCATTTATTCCTTGACCTCTGCCTCCCATCCTCTCCAGACTTGGGACAATTTCCGCCAGGCCTTGCGAAACCACTTTTATCCACTGGGGCATCGACAAAACTTGATGTCTAGATGGTTGCAGCTTCGACAACAGAATGGTCAGTCAGTGTAGAATTACATCGACCTCTTTTTCAAGCTCCATATCCACCTCCACATCCATGATCCAGAAGGGGTACTTATACCCAAATTTCATTATGGTCTATTCATTATGTTTCAAGAGAACTTGAGCCCTTTTACAGTACCACCTTGGACAATGCCTTTCTACGGGCTCTTGTTGTTGAGCGCAAAGTGTCTCCCTAGCTTCGATCTCCTCAATCCTGCCCTACTCCTTCTTCCTCTTCCAACCCTGCGTCACCCACCTCTCCCAAATCTTGACCTTGGTGTACCTTCCACCGTTTTCATTTTCACTCTTATGCTGAGTGTCGGGCACTCAAGAGTCAACATCCTACTAAAGCACTCTTTGCTTATACTCTTGAGGCCTCCACTAGTACTCCCTCGCCTTCTAAAGTATTTTCACTCAATAATAATATAGCCCTTGACCCTTCCTTGCTCCTCATGACTACTGATGATGATGCGACCTCCACGACCCCCCTATTGACTCACAATTGTAAAATGAAACACATTCTTGCTATGTGGATTCTGGACAATGGGAGTCAGTAGAATCTTGTCACTCAAGACCTGGGGCAGCACCTTGATCTCCCCACCACTCCTCACCTAATGCCTTATCAACTGGGATGGGTCCATAAGGATGGCCCTTGCGTCATGGTGTCCCAACGTTGTGTCATCGCTTTTGCTATTGGTCCCTTTCATGATACCATGGTCTGCGATGTGTCTCCTCTTGATTGTGCTGACCTTCTACATGGCATTCCCTATCAAACTCAACGCCAAGCTATCTATCACACCCGCACTAATCAGTATCACCTTCAGTAAGATGGCCGGACATGCTTCCTCACCTCTTCTGCGCTAAAGACTCCTACTCTCCTTTAATAAAATGAGGCCATTCACCAAGTCATTCTTAACAAATGCATCTCTCTGTGTCTGGTGTGCCTTATCGAACCTGATAATACTACCCACCCGGTTCCATAGGACATGGCCCCTTTACTCTTTGAGTTCGCTGATGTCCTTGAGCCTCCCATAGGCCTACCTCCTCCTTGTCCCATTGAACATACCATCGATCTCATCCTTGGAGCATCTTTACCCAATGCCCCCTCATATCGCCTTGCTCCTCGTGAGGCTGAGGGGATTGAACACCAACTCCAGGAGCTATTGTAGTTGGGCCATAACGAGCCACGGTTGTCTCTTTGTGCCTATCATGCCTTCATCATTCCGAAGAAGTAGAAGTAGATCAATGAATGGTGCCTTGTGACTGACTACTAGGCCCTCAACAAAGCCACTGTCAAAAACCGGTACTCTTTGCCCTGGATAGATGATCTGCTAGACCACTTGCATGGGGCTCACTTCTTTACCAAGATGGATGTGATTGCTATCTACCATCAAGTTCAGATGGATGCTTCTCACACTTGGAAAACAACTTTGAAGACCAAGTTCGGGATCTATGAATGGCTAGTGATGCCATTCGCTCTCACTAATGCCCCTGCAACGTTTATGCGGCTTATCAATTAATCCCTTCCGGGGGTGAACAAACAAAGGGGGATCCCGCTTATAAACCTATAGCTGGAGCAGAGCACTTATAAGAGCATAGCGTGATAAGAGAGAGCTTTAGCGAATGGCTGGTTGGAGAAGAAATAACGCTTGCTGGAGTGTTTGGTGATGATTCATTGCTAACGCTTGCCTCCTTGTTAGGTAATTATCGTTATCGCTTGCCCCCATTATGAGGGAGGACCCATGCTCATCACCCCAAACACACAATAACCGGGACGGAACGGAAACACTGTTACGAATCCACCTAACGGTACGGGACTGAATCAACTGAATCAACTGATCGTGTGGATGGATTGAAGGAAAAGCAGAGCCCATAATACTATCTGGCGCATAGCGCATAGTGGCTGATAAGAGAGAGCCTAGAGCGTAGCGGGCAGGGGAATGAAAAAGAGCGTAGCAGGCAAAGAACCGATAAGAGCGTAGAGAAAATAGTTAGTGTCAGTTTGCGCAGAAAGACCGCAGAGGACGGAAAGACAGATTGAATAAACCTCCCCCATTGATGAACGAGTTGAACATGAACGAGTTGCAACTGCCGATAGCCGAGTGGATACAACATCCGGTCTGGTCTGGTACGGTCTTAGAAGGGCAGGTCTGCTAAGGTGAGGTAAGCCTAGGTGAGGTGAGTTAGGCCCATAGTGAGTCAGACATTCAGGGTGGAAACAGAAGGACGAAGGTCCCGGAGGGGCTTGCGCTTCCTAGTGTAAGGAACTGACTGAACCTTAACTACCACATGCTCATATATAACTACCACCATTTCACCGGGCTATCAATTAGGTACGTTAGTGACTCGACCAACGGGAGAGGAGGGAATGAGTCAAAGCAGGGTGTATTATCACCGTTATTATATATGTAATTACGCTATCTCGCCGAGGTGCACATCTGGTTCCTATCTCGAATGACGTAATTACGTATATAATGAATGAATGCATCGATATGTGTCATTACGCTCCTACCTACAAGCCCTCTCACCTGCCAAGCTGAGCCATGCCTTCCTTGCACTAGGAAGCGCAAGCCCCTCCAGGACCTTTCCCATTGGTCATTCTTTATATATGTCATTATGCCATGCCACTCTGATGAATGAGGGAGATGAAAAGCATATATGGGCATGCCCCCCTTAAGTTGAAGGGGGCCGATAGTTGATTTGAAGGGGGCCTTCTGTTGAAGGGAGAGCAAGCTCGACACCAACCTGGATAGATTGAAAGGGGAGCTGCTCGACCATAAGGGAGAGGAAGAATGGATCCTTTGCTCTGTCTCTTCGAGCCAGAGAAGAAAAAGGAGGGGCCCCAAAAGCCGCCATCAACTTGAAGAACTATAAGGCCGCCATCGACTCGATCGAGGTTACG
This sequence comes from Pinus tabuliformis, assembly GCA_031772625.1. Classification (NCBI taxonomy): domain Eukaryota; kingdom Viridiplantae; phylum Streptophyta; class Pinopsida; order Pinales; family Pinaceae; genus Pinus; species Pinus tabuliformis. The sequence continues at coordinate 743,613,968 of CM062810.1, forward strand.
AGGTCGAGGGACTCGACTGAGTTTACGAAGGAGAGGAATTTACCACAATCAGATGAAGCCGTTGCTTTCGATTTCTGGTAGGATAGGCATCTAGTTATAGTGTGATCTTGATCCAGTTGAAGAACCTTTCGGAGTGATCAAGTTTTCACGATCGAAGTGCGAAGAATGCATCGTATAATAACAGATATAGCAATTTAACCCCGAATGCCAAGGCAAATGATCGTCGATTTCAGATGATCGTTTCAGTGATTGGTTCGCTTCGATGTACCATCCGTCTTAGAGTCGGTCACCTTAGTAAGTATACTACTTGGCTACGGAGCTTTCAACCTTCGACCGTGAAGTTACCTAATTGATTGGGGCGCCGAATCTAGTGTTATTACATATATAACAAATGCGCCAAAGAAGCATTCGAAAGGGCAGTCTTTTATGCTCAAAATAGCATCATAATAAAAGAAAGCTCTTTAGTCCCGAAGGCCCTATATTTATGTAGGGTAGCCTAGCCCCTGGCACGTGACAGGCGGGCCAGCCAACACGCAGCTGGAGATAGAAAGCGATAGGGTTCCAGGTGGCGGTTGCCGGCGAGGATGTCTTGAGCCCGGAAACATCTGGAACTTGGCGGTATGAGGTAGTTGGCGCGGAGGTCTTGAGTACAGGAGCAGCAGGTGACAGTACTAGCATTCGATTCTCCACCTCACGGGAATGATGGTTGCGGAAGGTGAAGAGAGTGGGAGGTTCAGCCTCCGGTTCATTCGCATGAGAAGTATAGGGGATCGGTACAGCGGCACTCCAGAACAGTGTGGTAGCATTATGGCAAAGGGAGCGTTATCTCCTCCTGCAGACATTCGAAGGTTGATAGATGGTCTTGAGTTACAGTTTTCCTGCCTTCTCTGCAGCAACGGCTGGTCCCCTGGCATCCTGTGCATAGACTCAGTCGGCTGTAAGGATCTTTCATCTGCGGGTTTGGAGGCAATGAGAACTCATCCGGGTTCGCAAGGAGGGCACAGAAGGTAAGGCGCTCGGGACGAGCAGAGACGTAAAGAGGGCGATGCACATAGCCTGATACTACATGAAGCATATCCCGGAGGACGTTCGCAAGGAAATAGAGGTTGCAGAGCTCGAAATCCACGGCGAAGGGAGTGTGGTGCCAGAGATTCGGAAGGTTGAAGAGTTCAAGGTCTGGGTAGTGAACCCAGGCAATACCAGGGCCGCCTAGCTCTCTTTCATCGAGCACTCGACCTCTACTGGTCAATTAAGGTACTGCTAAGAAAGACAATGGCTGAAAGAGGTGAGGCCTATGCTTACATTCTGAGTCAGTTGGACCGTATGCAGAAGGAACTGACTCCCCTCAAGGATGTCCCCTATAATCTTAAGATGATTGAGGCCAAGCAGGGTCTCCTTGCAGACTTCGTCGGCGCCAAATGAAAAGTCTGCTCGATGCCAGTGACCCCGGCGAAGACCTGTTTCGTGGACTTGGACGCAGAGGAAGCTGAGGACGAAAAGCTGCAGCGTGGGGTGCCTCGGATGGATCATACTTACTCGAGTTTTACTTGAGACCTGCCAAGCCCAAGGCAAGGGTACTAATCGAAGGACAGTTAGTTCGGACTCTCCAATCTCTCCAATTTACCAGTCGTTTGCGCGCGACCAAGGACACCAGCACTAAGTGATATTTCTGCCTGGTTTTTCTCTCTGGTCATGAGGAGCCTACCCTCCGGACATGCCGATAAGGTCTGGACTAAAGCCTGTGAGTGTTTCTGGACTAATGAGGACTAATCTATGTCCTGGTTGGGCTAGCGATTCGTGAAGTGATGGTTCGTTCAGTGATTCTTTCCTGGTGCTGGTTCCTGGTCCTACTCCTGCTACCTTAGTTCGTTTGTTCCCCAGAGCATGTACAGTTAAGGAAGGGTTGAGTTAGCGACTGACGTTACCGCTAAAGACCCAGTACCCCTAGCAAACACTGACTCAATCACAAATTAGGCCTGCTCATTAGGCCAGTAAAAGGGACCTGGTTCCTGGTCCTGGATAACGAGTGATTCTTTCCAGCCAGCGTTAGATTTCTTATTTCCTTGGAGTCAGGGTGACAGAAGACTCCCTCGCCCTCTCTATGGTCGGGTAATGATTGAATGAGAACAAGCCTTAAGGAGATGATATACGGGCTTGCTGAGAGGATATGAAAGGAGATAAAAGAATAATAATGTGGGAGATATACCTGCAGGTTTAGGGAAGGCAGGGCGGCAACGGGCGGTATGTGTGGAGATGCTTATACTGTATCATTTGCCTGTGGGTGGTACGGTGTGCTCTTCTGGTGAGAATGCTTCTTTCCCTGTTCCTACACCTGTCTATGCCTTCGCTCTCGGTGCTGGTTCAAAATAAGCTAGATATGTCCCGGAGGGGCTCGGCCGAGGTTACGAGGTCGAGGAACTGAATCTGCTCGAACTCAATCTCAAACTGGAAGAGATGTCGTGGGCTATTAAACAGGATATGTATATGTATCTGTATTTTGCACTTAACCAGCTTCTGGTACCGGAATGGGATCTTTGCCAGGGGACTATGCACGTGGAATTGGATCTGTCACTCGAAGGTAAGCTGGTATTAGAGAAAATGCGACATGTGCTGCTTCTATCTCTGTTGTATTAGCTGCTTATGCCCATGCTTTGCTACGGATGCTTATAGATATCGACCGGGGAAACGAATCGCAACTCAATTCACAACAACTGGATATGGATCTGATCTAGGCGAGGAAGTGATGGCTCTTGATCTGCGATGAATGGAATGGATGGATCTAAATAAAGATCAACTGCCTTTCCCCCTTAATATGAAGAATATTATGAGCCAAGGATAGAAGAGCTAGCTGATTTATCTATGGACCTAAACATGCTTTTGAATCCTAAGGACAGCCAAGCTGAAGTTCCTGGCTCCTTTCACCCTGAATATGAGGGTTGACGGGTGAAAAAGAGTCTTTCTAAGTGAATAAGTGTGACCTCCTTATAGAAACAAGGTCTTCTTCGGCAGCTGAGTCGAGTACTGCCTGTGCTGCCTTACCAACTGCCCGGGCGCTTTGGCTGGGTTGCCATGCCGAAGTTAGGGCGGAGAAGAATGGGGATAAACGCGACCTTCCAACAGCAGAAGGCTAGGGCGGAATTAGAGGGCTAGGGCTATAAATTGATTCTTTAGCCGAGTTGTCTCTGAGACAACAAAGAGAAAGGTAGGTGCACAATGGGGTCCTTACTTTATATGCTGTAGGCAGGCTGGCTGTAGGTAGGCTGGCTGTAGGTAGGCTTAGAGCTCTGTTCGTTTCATCAGCTAGTCACTCTATGGCTGGTAAGACTGGTCACTCTATGGTTGGTAAGACTGGTCACTCTATGGCTGATAAGGCTTATAAGGCTGGTCACTCTAGACAGCGTAAGATTTATAGTGTGGGCATTGGTGGGCTGGTAAACAACCTAAGCGTTAGGCTGGTAATCATCCATTGCTTCACGCTAACTAATGCTTCTATCGCTAGCTGCTCTCACCAATAGCTATTCTCGAGAGCTCTCTAACCTACAAGCAAGCAAGCAACCTTACCGGCATACAGAGATTGATTGAACCAACCAAGCAAGCAGGAGCACCAGCCAATCATGCTTAGCTATTGTATCGTCTCCTACCACTCGTACCACCAATAGCTAGTCCCAGAAACCAGAGCTAGTGCAAGCAAACGAACCTACCTACCTGAACTGATTCCACTCAACCAACCAGCCAACCTAGCTAGCTACTACATACCCTAACAATCAACCCCGCTTACGGATAGTGGATAGATATACAATCTTGTCTTGTCTTGTAAGGGCTTTCACGGCTCGTACTATTTGGCCTGATACCGGTTCAGTCAGGTATGGGCTGGTACGGTCCGGTTAGGTGAGGAGGAGAAATCACGACCAATTGCTTATCCAGTGAGGTATGGGCTTCTACGGGCTTTACAGTGGGGGTTGTCAGGACCAGAGTCAAAACCCAGGGAGTCAGGACCAAGTATGAGTCAGGACATTGCTTGCTCTTTTCACCTTCCCATAGTGCCCAAGAGTACGTGCTAGTCCATGCCAAGTTGTCCCCGTGCCCAGTTGTCCGTACCCATAGTCCGTGACCAATAGTCCTTGTGTGCCAATTAGTACGTGCCAGTCGATCATAGCCAATCAGAGCTGCCCGAAGGTGCTGATAGTCGCTAGTCGTTGAATGAAGGTTTCGATACCCAGTTTTCATTGACGGGAGTACTTGTCTTTTCCCATTGTCGATAGCCGCTAGTCATACTCCCTAGTCTTAGTACCCAGTCATACTCCCTAGTATCTTAGCCAGTCGTCATTGCCGAGCTCAATACTACCACTTATAAGCAACAGGTGAATAGTGCTGAGTTTCCCTAATCTAATCATAATTGAACATATCGTTTCTATCATTCCTACTCTTTCCCACACCCAAACTCCTTCTCGTTGCACCAAAATGGAAGTCTGATTCAAACGACCGGGTACAGCATCACATTTGACACCTGAGGGAGGTACAACCCAACTATGAAGTACATCAGCAGATGTTACAATCATACGTAGAGGAGTTTTGGCCGGTACAACCACTCGATTGTCCACTTCTAATAAACGTGATTGACCCAATTCTAAATCATCCTCTGGAATCGTATAACTGTCAAAAGTTGGTGACTGTTCATCGGAACTATTATAGTCTGAATACTCATAAGGTTGGGTCGACGCCCAGCCCTTGTTCGGGTACATCCGCCTCCCCCCAAACTGTACTTGCAAGTTTCCCCGCAAAAAGCTCTCCATGCCTACCCTACCATTGACACTCGAGCATTCTACTATTATCCAGTAAGGTGGTTCCCCCTCTCTCAGGCAGGTAAAGACTTTATCTCCAGCGCCCTTACACCATCAAGTGGAGCGCAGAAGGGTTGTGGTTTTATCTGGGCCTATAGGTAGTTTATATGGGAAAAAAGAAAGGTAGACGACTAATCCATGCCTAAAGGAAGGTAGGTAGACTTATTATAAAGGTAGGTCCTATGGTCGAGTGTATGCTTAGGGCCTTTAGGCACCTACCGGATGGGCATTGCTCTTGAGGTCGAGGGATAGGAGTTCGGAGTGGACCGTACAGTATCTAATCATGGTCTGTCCATGAAGTCATGAAGTAAGCATGTCCTCTAGCCTTCAGGACGAGGACCGCTATGCGCCCTATCGATTGCATTGTCGTTATTCAGATAATATAAACTTGAATGGCTGGAAATCAATGGCTCGCTGGTGAACAGGCTTGCTGGGAGGGATTGCTGGGAATGGCTGGCTGAACACGGCACCACCTTGATCAGCATCCCTTTCTTAGATTCTATTATGAATGAAATGAGATGCTCCACCCTAACATGTGTCTAAAGTGGTGATAAAATGCACGGAAACAGCCTTGAAGGGGATTCTAACCAGTCTGAATGTCATCAGGCCAATAGAAAGATGGAGGGCCTTCTTGGATGTCCTTACGTCTCCAATCGAGAGAGTGCAGAGGCCAATCATATATTATATATGTCATTATGGTTTCTCATTTATTTCTTCCAGTCATGATGCGCTTTAAGGCTCAACCATATGCCCCACCACCCCATAAGCATCAATGTCCAAAACCTCCGCCAAGATTTCAGTGGGCACCCACTGGGGAAGAGGCAGAACCCCTACGGGCAGCAGAACGAAAAAGGAAGTTCAATAGTTATTCCATCTCATTTGAAGTAAGGGCTCTATTATAAGTTGCTGAAGAAATGCTTAAGCTCTTCATTAGGCGGTGAGATATGACTCGACCCATTAATCAGCGAGGCTCGAATTTCCACCTATCCGAACACTCGACCAACTTGATGGTGGTTCTTTACCTCACCCACCGACAAAAGGAACAAGGTATTCCCAGGAAGCTAAAAGGATGCCACCGAGGTACTGATGTAAGCTCATATAGCTACTGATATTATTGGTAGAGAGCCAGAGGTACTCGTACAAGTGCTACAGCTAGAGGTTATACAAGCAGACAAATACAATCTTACTATCACCCAGACAAAGAAGGTATTCTCTCTAGTATTAGTCAAGGGCAGAGATCAACCTAGTCAACGTATCTCTGCTCAAGCTTGTGTACGGAGGAGGTAAGGCTCTGGTCAAGGGAAAAGCGATGGTAAGGCACATCTGGGAAGGGAAGGGGAATAAGAACAAAGGTAGAGGTGGCGGTTACTGTTGCGGGTGCTTTTACTGTTTCGGATGCGGTTGCTCTTGCTAATAAAGGATTGAAAGACGTACTTTCAAGGTGTTGTGTCCTTTCTTTATGCACTTATCTATCATAGTAGCGACTCCTATACTGAGATAGGTACTTGTATGTAGGTAGTGAGAGAAATAAGTACTTGTACTGATGCAGTATATATATACTATATGGCAGTAATAGTGGTGACCTGAGCTATTAGTAGTGGTTAACTGAGCAGCCTTCCTAGCTAGCTAGCCGTAGGTAGAGATCACTATGAAGCTAGGTAGTGTTAGTGGTAACCTGAACTATGCTAGTAATGAAAGGGAAGGATATAGTAGGAAGGGTAAGGGGCAGTGGGTGGGGGGTGCTTAGCGAATGTACACTGAGCCACTAGATAGGCGTATGACCCAGACTTTGGATCCATTTATCATCTATTGTAGTTGGGAATTAAGTCGGGTCACTTTCACAGTCATATGACCCATACTTTTGATAAAGAAAGAGATGGTCTATTACTCGGGTGGGGGTTATATTGCTTGAGGATGATAGGTCGGGTTCCTAAAGCCAATCAAAATATCCAGTAGAAGGTTATTCCCCGTAAAGTATTAGGTGAGGTAGCTCGCGAGAATCGCTATTGGTGGGGGTGGATGGTTAGATTGCTTGATGGGTTAGTCCCAGTGAAAGTATGTTACCCAAAGTAGAATAGTATAATCCCACCTAACTCTTCTCTCGTCTCGTACCCGTTGCTCACACTCCTGTCCGTATAGTGTAGTTCGGGAAGGGAGGGAAAGAAACGTACCTATGGTTCAATGAGCTATGGTTCTTCCTCTTCGCGTGACTATTGATTGGTTCAGCTTCGCAACCCAGCGTTAAGCGGGCAATGGTTATTCTAGTAGGTATTGGTTGAGCGAGCAACTACCCATGTTCCTATACGTATATCGGCGGATGGTATGCAATTTCCTACTTGATAATGCGGATCGAGTATGTCGTATCTATAAGCCTGGGGGCGTGGCCAAGAAGCGGCAATAGTTCTTTCATCATTCCGGCTGGCTGGTAATGTCATGAGGGTTGAAGCGGCGAAGTCTCCGTTTGCTAGCACATGTTATCCGGTACCCAGCTACCCAGCTTCCAATCCATCAATCAATTTGCCGACTAAGCATCAGTACGATTAGTATTGGGACCGGATCAGCAGAATCAGTACGAGTGGAAGGTCGCTGCTCGCTCATCAGCATCAAATCCTTCCTAGCTCATAGGGAGTTCGCCGGTGCTAGAACATCCCATTACCTACCTGACCTATCAACTCCTCTGTCTCGATCCCGTCCCATCAATTCCCTCCTGTCCCATAGAGAGTTCGCTAGTGCTGGAAGATCCAACCGCACTACTAGTTAATTAATTGCGCTCCGCACGCAAGTTTCCTCCATGTTGTGTCGGTTTCCAGATCCATGAGGGCAGAACTCGTGTATTAGGCATCAACCCCTCGATCTAGAGTCATCAGTACGACAAGGGTGAACCAGATTAGGGCGGCCCGAGTACCTTTGACCTACCCCTGACCCTTCGCCTTGGCTTTCCCCTTATACTCGAGCCCCCATCGACCAATCGTTTGCACTCCACTGTATCTGACCCGATGAAAGCATTGTGGCATGTGCTAAATTTACCTCCCTGAACCAGTCTAGGATCAGTAAAGAGAGCATACCTGCCTGCTAAATTATATGATCCACGAACGCAAGTCCGATAACGGCCTAAAACGCCATTTCCCTGCCCACCTGTAGAACTGCAGCAAGGGTGGGTGGGTTCTTTTTTTAAATCAAAGTATCGATTACCATGCTTTCCCATCAGAATCCGAGCCATCCGTGCCCATCGATCTCAGAGCCATCGCCTCTCCCATCAGCATCAGTGCGATTCCTTTCCCGATCCCGAAATCAGGGGTAACACCTCGTACTGTGCTTCTTTCTAACAAAACCCTGCCTGCGCTGGTTTCCCTAAGTATAAATAAGCATATCAAATATTGATTATACGGCTGTTCGATCGAAGCTCACATACATAATTGAAACCCTCGATATCGGTATTCGGTAGTAGCTCCTTTGGTACTCGATAGCCCCCACCATTTAAGGTACAATTTTGGGTACAATTCGGGTACAAAACCACTACTCCCTCGAAGCCACCCCACTAAGCTTTAGTCCCGGTGAAGCCTCTGAGGAAGGGAAGGGGAGCACTCTTTGAAGGGTAAAGGCACTGGAATGGATGGCACTGAGATGGAGATTGATGGGCACTGGTAAGGATTAGTACAGCTCTTTGTAGGCACTCCTTCCATCCAAATCTCTGAGGCAAGCATATTTCGGTATGTTATGTTCGCCTTTGAGGGATGGATTGACTAATGGACTGAGATTGAGATCAAAGTATTCCCACTTCTTAGCAATACCAGGAAAAAAGTATGAACACTTTCTTACATATATAAGAATCTTGATTTCGGTCACTAGAGATAGATACGAAATAAAAGCATACTCGACATAAATGCATATATTATATACGTCATTATGGTCATTCTGGTCTTTTGATAGCTCGATCTACCTTGTGGCTATTATATATGTCATTACGCTTTAAGGCTCAACCATCCGTACGGGGAGAAGAAAGACTAGTTCGTGTCTCCTTGCACTAGGAAGCGCAAGCCCCTCCGGGACCTCTCCCGGTGGTCGAGCAACTAAAGTTCCTCTCCTCTCGATGGCGGCCCTCTCCTTATCAGTCGAGCCCCTGACGGACCTTATGGTCGAGTACCTAAAGGTCCTATGGTCGAACCCCCTAAAGGGTCCTCTCCTTAACAGTCGAGCCTGCTTACGCATCCTTATCAATCGAGCCCCCTGTCGGGTTGTTGGTTCATTTCGACCAGTGATTCCAGTCATTCATTATATACGTAATTACGTCATTCGAGATATGTCATTGTGCCTTCTCTGCTAAAGCGTAATGACATATATAATGATTAAGCCCACCACCCAATAAGCATCGAGGAAGGTAGGTGTGGGCAGTGTTGGTTCAACGGGTGAACTGTGATACGATGGGTGATATAGTGATGAGGTGAGTCGGGTAGGGAGAATCAAACCTCCGCCTCCTGAAAATGCTATAATAGGACCTTTAGGTGCTCGACTGTTAAGGAGAGGGAGAGGAGGGGAATCTTGAAAAACCTCCGCCAAGCTTGGCCTAACACACCCATCCTTTACCCTTGAGCCTTTGGATCCTAATCTCATTGGAAAGCAAGGTCCCGGAGGGGCTTGCGCTTCCTAGTGCAAGGCAGGCTCAAATCTCCGCCTCGTAAAATGGAAAAATAGGAGGGGAATCTTGAAAAACCTCCGCCACCCCCCACCCAATAAGTAAATTCAATCAATTTTTAGGGATGTATATGGGAGCTAGAGGTCCACGATATGGAAGGCTTCATGGGGAATGACATATATAATATATTCTCGGAATCTCCCTCATTCAGAAACCGATATGAGAGATTGCATTACGCTTTGGTTGACCAGCCCTCGCTTGGTTAATTGACCAGCGCACCTCTCCCTCTTGGTCGAGCACCTAAAGGTCCTCTTTTGCCAACCCTCGTTTTCGACCAGCTTCGAGTGATTTCGTCAAGCCTCGGGTTCAACCAGCAAGCGAGAACAGGCCCCTTGGTTCATCGACCAGCCTTTTGAATTGAGGGGAAGAAATCGATCTATCATTCATGGCATAATAACATATATAATATATGCATTCACGCTCTCTCGATCGAATAGGGTGAGGTACGTGGGAGGAAACGAGCAACTATCTTTTGGGGTAGGGGCCGCAAAAGGGAGGTCCGTCAGGGGCTCGACTGGTAAGGACCTTTAGGTGCTCGACCATAAGGGAGAGGAGAGGAACGAGAAGAACTGTTAAGGCCGCCATCGGTCGCTCACTCATTCCGACCTTAGTGACTTATTTGAGAGGGAAGCATCAAGGAAGAAAACCTTCCTCTCCTTATCAGGCGAGCCCCCTAAAGGGTCCTCGTGGGGCCTAATTATTAGGATGCGCAAGCCCCTCCGGGACCTTTCATTGCCTGAAATGACATATATAATTGGGATCTTAGTCATCAGAGTGAGATCTGATCATTGCCTGAAATGACATATATAATTGGGATCTCATTCATCAGAGTTACATGGGTAATGCAGTAAATCTATTTATGAATTGAAGGAGTCGCCCACCTCCGGACTAGGTGGGGTCAGAGAAATGCGGGCCGCTGCTGGGAAGTCCAACCCTGAACTTATTTTTCTTTCCCTGCCAACGAAAGCAGGGCCATTATTTAGTTCAGTATTTAGTTCAGTTGCTCTAATTGTCTAGTTTGGAGTCATATGCCCACTAATCGCGTAACCGCAACCCCCCGCCGTAGCAACACCTCGATATGTAACAAGAAACCGTTGTACCTATTCATTATAGCACCCATGCGGACATACATCTCCCCACAGGGCATGATCGAGATGATCCAAGGATTCTACTGGGGTGTTGAAAGCATCCTAGTTTCGGAATCCAAGGATCCGAAGGTCAGTATCCCAGATTGCCCGGCCCTCTTGACCTACATTATTGGTCTCAAAAATCCCGTATACACCTTTCAGGATCTAAAGATACTGCTCTTAAAAGAGTTCAGGTCCGTGGTCGTTGGGGGGAAACTGCACTTTATGAAAGTCAAGGGTTGGGGAAAGGTTTGTTCAATGTTTCCCGACCCGGATGTATATCCCGATTCAGATATCTGCCTATGGGGGATGTCACCCGAGGAGTACGAAGCTCGGCGTTATGCCACAAGCAAAAAGGTGGGCTTCCACTTGGCCAAAATGATCATAAGCCGGGCGTTGAGAAGGAAAGAACCCCCTGTCCCCTCAGCAAGGGCTATTGAAGAACCCCCACGTTCCGCAGGATTCCTGGAAGCTTCTGTAGTTCAAGCACCAACTACACTGGAAGAGGAAGACCAGACCATTTCTCTAGGGGATTCCCCTTTACCCGAACCGAACCCAATTAGTAGTAGGCTCAGTCGGCTCCGTGACTATGTGAAGGCGTTGGGAGCACCTTCTCCCTATTCCGTAGCAGAGATCGGGCCGGAGAGGTTCGAGGTGCTCAAGTGGCTCGGATGCAACCTTACCCGCACCTTTGGGGACGAACAACTCCTCTTATTAGGCCGGGTAAAAGGCGAAATCCCGAGATTCTTACAGCTCCTCGAAATGGCACTAAAGGTTTGCTTCGTTCCTCCTCGGCTAAACAACTGGGAAGGGGTCGATAATAGCAGAGAAGTCACCTTTATTTCAGGAATAGGTCACTTTGCATATTCAGACCGGGCAGAAGAGGAGAGCGCGTGTCGGACCAACTTGGTTCGGCTCTTGGATGGGGAGCTGGGTCTGTATGAATGGGGGGCGCGAGGGGAACACGCATTCCGAAATGAGATCAAGACGCCGGTCATCTTGGTACCAGCTTTACCCGAGATACCGGTAACCTTGCGATCAGAGGAGTTTCATTCCCGACTCCGTGTGGTGGAGTGGAAGGACCCCTCCTTGTTCGAGGTTATGCCGGTGGGCAGAATGGCCGCCACGATACTAAATGCCGCAGAAGGTTGCGGCGAGATATCTGGGACGCCTCTCGAGTTTGACAGGGAGTTCTCCACTTTCCAACATATTTCGGCCTTCAGGGAGCCGAGTGTGTAAGCGCGGGTTGCAGGTGACGGTGGCAAGAATGGTGGGGAAGTGATAAGTACCCGACGACAGCCCCCCACCCAATAAGCAAACCCAAACCGGCAACGCGACCAACGCCCCCCCACCCAATAAGTAAATTGAACTGGCAATGGGGCTCGACTGATAAGGAGAGGAACTTTGAGAGAAGCGCTCCCTCGGCGAGGCAACACTCCGTTAGAGCTAATTCCCTCCTAATTGAGGCCTAGGGTGTCGGCCCTATCTCAAACAGATATAGAGACAGACATGTGCTTCGGCTACGCATTGTTCAAAACTTCACTGTATAATGTTCGTTGGTGAAACCAACAATTATTCCTAGTTTTCGCTGAAAGGAGACTGATAAGCCCACCATCGATTTCAGCGAAGTGAAGTCTAGTTTCCTGTCCTACCGGAGGTCTTGCGCTTCCGAGGGCTAGGAAACTAGCAAGAAAAAGAATCTACACAATTAACATATAACAGATCATTATGATTCGTCGTTTTCTATTCCGGGTGGAAGCCTTATCCATAAGGGCTCGACCCTTCCATACTTTTCGCAAGGACGGGGCTAAACCCCCCTGCTTTTTCGCAGAGATCATCATTTATGATCCCCAACCAGTTGAGCTATCAGATATCTTTTTTTGGATAATGAAATATTTCAGAAAACCTTTGGTATTAATCATAGCTAGAAGCAGTGCTAAAGTTACTGGGTATCCGGATAGACCCAAATTTCTGATTGGGTTCAGACCAGAAGAAAGTCTAACTCATGACGACTTCTTTTCGATCATGGATGAATTCGTTCGGAAGCAGTGGTGTACCACAAGCCTTCATACAAAGCCGCCGTTCTTCGACTTGAATCTGCTCTGCGCAGAAATGTCCAAATCAGATATATACGACGCGGTGTGCTGGGGAATAAGTTTCGAGGAGTTTTGTATTCGAAATTTGGCGATCAAGCACAAGCTCTCGCTAAGGAAGGGTGCAAAACTATATTTCCAAAGTGTGAACCTTTCCAAGGAAAATAACCTCCTTGAGGCCAAGGCTGAAAAAGGGGAGGAAAATAACCTCCTTGAGGCCAAGGCTGAAAAAGGGGAGGAAAATAACCTCCTTGAGGCCAAGGCTGAAAAAGAGGACGACCCAAAAAACATAACCTCCGCCCATGAGAATCGCGTCGAGGACCAGCAGGGTGAGCCTGTCGAACTCTCGACAATAGAAGAGGGAAGGGGGAGCAAGTGAGATTTATTAGCTTTCTATGGAGTGACGTAGACGGAAACTTCTGCTTCATCTGTCTCTTAAGGCCCCCAGGTATAGATGGATAGAGCCCGCCTATACCCTGGGGGGGAAGGGAGTGGCGGCGGGCCCTTTCCATCTATTTGGTGAGATCAAGCCTTTACCTGGGCACGTCGCACGTAAAGTCTTGATCAGAGAGGCGGTCGTTTCCTCACCATCGGAATGGTGAGCCCCTACCGGTCCTCTCTCTTAAGTCCTATACTTAAGTTGCCTATAAAGACCCCCGCAGGGTCTGCCGATTAAGGCATCGTCTAAATGGGGAAGACGCCCCCCTCATCGGGGTGGGAAATCCTGGTTCAAATCCAGGTGCTTTATGTGCCCTTTTAGCTTGGCGGAGGTTTGAACATATTTCTCTCCTATTCTTGTCATTTTAGGAGGCGGAGGTTTTGGAATATTGAGCAACGAATGAATGCATAATGACATATATAATGAATGTCACTCTCTCTGGTCTCGAAGTCGAAAATGAATGACGTAATTACGTATATAAAGAATGACTGGAATCACTGGTCGAAATGACATATATAAAGGTGCGAAGCCGCTTGTCCCTCCGGTCCTCCCTTTTCCCACTCATTGAAGGCCAAGCCAAGTGATTCATCTGGAAAGAGGGTATATGGCTCGAATCTGATTGATCGATTCATGGTAGGCACGGGCATTTCGTAAGTGTGAAAGATGCCTCCCTGGCCCCCTACTATATAGCCTGGGCGTGTTAATTCCCTGCGGGGACCAAAAAGCCCGTCATTCTCTCTTGAAAGCCTACCCCTAGCATTCTATCTACCTGAAAGGGAAGCGAGACTCGAAGAGCATGGTATGGGGGATCGACCATAATGACATATGCCCATATCTGCCCTCAATCTCTCATTTTCTCTGGAAGGGAAGGGTGGGTAAATGGTAGGGGGGGTGAGCGGCTTATCGCTGATGGCGGCCCTCACCCATATGAATTGGCGAGTCGATGGCGGCCTTGCCTTTATGGTCGATCGCCCAAAATCGCTGATGGCGGCCCTCACCATATGAATAGTGAGTCGATGGCGGGCCTCCGGGCCTCACCATATGAATAGTGAGTGACTCCGTCCCTGATAAGGCATCCGTCCGATGCATTCTTTCCGATACAGCAGGCATTGAACCTGCTTCACACCGCCGATGGCGGCCTGTGCTAACGCACCCATCAATCACTCAGGACTGAAACTTGTCCGTGATTTCAGTCATTCATTATATACGTAATTACGTAATTAAGTGGTAATTCGAGATATGTCATTACGCATTTCCCCTGCCGAGCAGCCGATGCTGCTTCATATTCGATTCGCGTCATTCGAGACGCTTTAGCAGACAATGCATATATTATATATGTCATTATGCATTTCTTCCATTCATGAATGATATATGTCATTATGCATTTCTTCCATTCATGAATGATATATGTGTAAGACCAGATTCGATCGATAGAGAGTGAATGAATGCATATATTATATATGTAATTATGCGTTTTCACTTTCTTTTGTTTGTCATTTCTTCCAGTCATGAATTATATATGTAATTACGCTTTCTTATCACTTTGAACTAATTACAGAACTAACTACATCTACTAGAACCACATATCTTATTTTATCAACGGACCTTACCTTCAACCCTTCATGCATGCTCGGGTAAGACCTCCGTATCTCTATTACTATGGCAGGCTGGACCATACCTGCTACTTGAGTCTTCCTGGCTTATAGGGTTTTGACTCCATCTCCTAGGATGAAGGGATGAAGGGCTAAAGGTAAGGGTCAAGTTGTTGGATCATCTAATCTGGTGCTTCTAATATCTTAGAAGCAAGCACCCCAGATTAGATTCTAAAAGCTTACCCCTTACCTTGATACCGTAACCCTAGGACGATGGAGGAGTCCCACCCATTCAGTCAGCCTTAAAAGGAGCAATAGCTGTAGGGTACGGCACTATGAAAAGACCTTCCAACCCACCCACCTTCAGAACTAGACCTTTTAGCCCGGATCAACTTCCTTTCAATCTGAAGAGATCAATATCCTTTCTCAAGTTGCCAATTATAGCTGAAATCTGTATAAACAGCTCTGATTGGAAATTGTAACTTCATCCAAATGGAATTGATCAGTTGTCCCTGAAAGGTTTCATAGCTCAACCTTTCCATTAAAAGGATATGCCCATTAATGATATTAAATAATATATTTTTATACCTGCCTATCGGACCATCCACACGTTATATATTTCTTCCTCCCAATTGAACTATCCATTTCCCCAGAAAATCCCTATGAATAGGGGCAACAAAATGAATTTTGTACTCACCAGAAAACCATGCTACTTCGAGAGATCAATAAATTTTTCTAAAACTGAAAGAAAATGAGCTTATGTTGTTTCCTTTTTCGTTTCTGAACAAAACTGATATTGGAAAAGATGCAGTTATCTTGCCTTCCAAGAGTATATAAAAGGAAATTAGTACATCAAAACCTCTCCCATGCCTACCCATGGAAGTAAAGCAAGTGTGAGCTTATGCTTTTTTTGATGCCCCATTGGGTTGTAATAGCGCTGGTTATTTGAAGTGAACTAGACTCGTGCTGAAATCTATTTGCTATTGTTGTGAAAACAGCGACCAGGGTACAATGTTGTTGCAGAATTTATTATTGGGTACTTATTGCCTGGAAAACCAATTGCCAATATCCTTTTCAAGACTTGTGGAAGGATTAGTATAGTACACGCTCTTTCTTTTCTTGCAGACTTGAAGCTTGGGCACTACGTGAAGACTCCTCCATGTTGCATGGATGTTGCTCAGGTGTGGCTCTTATAGTTTTCAGTTTTCACTTCTTCTATAGTGTTCAATCTTATAAAACAATTTATAAACCATAAGTATCATTTCTTCATGGGGTTCAGTTTTTTTATTAACTATATTTGAGTCCAGGGGCTAACTTGTGGATGTACACAGCTTGTGGGCACAACATTTCAGGTACAATCAATCTCTGCATTACATGGTGGATGCTCACAGGTACAGAGAATATTTGTGATGTGAACTCTTTGCCTCCTGACAACTCTTGGACGTGTCCAAAGGACAGAGTAGCCTTTGATGCATTAGTGACATGGGGCCTAGTTGGTCTGAAACGCCTGTGCAGCCCACTTGGGTCGTACAAAAACTTGGTATGGTTATTCCTAGTGGGTGCAATTCTTAGCACAATTTTTGTTTTCTGCACTGGATTTGGTTTTGCAAGGATTGTTGCAACACTTGCCCATGTTATACTCTTCTATGGAAGGTGAGCTTTCTCGTAGCCTTTTATTTGTTTTCCTAATACCATGCCATATTTGATCAACATTATTAGCAGAAATTGCATCAGTTTGATATTGGCATAATAAATTTTGCTTTGCTGGGTTTCTGAATTTGGCAAAATTATATAGGCTGTATATTTGAGATGCAGCGTCCCGGATGCTTTTCTATGGTCACATGGGGCCTAGTTGGTCTGAAACGCCTGCTCAGCCCACTTGGGCCATACAAAAACTTGGTATGGTTATTCCTAGTGGGTGCATTTCTTAGCACAATTTTTGCTCTCCAATGGATTTGGTTTTGCAAGGATTGTTGCAACACTTGCCCATGTTATACTCTTCAATGGAAGGTGAGCTTTCTCGTAACCTTTTATTTGTTTTCCTAATACGATGCCATATTTGATGAACATTATTAGCAGAAATTACATCACTTTTATATTGGCATAATAAATTTTGCTTTGCTGGGTTTCTGAATTTGGCAAAATTATATAGGCTGTATATTAGAGATGCAGGGTCCCAGATGGTTTTCTATGGTCACCAAGCCTGGTAATACCTCAGCTCATGATTCTGAGAGACTTAAAATG
Organism: Pinus tabuliformis; assembly: GCA_031772625.1. Lineage (NCBI taxonomy): Eukaryota > Viridiplantae > Streptophyta > Pinopsida > Pinales > Pinaceae > Pinus > Pinus tabuliformis. The sequence continues at coordinate 743,630,997 of CM062810.1, forward strand.
ACAACAAGAATGATAACAACAAAAACAGCATGAGAAGGAGCCATAGCTTGTGTCATGTGTCTGTAAACAAAAATCGAAAATTTCGACCGATGAACAACAACCAGAAAACAACCAATGATCAGCAGAGAACGAACAGCTAACTCTGCTACAAGCCACAGCCATAGGGGCATTGAACCAAAACAAAAGAAACCTAAAATGGCAACAACAATGATAACAACAAAAACAGCATGAGCAGGAGCCATAGCTTGTGTGTTGTGTCTGTAAACAAAAATCGAAAAGCTTGTTATAATTTTATTTTTAATGATTAATATTCAATATTAATCATTATTAAAATTATAATAATTAAAAACAAATTAAACGAAGTGAATTTACAGACACAACACACAAGCTATGGCTCCTGCTCATGTTGTTTTTGTTGTTATCATTGTTGTTGCCATTTTAGGTTTTTTTTTGTTTTGGTTCGATGCTCCTATGGCTGGGGCTTGTAGCAGAGTTCGCTGTTCGTTCTCTGCTGATCAGTGGTTGTTCGCTGGTTGCTGTTCATCGGTCGAGATTTTCGATTTTTATTTACAGACACATGACACAAGCTATGGCTCGTGCTCATGCTGTTTTTGTTGTTATCATTCTTGTTGCCATTTTAGGTTTTTTGTTTTTGTTTTGGTTCGATGCTCCTATGGCTGTGGCTTATAGAATTCTTAGCTGTTCGCTGTCTGCTGTTCATCGGTCGAGGCAATAGGAGGTTAGATTTAGTTTGCCGACTACTTTTCTTATGACTGAATAGTTTGCCGGCTACATTTCTTAAATAGCTTATATTAATCATAAGGTATAAGTTACTAATTTTGAAAACATATTTATTTGGTTAACAGGGAGATGGCGAAAGCACAGATATGGGATAAAGCTGGCCAAGAGAGTTATCGAGCAATCAAAATGCTTATTACAGAGGTGCTTATTATTTTAAACATGTTTGTATGGATGACATCACTGATTAACCCGTTCTTTTCGAATATGCATGTTACATTTCATCTCTAAAATATAAAAAGGTACATCAACAATGATTCGGCATGGAGTCAAGGTGCAATTACCGAGATTTAGCCTCCATACTAAGCAAGGAGGGCTAGCAAGTCCACCTTGACTCTGATTTGAAGAGATCAATATCTTTTCTCAAGTTGCCAATTCTAGCTGAAATCTGTATAAACAGCTCTGCTTGGAAATTGTAACTTCACCCAAATGGAATTGATCAGTTGTCCCTGAAAGGTTTCATAACTCAACCTTTCCATTAAAAGGATATGCCCATTAATGATATTAAATAATATATTTTTATACCTGCCTATCAGACCATCCACACGTTATATATTTCTTCCTCCCAATTGAACTATCCATTTCCCCAGAAAATCCCTATGAATAGGGGCAACAAAATGAATTTTGTACTCACCAGAAAACCATGCTACTTCCAGAGATCAATAAATTTTTCTAAAACTGAAAGAAAATGAGCTTATGTTGTTTCCTTTTTCGTTTCTGAACAAAACTGATACTGGAAAAGATGCAGTTATCTTGCCTTCCAAGAGTATATAAAAGGAAATTAGTACATCAAAACCTCTCCCATGCCTACCCATGCAAGTAAAGCAAGTGTGAGCTTATGCTTTTTTTGATGCCCCATTGGGTTGTAATAGCTCTGGTTATTTGAAGTGAACTAGACTCGTGCTGAAATCTATTTGCTATTGTTGTGAAAACAACAACCAGGGTACAATGTTGTTGCAGAATTTATTATTGGGTACTTATTGCCTGGAAAACCAATTGCCAATATCCTTTTCAAGACTTGTGGAAGGATTAGTATAGTACACGCTCTTTCTTTTCTTGCAGACTTGAAGCTTGGGCATTACGTGAAGATTCCTCCACGTTGCATGTATGTTGCTCAGGTGTGGCTCTTATAGTTTTCAGTTTTCACTTCTTCTATAGTGTTCAATCTTATAAAACAATTTATAAACCATAAGTATCATTTTTTCATGGGGTTCAGTTTTTTTATTAACTATATTTGAGTCCAGGGGCTAACTTGTGGATGTACACAGCTTGTGGGCACAATAGTTCAGGTACAATCAATCTCTGCATTACATGGTGGATTCTCACAGGTACAGAGAATATTTGTGATGTGAACTCTCTGCCTCCTGACAACTCTTGGACGTGTCCAAAGGATAGAGTAGCCTTTGATGCATTAGTGACATGGGGCCTAGTTGGTCTGAAATGCCTGTGCAGCCCACTTGGGTCGTACAAAAACTTGGTATGGTTATTCCTAGTGGGTGCAATTCTTAGCACAATTTTTGTTTTCTGCACTGGATTTGGTTTTGCAAGGATTGTTGCAACACTTGCCCATGTTATACTCTTCAATGGAAGGTGAGCTTTCTCGTAGCCTTTTATTTGTTTTCCTAATACCATGCCATATTTGATGAACATTATTAGCAGAAATTGCATCAGTTTGATATTGGCATAATAAATTTTGCTTTGCTGGGTTTCTGAATTTGGCAAAATTATATAGGCTGTATATTTGAGATGCAGCGTCCCAGATGCTTTTCTATGGTCACATGGGGCCTAGTTGGTCTGAAACGCCTGCTCAGCCCACTTGGGTCATACAAAAACTTGGTATGGTTAGTCCTAGTGGGTGCATTTCTTAGCACAATTTTTGCTTTCTCCACTGGATTTGGTTTTGCAAGGATTGTTGCAACACTTGCCCATGTTATACTCTTCAATGGAAGGTGAGCTTTCTCGTAACCTTTTATTTGTTTTCCTAATACCATGCCATATTTGATGAACATTATTAGCAGAAATTGCATCACTTTGATATTAGCATAATAAATTTTGCTTTGCTGGGTTTCTGAATTTGGCAAAATTATATAGGCTGTATATTTGAGATGCAGGGTCCGAGATGGTTTTCTATGGTCACAAAGCCTGGTAATTCCTCAGCTCATGATTCTGAGAGACTTAAAATGACAACAAGAATGATAACAACAAAAACAAGATGAGCAGGAGCCATAGCTTGTGTCATGTGTCTGTAAACAAAAATCGAAAATATCGACCGGTGAACAACAACCAGCAAACAACCAATGATCAACAGAGAACGAACAGCTAACTCTGCTACAAGCCGCAGCCATAGGGGCATTGAACCAAAACAAAAGAAACCTAAAATGGCAACAACAATGATAACAACAAAAACAACATGAGCAGGAGCCATAGCTTGTGTGTTGTGTCCGTAAACAAAAATCGAAAAGCTTGTTATAATTTTATTTTTAATGATTAATATTCAATATTAATCATTATTAAAATTATAATAATTAAAAACAAATTAGACGAAGTGAATTTACAGACACAACACACAAGCTATGGCTCCTGCTCATGCTGTTTTTTTTGTTATCATTGTTGTTGCCATTTTAGGTTTTTTTTTTTTTTGGTTCGATGCTCCTATGGCTGCGGCTTGTAGCAGAGTTCGCTGTTCATTCTCTGCTGATCATTGGTTGTTTGCTGGTTGCTGTTCATCGGTCGAGATTTTCGATTTTTTTTTACAGACACATGACACAAGCTATGGCTCGTGATCATGCTGTTTTTGTTGTTATCATTCTTGTTGCCATTTTAGGTTTTTTGTTTTTGTTTTGGTTCGATGCTCCTATGGCTGTGGCTTATAGCATTCTTAGCCGTTCGTTGTCTGCTGTTCATTAGTTGTTCGTTGTCTGCTGTTCATCGGTCGAGGCAATAAGAGGTTAGATTTAGTTTGCCGACTACTTTTCTTATGACTGAACAGTTTGGCAGCTACATTTCTTAAATAGCTTATATTAATCATAAGCTATAAGTTACTAATTTTGAAAACATCTTTATTTGGTTAACAGGGAGATGGCAAAAGCGCAGATATGGGATAAAGCTGGCCAAGAGAGTTATCGAGCAATCAAAATGCTTATTACAGAGGTGCTTATTATTTTAAACATGCTTGTATGGATATCATCACTGATTAACCCTTTCTTTTGGAATATGCATGTTACATTTCATCTCTAAAATATAAAAAGGTACATCAACAATGATTCGGCATGGAGTCAGGGTGCAATTACCCAGATTTAGCCTCCATACTAAGCAAGGAGGGCTAGCAAGTCCACCTTGACTCTGATTTGAAGAGATCAATATCTTTTCTCAAGTTGCCAATTCTAGTTTAAATCTGTATAAACAGCTCTGATTGGAAATTGTAACTTCACCCAAATGGAATTGATCAGTTGTCCCTGAAAGGTTTCATAACTCAACCTTTCCATTAAAAGGATATGCCCATTAATGATATTAAATAATATATTTTTATACCTGCCTATCAGACCATCCACACGTTATATATTTCTTCCTCCCAATTGAACTATCCATTTCCCCAGAAAATCCCTATGAATAGGGGCAAAAAAATGAATTTTGTACTCACCAGAAAACCATGCTACTTCGAGAGATCAATAAATTTTTCTAAAACTGAAAGAAAATGAGCTTATGTTGTTTCCTTTTTCGTTTCTGAACAAAACTGATACTGGAAAAGATGCAGTTATCTTGCCTTCCAAGAGTATATAAAAGGAAATTAGTACATCAAAACCTCTCCCATGCCTACCCATGCAAGTAAAGCAAGTGTGAGCTCATGCTTTTTTTGATGCCCCATTGGGTTGTAATAGAGCTGGTTATTTGAAGTGAACTAGACTCGTGCTGAAATTTATTTGCTATTGTTGTGAAAACAACAACCAGGTTACAATGTTGTTGCAGAATTTATTATTGGGTACTTATTGCCTGGAAAACCAATTGCCAATATCCTTTTCAAGACTTGTGGAAGGATTAGTATAGTACACGCTCTTTCTTTTCTTGCAGACTTGAAGCTTGGGCACTATGTGAAGATTCCTCCATGTTGCATGTATGTTGCTCAAGTGTGGCTCTTATAGTTTTCAGTTTTCACTTCTTCTATAGTGTTCAATCTTATAAAACAATTTATAAACCATAAGTATCATTTTTTCATGGGGTTCAGTTTTTTTATTAACTATATTTGAGTCCATGGGCTAACTTGTGGATGTATACAGCTTGTGGGCACAATAGTTCAGGTACAATCAATCTCTGCATTACATGGTGGATGCTCACAGGTACAGAGAATATTTGTGATGTGAACTCTCTGCCTCTTGACAACTCTTGGACGTGTCCAAAGGACAGAGTAGCCTTTGATGCATTAGTGACATGGGGCCTAGTTGGTCTGAAACGCCTGTTCAACCCACTTGGGTCGTACAAAAACTTGGTATGGTTATTCCTAGTGGGTGCAATTCTTAGCACAATTTTTGTTTTCTGCACTGGATTTGGTTTTGCAAGGATTGTTGCAACACTTGCCCATGTTATACTCTTCAATGGAAGGTGAGCTTTCTCGTAGCATTTTATTTGTTTTCCTAATACCATGCCATATTTGATGAACATTATTAGCAGAAATTGCATCAGTTTGATATTGGCATAATAAATTTTGCTTTGCTGGGTTTCTGAATTTGGCAAAATTATATAGGCTGTATATTTGAGATTCAGCGTCCCGGATGCTTTTCTATGGTCACATGGGGCCTAGTTGGTCTGAAACGCTTGCTCAACCCACTTGGGTCATACAAAAACTTGGTATGGTTATTCCTAGTGGGTGCATTTCTTAGCACAATTTTTGCTTTCTCCACTGGATTTGGTTTTGCAAGGATTGTTGCAACACTTGCCCATGTTATACTCTTCAATGGAAGGTGAGCTTTCTCGTAACCTTTTATTTGTTTTCCTAATACGATGCCATATTTGATGAACATTATTAGCATAAATTGCATCACTTTGATATTGGCATAATAAATTTTGCTTTGTTGGGTTTCTGAATTTCGCAAAATTATATAGGCTGTATATTTGAGATGCAGGGTCTCAGATGGTTTTCTATGGTCACCATGCCTGGTAATACCTCAGCTCATGATTCTGAGAGACTTAAAATGACAACAATAATGATAACAACAAAAAAAACATGAGCAGGAGCCATAGCTTGTGTCATGTGTCTGTAAACAAAAATCGAAAATTTCGACCGATGAACAACAACCAGCAAACAACCAATGATCAACAGAGAACGAACAACTAACTCTGCTACAAGCCGCAGCCATAGTGGCATTGAACCAAAACAAAAGAAACCTAAAATGGCAACAACAATGATAATAACAAAAACAACATGAGCAGGAGCCATAGCCTGTGTGTTGTGTCTGTAAACAAAAATCGAAAAGCTTGTTATAATTTTATTTTTAATGATTAATATTCAATATTAATCATTATTAAAATTTTAATAATTAAAAACAAATTAAACGAAGTGAATTTACAGACACAACACACAAGCTATGGCTCTTGCTCATGCTGTTTTTGTTGTTATCATTGTTGTTGCCATTTTAGGTTTTTTTTTGTTTTGGTTCGATGCTCCTATGGCTGCGGCTTGTGGCAGAGTTCACTGTTCGTTCTCTGTTGATCATTGGTTGTTTGCTGGTTGCTGTTCATCGGTCGAGATTTTCGATTTTTATTTACAGACACATGACACAAGCTATGGCTCCTGCTCATGCTGTTTTTGTTGTTATCATTCTTGTTGCCATTTTAGGTTTTTTGTTTTTGTTTTGGTTCGATGCTCCTATGGCTGTGGCTTATAGCATTCTTAGCTGTTCGCTGTCTGCTGTTCATTGGTTGTTCGTTGTCTGCTGTTCATCGGTCGAGGCAATAGAAGGTTAGATTTAGTTTGCCGGCTACTTTTCTTATGACTGAACAGTTTGCCGGCTACGTTTCTTAAATAGCTTATATTAATCATAAGCTATAAGTTACTAATTTTGAAAACATCTTTATTTGGTTAACAGGGAGATGGCAAAAGCACAAATATGGGATAAAGCTGGGCAAGAGAGTTATCGAGCAATCAAAATGCTTATTACAGAGGTGCTTATTATTTGTGAGCTATTAGTTAGACAGCCACAGATGATTAGTGAGCTATCAACGAGAAGCTAGAGTGTTTTTAGAAGAAATCATTTCAAACAAGTGGGTTTTGAAGTTCATTCCCTTGTAATTTGAATTTATAGTACACCAATTATACAAAAATGTCATTTAACTCAAACAAGTGGGTTTTGAAGTTCATTCCCTCGTAATTTGAATTTATAGTACACCAATTATACAACAATGTCATTTAACTCTCCTACGTTTTGGAGTTTTTCATTGGAATTTGGTGAAATAGTTTTTGGTTAATCATGATTTTTCGTTGTTTAAAATGTGTTTTTGAATGCATAAATATATTTAGTGCTATGAAAAACCCCAGAGGCACTTGGATTGTGCAGACTTACAGCAAAAACTTGTAATTCCAACAATTTTCTATCAAATTTTAGACAAATTTTATTAGAAAATATATTTTAAAAACTTCCAAAACCTTAAATATTTAAACTAGATTTAGACTGGAAATACTAAAGTTTATTAAAAAAACTCGAAAATACTATCCTTTCCCACACCTATACTAAACCTGTAGTTCAACATTTAGACTAACTATGCTATCCTTTCCTAACCTATAATAACATATGTAAGTTAGGTGCTATCTTAACTCAAGTGAAAATCAAAGTTTCGTAAATGTTCGAGTCATTGAAATGTTATATCATGAAAGATTGAAAGAATTACAATATCAGGGAAGTAATGATAGCAAGGCATAAAAGATACTTACTGCGTCATGGAAAGCATTGAGGAAAAGATGATTCCAATTCCAATGATGTTTACAAATTGATTATGATTAATATGGAAATCTTGAAAGGAATTTTTAGGTGAGTGGCATTCATAGTCATGATGATTAATTTGAAGTCTTGAAATGATGATGGCTGAAAGTGGTTTGGTTTTTTATTTGCATTATTATTTTCTTTGTTACGCATGATGATGTGTTGTAAAGTGATTCTTTATTTGCATTATTATCAACTTTGTAATTCATGATGATGCATTGTAAATATTTTGCTGATTTGAAAATTGTTTAAGTGATGCATGATATGTATTTTTTATAATCAATTTTTGCTATGGGATTGATATCCTCAACCTATGGTTAATGAATGATCTGGCTTTATACAAGTCAGGTTATCATCAAATATAAAGTTATTGCAAGAAACTTTTAATTAATTTTTCTCTAATACCTCACTTTACAAGTTGTGACTAAAAAAATGATTTTTTTTGAAGTCAGCTAACTCAACTGTTTTTTTATGAACTAAAATTGATTTTTTTTGTGACTTCTTTCAATATATTTGAATTGGTGAGTTAGAGTTGAAATATTCTAGAAAATACACTAACCCACTTTCAATTTGGTTTCATTTTCAAAATCAAAATATAGATAGTTGTAAATAATCTTGTACATTTTCCTTAATGAGAATTAGCTTGGCAGGACATCTTCTTCATGTCCAATATATCATCTCAATAGGGGCGGGGAATTGAACCGATGACTTCACATAGAGCACTCAATCATCGTCTATCTAAGACCCTGTGAACGCCATTTATGTTTATTTTATATGTAATAAATGAGATGCACTGAATCTAATATGCAAATTATAGATTGGTTTCCATGATGATTGATAAATACTTCACAATCACTGGACGGGGGGTGAATCAGTAATTGTGCTTTTATTATTATTTAGCTCAACTTAATTCCCATTTTCAAATATTTCTTTTGCAACTAATGGCTTATGCATATGTTCAACTATTAATTGTTTCTTTAGCAGTTACTAGAGTGAGACATTTGCATATATACATTTTTAAAATTCAAAAGCATTCACACAAATGAGTCATTCAACAAGCAACACATGAAGACACTAAAAGTGATGTGAAAGCAAGCTCATACTTCCCTATTAATCAGATTTTCTGTAGACTCCAACTTATAGGTGGTTGCTACCTCAATTCTTTTGCAAGCTTCAACTCTCACAAATTTTCTACATGCCACAACCCATAGGAGGTTCCTACTTCAATAGGCTACAATTTGTTCTTTATCAAGCTACCACTTGAAAGGAGACTACAATCCCCCAATCAGATTACAAATCATATTTTTTTTTTCATGTATATAATTGTATAGATATTTAAGTAGTTTATCTAAATCTTAGTGTTTGAATATTTTGAGTAAGTATAAAAGTTATACATCTTTCACACTTAAAACTGGAAATATATTTATTTTTCTATACTACTTTTTTTTTGGGAAATTCATAAATCTGGTATGGAACATTTTGAATAAGTATAAAAATTATACATCTTCCACACTTAAAACTAGAAATATATATATTTTCTATATATATATATATATATTAAATTGATATAAAATTGAGCTATTTCACATTAAAATCTAAATATTTTACTTGTAGTTGAGTGTGAGATTAAAATATTTTTATATCTTCGAAGTTGTAATGTAATTTAAAATAATCAAATAAGTATATTTATTTTTGTTTTTAATTATAATTGACATTATTTTTTTATTTAGAAAATATTTCATTTTCGTTAATTTTTTTTTTACTTTTAATTATTTTTATTTTTACCATTTTTTCAAGTTAATATAAAATTATGTCATTTCACAAGAATATGGAATATGTCATATACCTACCTAATCACATAAATCTTACCCTATAATTTTTTTACATTCATGGCAAACCTTGTTTTTAACTTCAAACTATAAATATCGATTAAATGTCATATATACTATTTTGTGAGACAACAGAGATTATTTTCGGTTGACAGAAAAACTCTCCTGCGGATGATTTGGCAATGGCATTTAACGCTGGGTACCCACACCCCTTTGCCATTCAGATGCCTGCGCTCTCAGCTCTTAACAGCTGGCTTGGTATTTACTTTTCACCGGCTCTGTGATGTGATGGGGTATGGGCTGGTGTACACTCTTTACTCTGTGCTCCTCGAGCTACTCCATTCATCAACGGTGAGGATTATTCATCGCCCATCTGAACGCTGTGCTGGGTTCAATGATTTCAATACTCGTTTATCCGACAGTGTGGAGACTCTGTCCATTTGCACTGGTGTTTATTTCAGCTCCGCCTCTTCTCCTTCGCGCTGAATGGATTAGAAGGTCTATGGGCATACCTCCGAGCTCAAAGGCTGTAGTCGACCTGGTTCTTGCAGCTGTAAGAGTTCTGATAAGGGTTTATCATTTGCAGAATCCTAAGTACTCGAATTCCTTTCTCTCTGGGTATCTTTATATTTTTGTTTTTCAAGACTCTAACAAATCATTGTTTTCCTTTGTTCATCGGTCGAGGGAATATGTTAGCGGCCTCGAGATGTTACAAAGGGTCGTGGACGAAGCTCTTTAGGTCCTACCCTTCAGCGCTGGCTACCGGGTAAGCATATTTGCAAGTTCTGGGTCATTTGAGGTCAAGGGGTTCTTCCAATTTAGAGCCATCCGACCCAAGTTTTTCTGTTTTCTACTTAAATATTTCAGATTTGGTTGTGAATGCTATAATGCCCGTCAGGGTTTTTCTGCGGCTCTTTCTAGGGTTAATGGGGTTTGAATCCTGGTTAATACTCTGGTCGATAGCCTTGACCTCCAGACCTTTATGCGCTCGGGCCTGTTCATTTGTTTTGCTGAGAACGTGTTTAATTTACCATTGTAAAGAAGTACTATTATGGTTATAACTTCTGGGTTGAGCCCACTGTAGGATTTCTCCAGTTTCTTATTGAGCTAAAGACATACTCGTATTTTCCTTTTTCTGATATGGATCCTGGGTCCACTGTATATGGTAAATTTTAATAAGCATGCAGAGTCATGCCAGAACTCTTAAGGCTTCTTTCTTTGATGGTTATGTTTTGTATTTTCTTCAGGAATTTTAGATTATAAAAATTGTTCTAAAGTTTACTGAATATTTAAGTTCAAGGTTTTCGATTCCAAAGAAATACTTTTGTATATGTTCTGCGCGCTTTTATGAGACTCTGAGTACGCAGTCTCTGGCTCGGACATTTATGGTTTAAGATTAAGAGATCTTGTGACTGAGGCATATAAATTTTAAGTCTAATCTCTTATGGGTATTTGCTGTTTCCCTTGAGCGTGTAGCATTTACTTATCGTTCTGTGTCATTAATTTGCTACACAGTGCTCTGGGTATGTGTTTTTTTTTAACTGTTATCATGATTCGCGACACTATCGAATTTTAGATTGGTTACATGCATGTAAAGATACCGGTTTGGTTTTGGGTTTGAGATACATGCGGGTCTGCTTGTCTCTCTGAGTTTCTTTTGGGAACCATCATAATTACCTCTTCGGTGTTAGTGTTCCGAGAGTTTGAAAATTCCCTCTAGATTTTCCTGCATTTTTCGTGTTTTGTACATTTAAAGAAAGTGCTCTCGTATGGCCATTCTGTTAATTAACTATATTGTTTCTTATCCTCTACAAGAACAGTTTCATGTTAAACCTGAGTCTGCTATTTTTTTTTGAATTCTACAAATAGTTTATTGTCAGATAATAACAGACTTCTCATGCAATTATTTCCAGTTCAAAATAAAAAGCCAGAATTACTTTTACATAGAACTACTATCTCAAATATTTGTAAAGATATACGAGAGAGGACACCCATCTTATGATGATTCTCAAAACATATGGATAATTGCTGGCCAGCTTCCAGAGAATTTGAGATTATTATTATATCACAACAAAATGGTTTCCTCAAAGAGTTCCGTCGTCTTTGGTGAATTGAGAATTGTGGGCTTCAATATCAGAGATGGCACGTCCTTTGTAATACCGTTGCCAGAATTGACTACGTTTTTGGCCAATGTCCCACGTTTTTAGCCTGCGGAGGGCTACTACTTGTGGGATCCATCCACATCCACGTTCAAGTTGAGCGGGAAGTTGAAGTGCAAGATGAGTCTGAGGTTGAAGATAAAGATAAAGATGACAGGAGAACGCCGGCTTGTTCCTCCAATTCCTCTCCTTCATCATGCTGGGAGGAGATTACCAGGATACCTTCATCAATTCTGGCGAAAATAAAGAAGAGGTCTCATATCCCATGGTCTCAACGCTGGTATTTTCTATGCGTAAGAGCAGGGGATCATGTGGCTTTCTTTGATGATCAGACATATTGGTACTACAGATTTCAGATCTAGATAAGGAATTTGTGTTATGCACAAATGCTTGCAAGAAAAGGCTTGGTGGAGTCCTTATGAAGGATGGACAGGTGGTATGTTATGAGTCTCGAAAACTAAACGAGCACGAGTAGAACTACCTGACGCATGATTTTGAGCTGGCAACGATTATACATGAACTGAAGATATGGAGGCATTATCTTCTTGGCAAGCAATTTGTGCTTATGAGTGATTACATTTGGTTGAGGTATTTGTTTGATCAGGTAAATCTGAATGCCAAACAGGCTAAATGGTTAACCATGATCAACAAGTTTGATTTCGAGATCAGGTACATCAAAGGTAAGGAAAACAGGGTGGTAGATGTTCACAGTAAATGGATAAAGGTGAATCACATAGTAGCTATGGGTTCTTATGGGACAGATTTACAGGATAGGAACTTGGAGGCAGGACAACAAGATGTTAGATATATGGAGATTGTGCATAGGTTGTAGTAGAGTACAGGTATAGGTACATGTATAGGTGGTGGTATAGGTACAGGTATAGGTGATGGTACAGGTATAGGTATCGATACAGGTGATGGTACAAGTACATGTACATGTATAGGTAGTGGTACAGGTATAGGTGGATGTGCGCAGAACTTGGACTATTGTATTACAATAGATGGATTGGTTAGTTTATGAGACATGATATATGTGCCAGATGACAACGATCTCAAGAAGGTGATCTTGAGGGAGTTTCATGCGAAACCATATTCAGGTCACCCGGGTTACCAAAAGACACTGACAATGGTGAAGAAGCATTATTATTGGCCGAATTTGAAGAGGGATGTAGGAGAGTTTATTGCAAGATGCTTTGACTATCAGCGAGGGAAGGTAGAGTGTAAACATCCAAGTGGACTGCTACATCCGATTTTGATTCCAGAATGGAAATGGGAGGTCATTTCCATGGACTTCATCACAAGGTTGCCGAAGATAGTAAATCAACATGATTCCATCATGGTCATTATGGACTGGTTAACAAAGGTTGCACACTTCATTCTGGTGAAGTCTACGTACTTAGCTAGCGATGTGGCATAGGTGTTAATGAGAGATGTGATTAGACTACATGGTGTTCCGAAGAAGATTGTGTCAGATAGGGATGAGAAGTTCACTTCCAATTTATGGAAGGAGTTATTTGTAGGTTTGGGCACAGAGTTGGCCTTCATCACAACTTATCATCCACAGATAGATGGACCAACAAAGAGGGTCAATAGGATATCGGAGGACATGTTGAGGATGTATATGATGCATCAACAGAGGAAGTGGGAAGAGTATATCCCTTTGGTAGAGGCCGCATACAACATTGGTTATCAAGAGTCACTAAGGATGAGTCCTTTTGAGGCATTATATGGGCAGATTTGCAACACTCCTATCAATTGGAGTGATCCGGTTAACAGAGTATTGACTAGACCAGATATTTTGGCAAACATGGAACAAGAAAGCAGGTAATCAAGAAGAATTTAAAGGTAACACAGGATAGTTAAAAGAGTTACGCAAATACAAACATATTGTTCAAGGAGTTTTATGTTGGGGAACAAGTGTACTTGCACATCAAACCGAAGAAGAGCTCCTTGCGGATTGGCTCATGTGCCACGTTGGCACCATGGTTTTGTGGATCCTTCAACATTATTGAGAAGATTGGGCTAGTAGACTGTCCAATTGCACTGCCTCCAACAATGAAAATCCATTTTTTTTCCATGTCTCATTGCTTAAGAAGTATGTTAAAGATGTTGATCATGTAATTGACTGGTCTGTTCCAGTTGGAGCCTCAATGTATATTGCAGAAATAGGTGCTCATGCTACGAAACTAAGAAATCGAGCAAGTTAAAGTTAAATGGAAGAACTTTGGTCCCGATGAAACAACATGGGAGATGACAGATTAGATGCGGGCTATCTATCCTTCCTTGTTTTCCGGTTGAGACAAAGCAACTTGACATGGTGGTTTGGTATTTGCGTATGGTGGTTTGGTATTTTCTTTATGGTGTTTGGTATATGCTTTATGGTGGTTTGGTATTTTCTTTATGGTGGTTGATATATGCTATATGATGGCTTGATATATACTATATACTATATGATATTTTGATATATGTTTAGATATGGTGTTTAGTATATGTTTCAATAGGAACACCTATGTATGGATGTAAATATTGTAAAGAGCTATGTTATAAAGATCCACTATGAAGTATGGGTGTCATGCTATTATGATATCATGTGGTTATGTTATCATGGTGTTATGATGTTATATGAGTTGGCACAAAGAAGGATGATAATTGTAAATACCATAATGCGCTGTGTTATAAAGCTGCACTATGAGGTATGTAGTCATGTTATGATGTTTTTCTCTTGAGCAGATATTTAATTGTAAATATTGCATCGCGCTGTGTGATAAAGCTCCATGAGAAATATGTCTTATTTCAGTAGGTTTCTGAGGTATATGTGTGGTTGAACACCGAGGATGGTGTCCCCGAAGGGGGAGTGTTCTATAACAGACCTGGTGAAAATTCCATGTAATAAAAGTTAAAAACAATAACCACGGATGAATAGAACACTTATGCCAAGCTAAAGTTTGGGCAAGACATCCTAGGGGTTGTTCATTTGGTTGTTTATGGCTAAGGGAATTGGAAAAGGAAATGGTTAAGGCTTTGGAAAGGAAAAATGGAATTTTTGGTATATTTATTTATGAAATAATTGAAATTAGAAGAAAAAGGAGGTGAAAGGTCGTGAGTTGGATGTGAGGATGTGAATGAAGGGAAATAATGGAAAATGAAGAAACTAGAGGCCTCATCCATAAAAAATCTTTTGAGGATCAGTTGGTAACCTTTTGTTAGTTCAACGTTGGAGTTTTCTATCATACTTGGATACATTGAGCAAGAAGCGAAGGAAGAGCAGGAAAGTGCAAGAAGGCATCGACATCAACAACTATGTCAATTTTTCTTGCAGGTATCAAGTTGCATGTATGATTTCTTCACTAGTTTTGGCATGCATGGAATACACATGCAGTTTCTTAGTTGTGATTTGTTATTGGCATGGAGGATTTCCTGGATAGCCATGGTGATTTTGGGTTTACTTTCATTGTTTGTTTTTGTTTGGTTCTCATGTTTCCCAGCCCAGGTTCAGTTATTAGTCTTGGAAACCTTGGTTGAAAAAATGCTCTAAAAGCCTTGTAACAACTTAGGCTGAGTTACAAGTCCTTGAAGCCTTGGCTGGAAAAACGCTCTCGAAGCCCTATATAAGACATGGGTTGAGTTACTAGTTTTGGAAGCCTTGGTTGGCCAAATGCTCTAGAAGACCTGGAAGGCTTGGATGGAGACCAATCAGATGATGGTTTTGTGATTTCCAACCGTGAGGTGGAATCAGTGTGTAATGGGTTGAGGTGGATGGCCTATGGAAGCCGTGGATGAGTTTTTATTGATGTGTTCTATGAGATCCCATGTTCATGCTCAGAATATTGCATGGGGATGAATGGATGAAGAGAGATTTGGCTCAACCATTCTACTATCTGGTGGAAAACAGTAATCCCATCTCTGTTTGGTTTATTGCATTCATTATTGAATTTGTTTTTCCTTTATTTTCATGTGTCAAGGTACATATGTATATATGGATTTTGATGGATGATATGTTTATTGTATTTTTGTTCCTATTATGCTGGTTATATGCATATTTCATGACAACAACTATGTACGACTATCAACATGTTTTTACTTGTATATGAATGGATAATGTGTCTATGACCTAATAGATCATAGTGCAACAAATGGAATGAGGGAACCATGGTTTATAGCGATTCTCAGATAAGTATGAGATTCCTACACTTGTTTACACCTGTAAGTAACATGTTGACAATATGTTTGATAAAATGCCTATCATGGCTAGTAGGGGTCTGGTTAAGGCCTTGAAAAAATATTTACCTTTTCATCATTGTTTCCTGGTACTTTACTTGATTCTGAGCTTTTATTCCATTCTCAGTAGTGGTCTGGCCTTTAGGACTTAAAAAGTGCCTTAATTCCCAGGGTCGATGGCACATAACTGGCAAGTTTGGTCCATAGTCGCTGGCAGTGAGGCCTATGAGAGCCACTTTGGGTTTTTGGTCACTCCCTTGCCCATAACATGAGAGCGACTATGGCCTAAGAGACCTAAAACAATAGTGGGACCCAAGGACAAGCTATCTGAGTGGCTGACTTGTCTCCTTAGGGTTCTGTTGATGATGTTGGATAACTGTGTGTGATGTTTTGTCATTTCCAATTCCTTGAGGCCAAATAGTAGGTCAAATATGATCACAATAGCCTCTTGTATCATGTTTATCAGATTGGCATGGTTACTTTGGCTAGGCTTGAGAGGAGGGTGTTGCATTCATCATTTGTTAATCTTTAACCAGTGCATCATTACTTTATTAAAACATGTATTAAGTAGAAACTATGAGTATTAATAAAATAAAGATCATCAACATGTAAGAAACACATCATCACACATGAACACCAATATTCTAGGTGGAAGCCCAATGTGAGAAAAACCATCGTTTTTGTCGTCTCTATATTATTTTAAAAATAAAATAATATTGTACTGGTACATACTTTAAATAGTACAAAGTCTCCTAGCTGTTGAAGGCTACAACCTTCTCTCATTTTCCATCTCCTACTAGAAGGGAGCTACAACCCCTTTTTGAAGACTGCTATCCTCGGCTCTTTATGGATCACTTTTCAAAATGTTTCAAATAAGATCCATAGTCAACTATTCTGAAATCAATTACTAAAATAATGAACCAATCGAATCATGAAATCAATTGTTGCAACTAAATAAAACTAGAACATATCATGCCAATGCATAGCCACTCATCAATATACCAAGCCAAACATTGTTTCCCAAGAAAAAACCAATTTCTTCCACTGCAAACCCTGATCAAGCATACATTAGATTCCATACGCTACTTTTCTTAATCATACCTGTGTATGTACATGCTTCTCTTGAAGAATACCCACATATAGATCTCAAAAAAATTGATACTTGTATCAAAATCATTGACACAGTGAAACAATCACTATATCACATACTAAACCCATCACAGATCATAGAACCAAATACAAATCAATATACAGTAGCATCACCACTTAGTTAACATTCCATAATTATTTCAACCCAATTAGTACTATCAAAAACAAAACATTATGAGAGATATATCATTAACAAACAACAACAAACATATATGGCTTGATCAACCATCATTAATGGTTCATACTTCAAAACCCTAGCAGCTGTACGCGAGTTTTATAAAAAACACCTCTGTGTGTACGCATTTTTAACAATTCATAGCTATGTACAAATTATAAAATTTTGCAGAATATATATGTGACCCCCTAAAGTAGATCAGTGTATGTACATGACCTTTTTTAAGAAAACATGTGTATAGATTTGCAAATATTGAATCATTCCTTCACTGCAAACATAAAAAATATTTCGCAACCCTTATTGTCAGATGTTCATGTCATAATATCATTACCATCACATAGTTATAATTTTTAGTCATAATCCTAAAGGATCAAGAAATCATGTTTATTAGTCACTACAATGGTTTCAGATCTATCAAATCTGAACCTCCGTCATTCTCCTTGGTGCACAGTTTTTTCATATCAAATCATTCATTAATAACTCATAACTTGCAAACATAGCAGTTTGAAGTCGATCTCCTTGTATAGCTTAGGCCTTAGCCAATACCTTAGGCCAGTTCCATAGTAATAGCGATGATGTTTTTTTTATGGGAGCAAATATTCATTGTCGCGCTCATTACTATGGGCCAATACCATGGTAAAACCCCCTAGTATTGATAATACAATGGTGCGGAAATCGTACATGACTTTCCTTCACCATACTAGCATATGCATACATTTTTTGTTCACACGACCCGTGTATATTTTCCTACGCACTACCTTTATCATTCTTTAGTCTCTGAACTGATATTACTTTTTCCAATCTCTTTGCCACATTTGTACTAGCCTATATACTCATCCTGCTACCATCATGTTGACATTTTTATCAGGTAGGTTTTGATCAAGGACAACACATTTGTCATAATGCCAACAATATTCCCCTTTGGACTTGATGGTCACCACTTTGGTGTTTGGTTACCCCTACATGTAAATACCTATAAACACATTTGTAGACATGCCAAGATTCTTTCCCAAGTCACCAAACATTCTCCAAACACCAAGCTTCTCTTTCCCATTGACATCAAGGACAAAGGGTTGACCAATGCTCAATGAAGACATCGTTTTCCTTTTCGAGAGATGAGTATTGTAGATTTGACGCTGCTGAATATGAGCACTAACCATGCTCCCCCTGAGCATATGATGAAACTTCTAGACGATATACAAAGAAGTACATGATGCTATGGCCCAACCAAATATGGTTTTTCCTATCATCAAGGAATAATGATCACATCAATCAACCAACATAGTGGGGTTACATATTTGACTCAATATTTCATCAAGTTCCCAAAACAATGGTATTACATACATAATTGACTTGACTCCAACAGTCTAAACATAACTAAATATTACAATTTTACATCATGGGTCTTTATATGACCTTTACATCAAGATACAAATATGACATTTATAACTGAAACAAAAGACCTCAATAGAGAGGTAGCAAGACCATGATATCCAACAACAACCATCATTCACCATATAATAATTTTTAATACGAGAGTTTGATAGCAACAATATGATCATGATTATGCAACAGGGAATGCTTAAGAAGTCATAATAGACTATTAGAAATATAGCGAATTATCCCCGTGAACCTGTGCCCGCTGTTCACTGTCAGGAATGATCATGTTCACAGTGAAGTCGTCAAAAAAACTTCATCAATCAATAATTATACCATCGAAGCATTAATGTCATAAAACAACCATCATAAGGCAATATTACTTCTAAGTTTCATTTGAGCCACAATAGATTGTAACCATTCAACATGAACGATATGTCAGAATAATTAACAAAGTGATGAGGCAGATACCACTCCTAGTTTCTCTCTGAGATATTCAAAGGGATCACGTGGAAGTGGATTTGTAAATATATTCACAAATTGTTCCTTTGAGGGAACATATTCTAGTTTGATCTTTTGTTCAAGCACTTATTCTCTTAGAAGGTGACATTTGATTCGAATATGCTTGGTTTTTTAGTGCATGATAAGATTTTTAGAAATACTTATCGCAGTAGTATTATCACATAGAATAGGTATAGGTTGAGAACAAGTGATTCGAATGTCTTGCAATGTTTGCGTTATCCATATAAGTGATTTGAAAGAGCTCTAGTTTCTACATAAGGGCCAGTGGATGAAAACTTCGATTTGCAGGCTACTCACAGTATCCAAGGCCATCAATGGAAGTAAATCCTGACCCTCTTAACTCCTTTGGTTCTCTAAAACCTTGCTAAACCTTTCTCTGATACCACTTGTTATTCAGAGGCAAAGATAAACATGCAAACACATGAAAAATAGGTACACAAGTTTTTGATTGGATAAAGAATTTCTATTCATTAATTATTCCCTTATATACATCCACTAAGTTTATGATATTCTCTCTTCTTATTTCATATTACAATGACCCAACCATGAGTATATAAGCACTAAACTTTATGAATGTTGAATTATGCAAACTCTAACTTTCGTTTCCTCATGCAAACTATGACTTGTTGCTTTAACTAAGGTTTTCTAACGATCAACATTTTTCTTTTCCTTAACTTATCTTTTCTTGACAAGGCATTAACTTTTTAACTCTAACTCACTTGACTTCTAATATTAGACTTAACGTAAGTCCTCATACATTGCGTGCATATGAGAGTACTTACTATTTCTATCAAGTGAAAGGATTTTGATCTATGACAAAGTTGTCATCAATGAAATTAAATCAAATAGGAAATTTGGGGATAGTTTTTTATAATTTGTGTCTTATAATTTTTAAATTGATATACGAGACTAGAGTTCACTTGGTTGTAAGGCATTTGAATATTTGACAACTATTGGGCTAATTGGGTTGTTGATTGTATAAGATTAGTTTCATTCATATCATTTGCATATTGGTTATGTTAAGGAATAATTGTATAGAATGATTATCTCCATACTTCAATAGGTGTTAAAATTATGAATTTTAATAATCATGAAATATTAAAAGTGAGGTATAGTATGGAATAACGTAGTTTCAGATTGAGAAACTCGATGAGATGAAATGAGTCACATTGCACCACAAACCTATAATGATGGGCCTTTAGGTGCACTAAGTCTACCTCCGATGTGGGTGCCTATAGTGGCATGGCAAAGGCTTTTTAGGCTAAATTAAAGTTTATGATAGAGGTATTCTTTCAACCTCATTCATAATTTATTTATATATATCTCTATTAAGTGAGGAAGATAAATCACATAGTCATTATTCTCTAGTTTGAAATGATATCGATGACTAATATTACTTGATTTCTTAATAATTCATTCATGGATTTCTAATTACTAGATGAAAATCTTTACCAAAATCTTAATACATAATAGTAAATTAAGATAATAAATACTAAAGTGCATTTTGTATTTCTTTTTTACAATATCAGTAGAAAGCCTTTTTACAATAAGAAAAAAAAATAAATAATAAAATGTTATCTAAGAACTAATTAAATTATTGTTATTTGTCTCTTTTATATATTTGTTCAATAGTGAAAAGAAAATTGAGATGTGAGTATAAAACATATGCAAGAATGAACTTTTCATTTAGAAAGAAAAAAATAAGGCTTAAAATGCATATATTGATTAATTTGCATTTTATTTTTTTTGGATTTCTTTATGTATGGTTTTATAGTTTTAGTATTTAAGTGGCGATTCTCAATATGCTTACTATTAATAAATTGGAGATATTTTCACCTCCACCATTGTATGTATACTCGTAGCCACAAAACGTGTACAAGCAATGATCCAAAACTTAACCATGACTTAAATGAAATTCATACCTCAATGAATACCCGTACAACTCCACACAAGTTTGATACCTCCTGGTGCCTATTCCATTTGCAATGATAGACAAATATTCTAGACAATGGCTCTTTCTACAATCTTGTTTTTCCTCTACCTCTAGGAATCTATTTTCATGGAAAATAAATAGGAGGAAACAAGAACATCTGGACACCTAGCTTTGTGCAACTCCATGACACAAGCTACATTCCACGCTCTCTTGGTTGTAGGTCTTCACTCTCAGGTTTCAAGAATTGATTTGGTTTGATAGGCCTAGTGCCTAACTTTCAAAAAATACTCCAAAAATTAAATTCTCTCTCAACCAAGCTTTCCACAGAACCACAACTTGCCCTAATTCATGCAAGAGGGATTAACACTGGTTTGAGTAGATCGACATTATTCTCCAAGTCACACACAGAGGAGGTCTGTAGAAAATTTTCAATACGCAACTTAAACATGCTCAAGAGGTCTGTGCCTCCTCCACACAACTTTTGAACACATAGCCATATGATGACTTCTACAAATAGCTCATGATTCTAGACTTCACAATAGCTACAAAGCCACACAGACCGCTCGAGTCAACAATGGGAAGCCAATAAGCATTACACAGGTTTAGCTTTAGATAACACTGAAACTCAGTGTTTTGAAAAAACTACATGCATATTTATTTGAACATAGCCACACTAGTCAGACCTTCCAATACCACATGCAGCCCATGGAGACTCAGCTCCATGCTTAGAGCAAGGGCACCACCCACAACCAACATGGCTTATTCACTCAATTAATGCGAAGGATCCACACAATGTGTAGACCACACAACAATGGTATTTCTCTTCAGCCACAATGCTTACACCATACAACATGCACAACGCTCTCACCACACAACATGTTATTTCTCTTTGCATGCAGAATGATTTACAGGTTTTCACTCCACGGTCAATCAGTAGATCGACAATCTCCAATGCCTACAATCCTTAATATAGCAACAACGTCTTATAATATCTGACAACACACTTTTCCATCACCACTATTGACTTAGTTCCAACTCACGTCTCTGATCCTTTTTAATATAGAAAACAAAGTCCTACAATAGATGACAACACACTTTTCCATCATCACTGTCGGCTTATTTGTAGTTCAACAATGCACACATCAAGGCTTCCTTTAACATGCAGGCCAAGGATCACTCGCCGCTCAGTGTCATGCCAGAGGGATAAAACATTTATATAGGTTTGCGCCTCTTCCACACACTCCAACATTCCTCTTTCACCAAGATCCTGCATGAGAAATGGCCAAACATTTCAAATTAATTTTGCATAGATATTATATTCTTAAAAATATTGCTAGAAATATTTATACAAGAAAATATTGGTGAATTATCTTGAACCTAAATATCTCAACTAAACACCAAATTAGGAAGCTCTTTAGTTGGAGAGAATTACTCAACCAATTAAGCCTAAAAAAATCTCCTTAATAATAGGATCAATCTGAGAACTCTACCAATAAATACGACTCACACATATTCTAACATTTTTTAATCTTTTAATTTAAAAATGAGAGAGAGTCTGTGTACTCAGGGAGGCTTGAGAGGTTCAAGAAAAACTCTTGTTGTTGTATCTGTTGTGTGTTGAGACTCAAGTTGAGCTCATACTTGTGTAAAATATGTTTTGAAGACATAATAGAGAGGTCACCAATGAAGGCTGGACCATGAGATGTAGCCCATTGGTATTGGGTGAACTCCTTATTAAACTTGTTGTGTTTATGTGTGTTGGTTATTATGTTCTTTTACTGCTTCATTGTCTATGTATTTCGCAATCTTATCAATCCATTGCATAAAGTAACATAGGAAAATCCATGCACATGAGGCTGTAATACCTTAATAATTGTTTAAGATCTCGTTATCAGATCAAGTGGTATTAGAGCTTTAGGTTTGCTAAGGTTAGACAAGATTGTGCTGGATTGTTGAATGCTAACTAGGTCAAAGCTCAAATTACGAAAAGGAGAACTGGTTGAGGCTAACCTAGAGATTGGCAAAGTTTATCCTAGGAGGAAAATGGCAGAAGAGATTCTATTGGAATCCAAATATCAGTTCATGGATAATTTCATGACCATGAGATCCATGGTAGAAGATATGTATCGAGAATTTAAGAAAGGTCGAGGTGAAAGCACTTCAACCTCCAGACAAGACAAAGGAATTGAAGAACGTTCTTTAGATGCCCCAGAGGGCAAATGGAAAGGAGAAAAGCCTTCTACAGCAACACCTCCTGATAGCCCTGAAAATAAAAAGTAGAAAACATTTTTGATTAAACTAGATATAAAAATTGATTTCCCAATATATGATGGAGAATTAAATGCAAAAAAGCTAGATAATTGGATTAGACAGATTGATGTGTATTGCAGGGTGCAGAACATTGATTCAGATAGGAGTAAAATTTACCTGGCCAGCCTACGCCTTGGAGGAACCGCCTTAGTCTGGTGGGAAGGCAAGACACAAGATGATTTGAAAAAGCATGGTAAAACTCTTTCTGCGTGGTGTGAATTTGTTTCTTCCATTAAAAAAAATTCTATCCACTAGCTTATATGCACCAAGCTATGATGAGTTGGCAAACTCTTCGCCAATTAAAAGGGCAAAGTGTACAAAGCTATACCTAGGAATCTAGAAAAAGTGCTTTAATTCTAGGCATTTCTTTAGACTCACCTGAAACTTTGCTGAAGTATATAGGTGGTCTAAATAGTTATTTGAGGCACACCATTCTCATGTTTAACCCTACATGAGATGATGTGTGTGTTCAAGCTACACATCTAGAGGCTAGAGGTAAGAATGTGAACCCAGAGATTGGGGGATCATCAAAACCCACTGCAAGAATGAACAAGGAAAAGAGGAAGCAAAAATGGAAAGAGAGGAAGGAAAATGCTGTACAAAAAGCCAAACCTTCATGCACTCACTGCAAGAAGGATGGACATGATGATGAACATTGCTGGTGTTTGCATCCGGAGCTGAAACCCAATAAGTTTGATGGCAAGAAGAAGAAGGTTGCTGCAGCTATACAGAAAGATTTGGCGTTAGACTCAGGTGATGAAACAACAATCATAGCTACAAGTATAAAGGGTAAAAATTCTGAAGCATCTATTAGTAATTCTGCACAAACTATTGATAGTGAAGAAAATGATAGGAAAAGACATGAGATTTTTCATATTAGAGTTATTTCCAAACATCAAAAGATTGATACTTTATTTGATAGTGGCTCACAAGTAAACTTGATTTCTGAAGCAATTGTAAAGAAGCTAGGATTACTAACCACACCTCACAAGAAGCCATATCCATTAGGTTGGGTATGTGATAAAGCAAAGCTATAAGTGACTAGACAATGTAAACTTAGGTTTGCTATTAGGTTAGCATTTGTAGATGAGGTTGAGTTAGATGTAATTCCCTTGGATATATGTGGTATTGTTTTAGGAAGTCCTTACTTGTATAATAGAAAAGCCATTTTCTATAGAGAGGAAAATAAGTATCAACTTGTTAAATATGGAAAATAATATATTGTAAGAGCTCATAAACGCAAGAATAATTATACTCTCATAATCTCAGGGCAGATGAAAGGAATTGTAAATTCATGCAAGCAATTTTTACTGATGGTTGTGAAGGAAATGAAACCTGATAAAACCAATGTATTTGAGGGCTGTGATGCTAAACAAAATTTTTATTTAGAAAAAGTTGTTTCAGAATATGATATCCTATTTCAAGAATCTAAAGGTCTGCCACCCAAAAGGGAAATTGTACATGATATTCATTTGCTGCAAGATGCTCCATTGCCTAACATCAGAATGTACAGGTTATCGCTTCAGAGAATGCAGAGATCAAGAAGTAGGTTCAGGAGCTGCACGAGAAAGGGTTCATGAGACTAAGCACATCACCATGCGGATCTCCAATCGTGTTGGTGAGAAAGAAAGATGGTTCGTGGAGGATGTGCATTGATTACAGAGCACTGAATAAAATAACGATCAAGAATCGTTATCCCCTTCTTCGCATTGATGATCTATTGGATTAGCTGAAGGAAGTTGTTTACTTTTCCAAGTTGGACTTGCGTAGGGGCTATCATCAGGTCAGAGTAGCAGAGCAAGATGTATGGACGACTGCTTTCAAAACCAAGCAAGGGCTGTATAAATGGCTAGTTGTGCCTTTTGTCTTAAAAATGCTCCTGCCACTTTCATGAGAGTTATGAATGATGTACTTAGGCCTTTTATTGATGATTTTGCAATTGTATGTCTAGATGACATTCTTGTTTTTAGTAAAACATGGGAAGAACATTTGAAGCATGTAAAGTAGACTCTAGATGTTTTGGAAAAAGAAAATCTCTATCTTAAGTTAACACAATGTGAATTTGGCAAAACATCTTTAAATTATTTGGGTCATATTGTAGGGGGTGGTGAATTGAAGATAGATCCCTCTAAGATTGAAGTTATTATGAACTGGCCTAAACCCAAATCTGCTACAGAAGTTAGAAGCTTCCTAGGAGCGACACAATATTGGAGAAAGTTTATTGCTAACTTTTCCTTAATTGCAGCTCCCTTACATGCTTTAACATGATTGAACAAGGTGTTTCAGTGGGGAGGCAAACAACAGAAATCCTTCGACACCTTGAAAAAAAAAAATTAGCACAACACTAGTACTAGCATTGCCAAATCTTCAAAGACCATTTGAGATCGAAATAGATGCCATTGACTATGCCATGGGAGCAGTGTTGATGCAACATGGTAAACCCATATGCTACCCTTCTGAGACATTTAATTTTGCAGTAGTTAATTATCCCACATATGATAAACAATTGTATGCATTAGTACAGAGTGTAAAAAAGTGGAAACATTACTTAATGGGCAAAGAAACAATCATCCTTACTGATCATCAACCACTTGAGTATTTGCACTCACAAACTAAATTGCAGCAATCAAGACACTATAGGTGGATGGGTTTCCTACAACAGTTTCATTTAGTCATCAGATATAAAAAGGGCATACACAATAAAGTTGCAGATATGTTGTCCAGGCCAATCCTAAATGCCTCTAATATACTTAAGCATAACTCAGTAATGCATGAAAGCTACATTGAACAATATGCTCAAGATATAGACTTTAAATATGTATATGCCGCTTTAAGTCATGGAAAAAAGGTAGAATAATTGGATTACTATGTTAAGGACCAACTCTTGTATCATTTGGGAAAGTTATGCATTCTACAAACTAAAAGAGTTAACATAATTCGGGAAGCACATACTTCTCTGATATCAGGTCATTTTGGTGTGAGTAAAACAGTTGCACAGCTACAAAGATTCTGTTATTGGCCAAAAATGCATGAAACAGTTTCTAGATATCTAAATGGGTGTACCATGTGTGCTAAAAGCAAGCCCAACAATAGAAAACTAGGCTTGTACACTCCACTTCCAGTTTCTTCTCGTCCTTGGGAAAGTGTTTCCATGGACTTTGTTGGAGGATTGCCCAAATCTAGAAAAGGTCATGACTATTTATATGTTATTGTGGACAGGTTTAGCAAAATGTATATTTTAATACCTTGTAACAAGCAAATTACAGCTGAACAAACAACGAAGTTGTTCTTTCAGCATGTCTGGGTGCATTTTGGGTTACCCACTTCCATAGTATCTGATCGAGATTCCCGATTTGTTGGGAAGTTTTAGTCAAGTCTGTGGGAATTGATGGACACCATATTGAAGAAGAGCACAACCTTTCATCCACAAATAGACGGCCAAACAGAGGTGGTCAACAGGACAATGATCCAGTTGCTCCGGGGTTATTGCAACAAGCATCCCAAGCTTTGGGATGAACATTTATGTTATGTGCAACATGCTTACAACCAAGCTAAGCATTCTTCTACACAAAGATATCCTTTTGAGACATGTTTTGGTTTTATACCAAGGACTCCCTTTGATTTTGTCTTTGAAAAATACATAGCGGTTGATGGACACAGTGATGTGGACAAAGCAACAAGGTTCATTAAACAAATCCAAGAAATTCACTAGGCAGTGCAGGAACAGCTGGAAAAGAGCCAAGGAAAGCACAAGGCAATGCATAATAAGCATCAGATGGAGCACTGCTTCCAAGTTGGTGATCAAGTGTGGCTGTATATTAGCAAAGACAGAATGCAAGGTGAAGGGAAGAAGCTGAAGCCAATAAGGTATGGGCCTTTCAAAATACTTGAGAAAATTGATGAGAATGCTTTCCGCCTTGATTTTCCAGCCTACATGCACATCTATTCAGTGGTAAATGCAGAAAATTTAAGACTGTTTGAACCTTCATTAATTGAAGATCCTGAAGAGCAAAGTCAATTGCCTTCCATTGATGATCTGTTGCCTGGATATCTCAATGAGTTGCAGGAAGATACAGTTCTGAATAGGAAGGTGAGAACCACGTGCAGGGGGGATGTTGAGTACCTAAGAATTGGACTCAAAGGTTCAAAGCCCAGTGGTGCAAAATGGATAGAGATTGGGCAATTGAAGGAGCTGTATCCTCACTTGAGCGATGATTGAAAACCAACTTTTGGTTGTTCAAAATCCTTTTCAGTGGGAAGGCGTGATCCAAAATGGATTCAAAAAACTCTCTAAGTCTTCGAAATCTTCTTAAAATCATTCAAAAGATCAAAACCATCGCATGAGAAGAACCCTTAGAAACATCGACAGCCAAAAACACAAAGAAAACAGTGAAAACAGAGCTATCGACGCTTGAACAATGAATGCACAGGAGCCGTCGGATATGGTTGATCAACGGTCCAGATCCGATTGGCAAATCACAATCAGCGATGGCAATCGATGGATATCGGTGGAGACCATGTGGAACTTGCGATGGCGATCAACGGAGTCAACGAGGACTGTCGATCAAGCACGCAGATCGATGGCCCACGTTGCATCGTAGAATTGCAATTGACAAACACAGTGGAGCAGGGCTATATACATATACATATATGTGATGCGATGGTTGGACCTGATAACATTATAGCTGTTTTTCTATATATTTTGAAGTCCAGAAAACGTCAATTTCCTTTGTATTTTGCATTTTCGCCAAATGAATGGATTACAAAGGCAATGCGCCCGATGTGATATTATGGACCCGAAAGGGTTTATTAACGCTTTTGAACACTATTTCAAGTCTGATATGAGGGGGATTTCATGTTTTAATGTAATTTTAATGTAAAAGGGAAATCACAAAATATGCAGGATTTCGGGAGGACCCAAGGCAGTGAATGGTTTGGGTCAGGCTCCACCCGATTCCATACAATGGCTGCCACGTGTCCAGGCTGAGGAGAGTGGAAACTACCGTTATCGGGCGTTAACCTTTGTACGAAAGAGCCGCCCGAAATGAACCACAGGCGTTGGATCTGAATCTCCCAGATCAACGGTGGAGATCCGATTTCGCTAGAAAGGAGGACCCGATAGGAGTTATAAGGCGGATTTATAATATTTGAAGTTCGATGAACAATGTTTTGGCGGATTTTTCCATGTTTTGTAGCGTTTCTCTATGTAACCAGAAACAACTAATTTTGGGATTTCAAAATCCCAATGATCCATTCCGTTATAGAACAGATGGCCACCATTCCTGAAAGCATTTAGCAATGATTGCTAACATTTAGAAGGGGATCTGAGTGGACAGAGGTTGAGAAGCTAGAGAGAACAAGAAGAGGAAATGAATAGGGATCAAATATTGGCTTTAAAGCCACAGAGGACAGAAAATAGAGTAGGGGCAGTGCCGAGACAGAGCAAGATAGAGACAGAGAGTGATAGAGACACTCTGGGTACTCAGAAAGGCTTGAGAGGTTTAAGCAAAACTCTTGCTATTGTATCTGTTGTGCGTTGAGACTCAAGTTGAGCTCATACTTGGGTAAACTCTATTTCGAAGACATAATAGAGAGGTCATCACTGAAGGTTGGACCAGGAGATGTAGCCGAGGAGTATTGGGTGAACTCCTTATTAAACTTGTTGCGTTTATGTGTGTTGTCTATTATGTTCTTTTACTGCTTCATTGTCTATGTATTTCGCAATCTTATCGATCTATTGCATAAAGTAACATAGGCAAATCCATGCACATGAGTCTGTAATACTTTAATAATTGTTTAAGATTTGATTATCAGATCAATTCATAATTAAAAGAATTTGTCAAATGAACAAGTGTCATATGAAATGAGTTATGGTTTTTCTAGCATGTGGTATTGATAAGTCTTACTATTGACAAATGATATTGCAAAAAAAATTATTTACATATTAAGAATTTTGACGATAAAGTGTTGTGACATGTTTTTTAAAATATATATGTTTAACTTGTATAATATTAGTAATAAAATAATAATTTAGTTAATTCTTATAATTTCTTAAACTTTTGTAAGTTGAGATGTATGATGAAATAAGTGTTTTGGTGTGCTTATTTACATTTACATACCACTTAATTTATATGGTTGTGCTATTAATAACATTAATGGACTTTCAATTTTGATTAAAAAAATACACTAGAAAAAAAAAATATAAGTATTCAGTTTAAATAAATATACAATTATTTTAATATTTTATCTATTCATAATAAGATAAATATATTTATTTTATTATTTTACTTATTTATAATAATACTAATAAATTGTTAAGTTTTTGAATATATAGATAGATATAATGGGTGAAACATTATAACAATTGTATTATGCATATTTCATAATTCAATTTTGTGATTAGAATTTTTGGCAAAATGAACAAAAAACTTTTAATAGAAAAGAGCTAAGACTTAGAAAAACTAGACTCATTTTAAAATACTAATTTATAATAGTATAACTTAACTAATTGATTTTTTTTCATTAATTTATTTAAAAAATAATAAATTTAATGTTTCAATAAAATAAATTTATTTATTATTTCAAAAACAAATTTTAAATAATAAATTTCTTGAAAAGTGTCCATGAGATTACTGATGTTCTTAAGCCAGCCTTGTAAGTGTGGTTATGGGTAAAGGAACATTCATTATCTTGTTTGTGGCCGCTAAAAGAAAGGAAGAGGCGGAAAGCTGCCAACAACGTCCCAGCCATCCATACCTGGTTGAAAGACTTTTTAGGACAGCCATTATATATTGGTTTGTTTTTTAAAAGGTTCCAGTTTCTGAATTTGCTGTGGGCATGGAGCATCTCAAGGAATAGCATTACAGAAAATAGCATTTCAATGAAATATAAGTAATGAATTTTCCAGTGAACTGGTTGGGGTTCAACCTTTTCTCCGAAAAGTCAATGGAATATGCCCAAGTGTTGGACGTCCAGTCACTCCCAAAATTGAAAACGTCTCTAGTTGCTGAATGCTTGAAAAATGCAGAGGACGAAGATGAAGCCAGTGTTTGGATAGGAAATAGTGGACGAGCTGGGAAAAACTTACAATCTCATTTAAAATTAAAAAATATATATCTATTAATTAAACTGAACTGTGAATTTTACATAATTGTGAATAATAAATTTTACATAATTCTAATATTGCGAATTTTTTCCAAACACTCAACTTATTTATGCACTTCAAAGAAAAACACATTTATACATTTAAAAGAAAAACACATTTGAAATTAAAAAACACAATTTCCTGGCATGTTTTATGACTGGCCTTTTAAGAATTAGACAATGCTGAAGTTTTGATTACACAAACGTAACACGATTTGAAAACGAAAGGCACCCAACAGACTCTACTCATTATTTGGAGCCGAATCGTTTCAGCTCCAATCATTTAAACCAGTTAAACCCCCACCGTTTTAGAGAGCTCTCTGTATTCTTTTTATACGGAAGTTTATAAAATTTTATACATCGATCCTCTTGGATTTCTTGTAGTCTGGTATCCAAGGCCCATTGTCTGGTATCTTGGTGGGAGAAATTGCCTAAGGATTTACAGGAGAAAGTATTGTCATGGCTCCCTCTCGAATCCGTTGGTAGGTTTTGCGGTGTGTGTAAACCATGGAATGCCTTCCTTTCATCTACCAGATTTATAAAAACTCTCAACAGAAACCCATGGCCTTTTTGGTGAAGTTGTAAGATTGACAAAATTCAACGCCATCCAGCCGCCAAACAGCAACTAGTCATGGGTGGGTTTCTGCCCCGAGCTTGCTAATTTTCCGAATATTCGGGAATCACGGATATATGTCAGTTCAGCAATCGAATCGACATAAAGATGCCATGGGTTTCTGTTGGGCCCAGAGAGTTTTTATAAACGTAGTGGATGAAAGAAAAGACATTCCATGTTTTAGACACTGTGCAAAATCGACCAACGCATTCAAGAGGGAGCCGTGCCAATACTTTCTCCTGTGAGGATTAGTGTAGAAAAGGGACACACCGAGAGCCTTCTGAAGTATCTCTTCGATAACGAGTTCATTTTGATTTCAGTTTATTAGTGCCCATGCAGTTTCCTCTAGTTTCGTGTCATTGGATTTACATGGTCAAAATTTTATTGGTGTCTATAAGGTTTCATTCGTATCATTGGATTTATATAAACATTTGATATCGAGGAAATGTGAACAATTGGTTTTTAATGTTCAATCAACACGGTTTTATATTCCAATATAACATTAAAACAAAAAAAAAAGTTAAATACAAGTGCTTTAATAATATTTAATTTATGAATTAAAATATAAGGTTATATTACATATAAAACAGTTCAACTATTTAATTTATGAATTAAAATATAAGGTTATATTACATATAAAACAGTTATTAGTTGAAGAGCATGGCAATGATTTATTCTTGTTATTACGAGGAGGAATAACTATTTTTCATGAGGTTATATGTGTATTTTTTTTTTTTTTTTTCTTTTTTAATTAATAAGTTTTAACGAAGAATACGAGTTGTGTTTTGCTATATTTTTTTGGTTTTTCATGAGGTTATATGTGTATTTTTTTGGGTAATTAATGTGTTTTAATGTTTATTGATGTTGGAAGAATAATAGTTGTGTTTTATGAGATTTTTTGGAATTTTTTTGTTAGGTTTTTTCGTCTATTTTTGCTAAAATCTGGCATGAATTTATTGACATCACAAGCTTGATTGGTAACCTTGCACAATAAAAATGCTTTAGGATTTTTCAGAGTGTTAAATCCATATATACAATCAGAAAACCAATTTATATAACACAAATACTTACACCTATAGAAAAAATACCGGGGCAAAATATGCGGTTCTTGGTTGCCTATAATCAGCGGCAGGCCTATATATAGTGGACCTTAAGGTAAGAGATTTGAAGTATGGAATTTTATACAGAGAAGAAAATATTCTCTGCAACCCTCTTAGAAGAACATTATTGAAGCTTCCGACTATCACAGACCGGACCAGCATAGGCATAGTTAGAGGGAAAGGCGAATCAAAGCGTCCATTTATGATGATTCTCAAAACGTATGTGTAATTGTTGGCCAGCTTCCAGAGAATTTGAGATTATTATTATATCACAACAAAATGGTTTCCTCTGAGAGTTCCGTCTATTCTTTGGTGAATAGGGATCCAAATCGTCGGGTGTTGGGAATTGTGGGCTTCAATATCGGAGACGGCACGTCCATTATAATACCGTTGCCAGAATTGACTACGTTTTTGGCCATTGTCCCACGTTTTTAGCCTGCGGATCCGTTGCCAGAATTGACTACGTTTTTGGCCATTGTTCCACGTTTTTAGCCTACTCGTGGGATCCGTCCACATCCACGTTCAAGTTGAGCGGGAAGTTGAAGTGCAAGATGAGTCTGAGGTTGAAGATGAAGATAAAGATGACAGGAGAACGCCGGCTTGTTCCTCCAATTCCTCTCCTTCATCATGCTGGGAGGAGATTACGAGGATGCCTTCATCAATTCTGGCGAAAATAAAGAAGAGGTCTCATATCCCATGGTCTCAACGCTGGTATTTTCTGTGCGTAAGAGCAGGGGATCATGTGGTTTTCTTTGATGATCGGACATATTGGTGTTACAATTTAAGCGACTAGAAATCGAAAGAATTTAAATTGGATGAGAACTATTTCGGTGTCTTTGCTTTCGAACCGCGGCTAGATATGAAGGTCCTATAAACATAACCATGATGGTAATATGATGATGTTGCAATGGTTGGCAACGGGTGTAATGGTGATTTAAAAAAAATAAGTTAAGCATTATGTGGATAAGCTATATTTGATATATGGATTTGAAATTTTTTCATGGTTCAAACAACACTTTATTAATACGCAGGTAAGAATAACAGTTCTTAAGTACTTCATTTTGAATTTCATGATTATTTAGTGTTTTAGATTTTAATATTTCATCTTTTCAATTACAAAGTTGAAAGGTTCAACCACAATAAATTTTAAGAAAAAATAATTTTTAAACATTTTATTCCATTATTATAAGTAATTTGATCATTTGTTAAGTAATTTAGTGAGAAATTGAGAAATTGATATTTTTTTAACTGATTCGATGAACAATTAAGATCCTTATCTTGTAATAACAAGATTATTAAAATTCTCATTGTGTTTAAAATGCAATTATTTTTTGATCAACCTGTTAATAACATGTTAATGACTAGTTCAAAAATAATGAGAGCATTTTAGATTTTATATTAAATCTTTCCAAATTTATTGAATTGATGATGATTTAATTTAATTAATGTTATTTTTTTTGATATTTTGTTTAAGAGATGAGTGGTCATTTTGAGTTTTTTAATTTTAACTAAATTTTAATTGATAAAATTTCCAAATTTAGAATTTATCTATGGATAATCCTCTCTATCAATTTATTTTTTAGGATATAGATATATTTGATACAATGTGCTTGATATTCCTTCTTATAATATGTTATTTTACCAATTATTTAGGAGGAGGAGGATTTAATATTATAAATTTAGTGAAGAAGAAGAAGGAAGAGGAGGAGGATGATTTAATATTATAAATTTAGTTAAGAAGAAGAAGAAGAATGATATACCTGAGACTTAAAAAAATGTAATTATAATCTTATTGTAAATAGAACTTTGTGAATTTTTCTCAGCTACAAAATAATGTTAAGTGTTATATTTATTTGAAATTATAACTTTGTGAATTTTTTCAACTACAAAATAATATTAAGTGTTATATTTGTTTGAAGAAGAAGAAGTCTGTTGTATTTGTTTTAAGAGAAAGAAGAAGAAAAAGACGACCACCATTATACCTAAGACTTAAGACTTAATGACATCAATTAAGAAAATGAAATTATAATCTTTCAGAATTGGAAAAAACTTTGTGAAATTGTAAACAATTCAGTTTTCTGAGCTACAACATAATGTTAACTGTTAATTTTTTTTCCTCTAATATGGATATTGATATAGCAAACAAACACTATTTACCATACGCATAATCCCTAATCCCATGGAAGAAGAAGAAAAAGAAGATCACGAAGAAGAAAACCCTTATACCTAAGACTTAAGACTTAATGACATCAATTAAAAAAATGTAATTATAATCTTTCATAATTGTAAATATAACTTTGCGAAATTGTAAACAACTCGTTTTTCTCAGCTACACAATAATGTTAACTGTTATATTAGTTTCTGTGATATGAAACAAATAATATTCCGTTTCTGTGATATGAAACAAACACTATTTACGAGCAGCACAATCCCATGCCATTTGCTATGAGTTTCTGTGATATGAAACAAACACTATTTACGAGCGGCATAATCCCATGCCATTTGCTATGAGTTTTAGTGCAAGTATGGAATGAAAAAATCTAATTTTGTATACCTACTTCTCTCTTAGTAATTTGATGGAATTCAATGAAGTTATCCAATTCAATGAGGATGGTAAGTAATTTAAAATTTTGATGAAGGAATTTTGCACATATGGCACTTTTGTTGAAAAGTTTTGGAATACAGTTACAAGAGAACTTGTTCTTGGATTTGATTTTGGAATCTATTATTATTAAGAATATACATTTATTTTTATTTATAATAATAATAATATATTTTTACCCTTTTTTTTAATATAATTATTTTTTTAATATATTAAGAAACAAAATAATAAAATCCATCACTTTCCATGTAAAGCAGGTGATTAGAAATTTAAATTTCAAGAATATAAGTTTATTACATATAATAATAAATTATTTTTTAATTTTAAATTGATTTATATTTTAAAAAATCATTAAAAATTAAATTAAAAAGCATTCTTGATATTAAAAAGCAATGCTCTCACTCATGTACACTTGCAGAGGATTCCCTCTTCACTAACCATCACATCTTCTTTGAAGACACTTTTGTCATTTTTAAAGAAGAACACTACTTTAAAAGGAGATTTAGAGAAGCTCCTGAAATATTATGACATCCGAACAACCTTAATTGTGATGGAGGACTTGAAGTTAGTAAGAGTTTTCTCCCGGTAATTTCTCAACTCTAAGTTCCTTAAGGTCTTTATCAATTTACAATAGTTTATAAAGTTTTAATATATTAATCTAGTATCTTAATTTGTATCAACCCTATTATGATAAACAATTATCTATTAAATTAGATTAATATAATGAATATATTAAATTATAAACATAATAACTTATTACATATCTATTAATATTCATTGTATGATATTATTATTAATGAATATATGTTCATGTACTAATTTAGTTTTAATAATAAGTACACATATCTAATTCTTTAAATATATTTGTTTTGTTTTGTTTTTTTGTTTTGTTTTGTTTTTTTGTTTGTTTGTTTTTTGATTTGTTTGTTTTTGTTGTTGTTTTTGTTTTTTTGTTTTTGTTTTGTTTTTGTTTTTTGTTTTGTTTTGTTTCGTTTTTTGTTTTTTTGTTTTTGTTTTTGTTTTTGTTTGTTTTTTGTTTTTATATTTTGTTTTGTTTTGTTTTTTGTTTGTTTGTTTTTTTGTTTTTTATTTTTGTTTTTGTCACATTACATAGCTGAAAATTGACCAAAAAGACTTGCTGTAGGCTGACTAGAAGAGCTTCTAGGACCAGGACCATGATTAGAACATGGACACAAAACTGTAGATTGACCGGAGGTAATTCAAGGATCAAAACGATTGTCAGGGCTTATGCAAATAAGCAGGGAAGCGTTGCCCAGGTCAAAACTGTAACCTGATCCAAAATGCAACTGTACCCGTAACTTTGAGCAATAGGGAAACAAAAACTGAAGAGCGCAGACCTGTTTATGCTTCATGAGTGGTGGAAGGTGACTCTTCAACAATACGACACCCATAATTGAAGGGGTCATCATCATTAGAGGGATGGCTCTCTTTGCCTGAAGAACCACCAACAGTTGGGACACTCGGACTAGCATGAGTTTGCGTTTCCTGGGCAGCAGTACCACCTGGAACCTTATTCTGCTTGCTGTGCAGCTGTGAAGTGCCAGGCGAGTCTTCCGCCTTTGTCTCCATAGTCGATCCTGGAGTTGCAGCCACCAGACCCACAGTACCCTCGCGTAGCTCAATTGTGACAGAAGCAATGAAAGAGTGATTGCTGAGAGTGCAGGGGAATTGAAAACGAGCAGTGTGAGAATGAGAGTTGTGAGATCTCAATGCTAATCCATGTTGCCCTCGAACTCACCCACGACTGCTCCTGGTAGTGGGATAGCGATCAGAGCCAAAGCCCAAGGAGTAAGACGAGGAATCAATGGTGGAGGAGGAGGGCTGGCGGATAACTCGCCCATGGGAGCTTCCCCTTATGCAGCGCATGCGTTGGCACAATTTAGGCATGATGAAAGGAGCTGTAGGAGCTAAATTGACAGCAGGACTGTGCAGGCTATGGGAGAATGAAAGGGGTAGAGCTTCAGCACACAGAGGAGCGCTGAGAGTGACAGAGGCTGAGCGACACTTAAAATTGCAGGAAGGACTTTGGAAAGCATGAAATCCCGGCTGAGAATCAACACTACAATCCTGAGCACAACGATTAACCGGTCTGGACCGAGAGCAGGGCTCCGCGGCAGCAAGGGAGCAATACATTCACAGGGGAGGAGCGTTGATAAAATGGAGGAGCACCATATCAAAAGGACGAGCAGGCAGGTATGGAGGAATGAGCTGCAATAACGCAACATTGAAGGAGCTTGTAGAGAGCATTAAAGCCGACAGCATGCAAGGCCAGATGGCGGTGGGAGTGAGCCACGCGCTAACCCACCTAGCCGCCTTCGTACCATATGCCGTGCTAAACACCCGCATCCAAGATAAATATATTTGTTATCTATATTTTATTAATATATTATTTTATTGTTGGGGGGGGGTGAATCAATATTTAAAACTTACTTCAACTTTACTTTTCTTATTCCAATTTCTATATGTGACTGTTATTCAATGAACCAACGTATATAAATGTCTATGATGAAATCATTGTAATTCATTGTAAGTAGATTTACATATAATTCATTGTAATAGTCCTAGTGAAAATTCCATGTAATAAAAGTAAAAAACAATAACCATGGATGAATGAGACACTTATTCCAAGATGAATGTTGGGCAAGACATCCTAGGGGGTGTTAATTTGGTTGTTTATGGCTAAGGAAATTGACAAAGGTAATAGCTAAGGATTTGGAAAGGCAAAATGGCATTTTTGGCACATCTGTTTATGAAATAATGGAAATTAGGAGAGAAATGAGGTGAAAGGTCACAGGTTGCATGTGAGGAGAAAATTAAGGAAAATAATGGAAAATGAAGAACATAGATGCCTCATCCATAAACAGGCTTCTAAGAATCAGTTGGTAACCTTTTTCCATTTCAGTGTTGGAGCTCTCTCTCATTATTCTCTCTCTCTCTCTCATACACTTGGATACTTGGAGTTTTCTTGGAGCACTTTTGGAGGGTGTGGCATACTTGGATTCTTGTAGCAAGAAGGAAAAGGAAGAGCAGGAAAGTGCAAGAAGGCATCGACATCAACAACTACATCATATTTTCTTGCAGGTACCAAGTTACATGTATGACTTCTTCATTAGTTTTGGCATGCATGACATATGCATGTGGTTTCATGGTTGTGATCTATCATTAGCATCGAGTATTTCCTGGATAGCCAGTAGATTTCCTAGCCTTTCCATTTCCTGGATAGCCATGGTGATTGTGGGTTTACTTTCATTATTTGTTTTTGATTGGTTCTCATGTTTCCTTAGCTTGGGTTGAGTTATTAGTCCTTGAAGCCCTGGTTGAACAAACACTCTGGACGCCCTGTAACAACTTGGGTTGAGTTACTAGTCGAGGAAGCCTTGGTTGGACAAACGCTCTAAAAGCCCTTGGTGGGTTGAGTTACTAGTCCTCGAAGGCTTGGTTGGACAAACTCTATGGAAGCCCTGTACAATCTATGGGTTGAGTTAGTAGTTCTAGAAGCCTTGCTTGGACAAACGCTTTGGAAGCCCCGGAAGGCTTGGATGGAGACCAACCTGATGATGGTTTTGTGATGTCCGATAGCGAGGTGGAACCACTGTTTGATGGGTTGAGGTGGATGGCATCTCGAAGCCTTGGATGAGTTTTTATTGATGTGTTCTATAAGGTCCCACATTCATTCTTGGAATATGACATGAGGGTGAATGGATGAAGAGATATTTGTCTTAGCCATTCTAAGGTTGGGTGGAACATGGTAGTCCCATCTTTGGTTGGTTTATTGCATTCATTAATGAGAAATTTGTTCCCTTGATTTTAATTTGTAAAGGTACGGATGTAGATATGTATTTTGATGGCTGATATGTTTATTGTATTTTTGTTCCTATTATGGTGGTTATATGCACATTTCATGACAGAAGCTATGTATGGCTCTCAACATGTTTTTACTTGTATATGAATGGATAATGTGTCTATGACCTAATAGATGATAATGTAGCAAATGGCATGAGGGAACTATGGTTCATAGATATTCTTAGATAAGTATGATATCCCTACACTTAGTTCTCTTGTTTACACCTGCAAGTTACATATTGACAATATGTTTGATGAAATGTCTGCCATGGCTAGTAGGGGTCTGATTAAGGTATTGATCAACTGTTTACTTTTGCACCATTGTTTCCATGTACTTTACTTTATTTTGGGCTTTCTTCCCATTTTGGGGAGTGGCTTGGGCTCTGAACCTGAAAAAGTGGCTTAATTCCTGGGGTTGCTGGCACAGAACTCGCAAGTTTGGTCCACATTCGCTGGCAGGTAGGCCTATGAGAGAGAATTTGGGTTTTTGGCCATTCCCTTGCCCATATCATGAGAGAAACCATGTCATAAGAGACCTAAACAATAGTGGGACCCAGGGATAGGCTATCTGGGTGGCTGACTTGTGTGATGTTCCACCGATTCAACTTCCTTGAGGTAACATAGGAGGT
The DNA here is from genome assembly GCA_031772625.1 of Pinus tabuliformis. NCBI lineage: Eukaryota > Viridiplantae > Streptophyta > Pinopsida > Pinales > Pinaceae > Pinus > Pinus tabuliformis. The sequence continues at coordinate 743,670,389 of CM062810.1, forward strand.
CGAGTTTGATCATAGTAGCCTCTCGTCTCATGTTTACCCAACTGGCATGGTTAATTTGGGTAGGTCTCATAGGAGGGTGTTACAAAGTGGTATCAGAGCATGGTTCAAATCTTGGACTGGATGGAATGAATGTGTTGGTCATGCATGCATGTTAGTTGTATGTGTGTCTCTTACACTTATATACTTGTTACTTTTACTTGATGATTGATTAGGGATGTAGTATGGTTATCGTAGAGAATTTGATATAGAGTTCATAAAACATATTTTCCATGAGCATATGACTCGTTGCATATGGTTATATTTCGCTTATATGTTGATTTTGTGTCGCCTAGTTACATCCTTGTATGTGGATACATTCTTGAATATTTGAATTGCATGTATCAGTCTTGTAGGTTGATTGGAAGAACTCATTGATTATGTTCAACTACATGCAATTATGTGTATTTGTAGTTGATTAGGCATTTCTTACACATATTGTCAGTTGCATGTACCATTGTGTATAATGGAATAATGGTTGTTGTCATGCATGAGGTCATAGCATGCATTTCCTAATGGCCTTGCTTTGATGACTAGACCCTAGTTAGAATTATGTTTATGAGTTAATACATTTACTTGCGTATGTCTATATGTTGTTATGATTATGTTATACATGTATCATGCTGATTTAGTGATCTTGCAGAAAAGGCATCCTCCCAGAGCTATTCTAAGGTATGCTAATTTGTTGTGATTTGGTTTATCTGACATATTATGTCCTGCAGGAAGAAATATCAAACATCTAGCAATATGGTTGACTACAGAGACTCTACCTATGAATCCGAAGAGTAGTATGGGGTTGGGAACTCTTTCGATTTGGGAGTGACACTGAGATAGGAAGAGATAAGGAGGTGTAAGGTGGATAATGACTAAATCATATAGTCACATGAAATGTTAGTAGAGGTAAATGCAGTCATGCTTTAGAGCTTGTTAGATTTGCAGTGGCAAGGACCTCTTCGGATCATTCAAGAGAAGAACAACAAAACTTATAGGGCATATGGCAATAGATCACATGGCGGTCACCGATCAGATAGAGAGGACACAATCCGAGATAGCATATTGTTGGAAGACATTACAGAGTTGCCACCTCACAGGGAGGTAGATTTTTCTATTGAGCTAGTGCCCGAGGAAACTCCAACATCTAAAGCACCTTACAGGATGAGCACACTTGATTTGGTTGAGTTAAAATTGTAGTTGAAGGAAATGTTGGACAAGGGATACATTAGGGCAAGTGTATCACATTGCATCGCACTGTCTTGTTTGTGAGGAAGAAAGATGGTACTCTCAGATTATGCATTGACTAAAGGAAGTTGAACAAATTGACTATCAAGAACATATATCCTTTGCGAAGGATTGATGACTTGTTCGATCGGCTGAAGGGAGCAACAATGTTCTTGAAGATTGACTTGAGATGTAGATATCATCAAGTACACTTCAAAGAGGAGGAAATTTACAAGACTGTGTTCAGGACTAGGTACGGGCATTATGAGTTTGTTGTTGTTCCATTTGGGTTAAATATTCTCCAGATAAATTCATGTGTTTGATGAATAGTGTGTTGCATCCATATTTGGATAAGTTTTTTATTGTGTTCATTGATGATATATTGACATATTGTAAAAATGAGGAAGACCATGCCGAATATTTAGCTGCAATATTGAGGTTGTTGAGGGAGAATTAGTTGTATGCTAAGCTCAACAAGTGTAGTTTCTTTTAGGTTGAGGTGCACTACTTGGGACATGTTGTCTCCAAGGAAGGAATTGCATTAGATCTAGAGAAGATAAGGGCCATCATGGAGTGGATAGCTCCTAAGAATGTGGATGAGGTGAGATATATCGTGGGTCTGGCAGGCTATTACAGGAGGTTAATCAGGAACTTCTCGCAACTTTCTTATCCCATTACATCCTTGCAGAGGAAAGGTAATAAGTTAGAATGGACTGAGGAGTGTAAGGCTAGCTTTGAGTAGCTTAAGCAGTTGTTGACACATGCACCAGTACTACATATTTCAAATCTAGATAAGGAATTTGTGGTATGCACAAATGCTTGCAAGAGAGGGCTTGGTGGAGTCCTTATGAAGGATGGACAGGTGGTATGTTATGAGTCTCGAAAACTAAACGAGCACGAGTAGAACTACCTAACGCATGACATTGAGCTAGCAACGATTATACATGAACTGAAGATGTGGAGGCATTATCTTCTTGGCAAGAAGTTTGTGCTTATGAGTGATCACATTGGGTTGAGATATTTGTTTGACCAGCTGAATCTGAATGCTAGGCAGGCTAAATGGTTGACCATGATCAACGAGTTTGATTTCGAGATCAGGTACATCAAAGGTAAGGAGAACAGGGTGGTAGATGCTCATAGTAAATGTATAAAGGTGAATCACTTAGTAGCTATGAGTTCTTATGGGACAGATTTACAGGATAGGAACTTGGAGGCAGGACAACAAGATGCTAGATATATGGAGATTGTGCACGGGTTGTAGCAGAGTACAGGTATAGGTACAGGTATAGGTGGTGGTATAGGTACAGGTACATGTACAGGTATAGGTGATGGTACAGGTATAGGTGGTGGTATAGGTACAGGTACATGTACAGGTATAGGTGATGGTACAGGTATAGGTATCGATATAGGTGATGGTACAAGTATATGTACATGTATAGGTAGTGGTACAGGTATAGATGGATGTGCGCAGGACTTGGACTATTGTCTTACAATAGATGGACTGGTTAGTTTACGAGACAAGATATATGTGCCATATGACAATGATCTAAAGAAGGTGATCTTGAGGGAGTTTCATGCGAAACCATATTCAGGTCACCCAGGTTACCAGAAGACACTGACAATGGTGAGGAAGCATTATTATTGGACGAATTTGAAGAGGGATGTAGGAGAGTTTGTTGCAAGATGCTTTGTCTATCAACGAGGGAAGGTAGAGTGTAAACATCCAAGTGGACTGCTACATCCGATTTCAATTCCAAAATGGAAATGGGAGGTCATTTCCATGGAATTCATCACAGGGTTGCCGAAGATAGTAAAGCAACATGATTCCATCATGGTCATTATGGACAGGTTAACAAAGGTTGCACACTTCATTCTGGTGAAGTCTACATACTTAGCTAGCGATGTGGCATAGGTGTTAATGAGAGATGTGATTAGAATACATGGTGTTCCAAAGAAGATTGTGTCAGATAGGGATGAGAAGTTCACTTCCAATTTATGGAAGGAGTTATTTGCAGGTTTGGGCAGAAAGTTGGCCTTCATCAAAGCTTATCATCCACAGATAGATGGATCGACAAAGAGGGTCAATAGGATATCGGAGGACATGTTGAGGATGTATATGATGCATCAATATAGGAAGTGGGAAGAGTATATCCCTTTGGTAGAGGTCACATACAACGTTGGTTATCAAGAGTCATTAAGGATGAGTCCTTTTGAGGCATTGTATGGGCGGATTTGCAACACTGCTATCAGTTGGAGTGATCCGATTAACAGAGTATTTACTGAACCAGATATGTTGGCAAACATGGAACAAGAAAGCAGGTAATCAAGAAGAATCTAAAGGTAACACAGGATAGTTAGAAGAGTTACGCAGATACAAACATATTGTTCAAGGAGTTTTAGGTTGGGGAAAAAGTGTACTTGCACATCAAACTGAAGAAGAGCTCCTTGCGGATTGGCTCATGTGCCACGTTGGCACCATGGCTTTGTGGACCCTTCAACATTATTGAGAGGATTGGGCCAGTAGCCTATCCAATTGCACTGCCTCCAACAATGAAAATCCATTTTTTTTTCTAGGTCTCATTGCTTAAGAAGTATGTTAAAGATGTTGATCATGTAATTGACTGGTCTGTTCCAGTTGGAGCCTCAATGTATATTGTAGAAATAGGTTCTCATGCTCCAGAACTAAGAAATTGAGCAAGTTAAAGTGAAATGGAAGAACTTTGGTCCCGATGAAGCTACATGGGAGATGACAGATTAGATGCAAGCTATCTATCCTTCCTTGTTTTCCGGTTGAGACAAAGCAACTTGACATGGTGGTTTGATATTTTCTTATGGTGGTTTGGTATTTTCTCATGGTGGTTTGGTATTTGCGTATGGTGGTTTGGTATTTTCTTTATGGTGTTTGGTATATGCTTTATGGTGGTTTGGTATTTTCTTTATGGTGGTTGATGTATGCTATATGATGGTTTGATATATGCTATATGCTATATGATATTTTGATATATGTTTAGATATGGTGTTTAGTATATGTTTTGATATATGCTTTGGTATATGATTTGACATATGTTTTGGTATCTATATTTTGACGATGTTTCTATACAAACACCTATGTATGGATGTAAATATTGTAAAGAGCTATGTTATAAATATCCACTATGAAGTATGGGTGTCATGCTATTATGATATCATGCGGTTATGTTATCATGATGTTATGATATTATATGAGCTGGCACACAGAAGGATGATAATTGTAAATACCATAATGAGCTGTGTTATAAAGCTCCACTATGAGGTATGTAGTCATGTTATGATTTTTTTCTCTTGAGCAGATATTTCATTTTAAATATTGCATTGCGCTGTGTGATAAAGCTCCATGAGAAGTATGTCTTCTTTCAGTAGGTTTCTGAGGTATATGTGTGGTTGAACACCGAGGACGGTGTCCCTGAAGGGGGAGGGTTCTATAACAGACCTGGTGAAAATTTGTTATGCTCTTAACCTGCAAAGCGATACCCAAACATAGAATTTGCGAAGAAAAGATACCGAGAACACAAAATATGCGAAGAAAATATACCCAGAGCACAGAATAGCAATGATTTTATTATCCAGAGAAAAATGTTCACAGGCCTCTTCGAGGGGGCAACCTCCAATAGAGCAGAGCTCGATTACAAAACAAGACACAATGCTCCTCGCAGGGAGTCTCTATCCTTTATATATGACTCATACATGCAATACCACGAGCCAATATCGTGGATTTTATTAATACCATCTATCTAATACTACCGCCCATTTACCATCTAACTAATACTACCGCCCATTTGCAACTAACTGTGGTCCCGTCATTAATTGCGGGTTAACCACTTACAATTATTAATATGGGCTTTATTGACTCTTGACCATGACGTGATCCCATGACATAAATAAGGGGGTTAGGGTGGGACCCTAACATGCCTCCCCCTTAAGACTAGCCTTGTCCTCAAGGCTGAAGCTGCGGAAACTGCTGAAGAATAGCGGCTGGTTCCCAAGTTGCATCTTCCGGCGAGGTGTCTTTCCATTTGACTAGGACCTTCTTAATCACGCGGCCACGCAGTTGCTTGTCTCGTGTGTCTAGAACCTGTTCAGGTTGAAGCCAGATTGATCCTTCTTCATCCAATTCCGGTAGACTGGTTTGAACTCGGCAATTGTTCCCAATCACTTTCTTGAGGCACGATACATGAAAAACTGGGTGGATTTTTGTTGTAGGTGGCAAAGCCAGCTTGTAAGCCACTTCTCCAATGCGCTGAAGTACTTGATATGGTCCGTAGAATTTTGGAGAGAGCTTTTGACAGCCCTTGTCTTTGAGTGATGTTTGCTTATATGGTTGCAGCTTCAAAAAGACCTGATCCCCTTCTTGAAATTGGCGCTCTGAGCGGTGTTGGTCAGCCTGTTGCTTCATATGGTTCTGAGCTTGATGAAGATTCTCGCGCAAGTGGGCCAGCATGGTTGCACGGTGTTGTAAGAGTTGATCCACTGTTTGTACTTTGGAGCACCCTGTGAGATAAGAGGTAGGGGACGGCGGCAGTTGTTCATAGACTGCTTCATATGGAGTCATTTTGGTGGTGGCATGATAGTTGGTGTTATACCACCATTCCGCCAGAGGTAACCACTGTGCCCAAAGGTGTTGTTTTTCTGAAGTGAAACACCTAAGGTAGGTTTCGAGACATTTGTTGACGGCTTCGGTTTGACCATCTGTTTGCGGATGATATGAAGTACTGAGTTTGAGTTGAGTGCCTTGTATTCTGAAGAGCTCCTGCCAAAAATTACTGGTGAAGATTGGGTCACGGTCGGACACAATCGAAGTGGGCATGCCATGCAATTTGAAGATTTGATCCATGAAAGTTTGAGCAACCAAAGTGGGTGTGAATGGTTGGGGTAGAGCGCAGAAATGAGCATACTTCGATAGTCAGTCCACAACCACCATGATGACTGATTTGTTCCCAGACTTTGGAAGACCTGTAATGAAATCCATGGAGACCTCCATCCAAATTGACGCCGGAATGGGCAATGGTTGTAATGTGCCTGGTGTGTTGACGGTTTCCCCCTTGTGGCGTTGACAGACGTCGCATTCTGCTACAAAAGTAAGGATGTCCTGTTTCATTCCGGTCCAAAAAAATGATCTTCTGGTGCGAGCGTATGTCTTCTGAAAGCCCGAATGCCCTGCAATGGGAGAGGAGTGCAATTCTGCCAAAATGCGACTTTTGAGGGTGGATGTTGGTGATATGACGACTCTGTCCTTGTAGCGAAGAATATCATTCTGCCACGAGTAGCCCTTGCTGGAATTAGGATCTGCCTGTAATTGAGAAATGAGTTGGGAGAGCTCAGGATGTGAAAACCATTCCCCGCGAGCCTCTTCAATCCAGTCTGGAATGGGGAGGGATATTGCGAGCATAGTACTTTCCTCCTCAAATTGGCGTGACAATGCATCTGCTACCCTGTTGTCTTTCCCTTTCTTGTAAATGATCTCATAATCATAACCCAGCATTTTGGCTAACCATTTATTTTGTTGGGGGGAAGATAGGCGTTGCTCCAAAAAATATTTAAGACTGTGATGATCTGTGCGGATTTGGAAACGTCGCCCCAACAAGTAAGGTCGCCAGGTCTCAACTGCATGTAAGATGGCCATCATTTCCTTCTCATAGGTAGATTGGCCCAAGTTCTTCCCACTTAGTTGTTGGCTGGTGAAGGCCAATGGTCGCCCTTCCTGCATTAAGACTGCTCCAATACCTGTTCCCGAAGCATCAGATTCAATGACAAATGTTTTGGTGAAGTCCGGTAGTGCTAAGACTGGAGTGGAACACATGGCGGTTTTGAGAGCGGTAAATGCCTGTTGTGCTTCTTCGTTCCAGAAGAAGGCATTTTTCTTGAGAAGTTGCGTCAGGGGCTTCGCTATGCGGCCATAGTTGCGGACAAATTTACGATAATAGCCTGTGAGACCCAAAAATCCTCTCAAGCTTTTCAATGTCTTAGGTTGAGGCCATTCTTGCATTGCCTGGATCTTTTTGGGATCAACCTTGACACCTTCACGGCCCACAATGTGGCCTAAATACTCAACTTCTTCCATGCCAAACGCACACTTAGACATTTTGACAAATAGTTTATGCTGGCGGAGCAGTTGCAAGAGGATATCTACATGCTGAAGATGTGCCGCCCAAGTGCCACTATAGATGAGGATGTCATCGAAGAAGACCAGGACAAATTTTCTGAGATATGGTCTGAGGAGGTGATTCATAAGGCTCTGAAAAGTAGAGGGGGCATTACAGAGACCAAATGGCATGACCAAGAACTCATAATGGCCTTCATGAGTTCTGAAAGCTGTCTTGGGAATGTCAACTTCCTTCATGCGAATTTGGTGGTAGCCTGAGCGAAGATCCAATTTAGTGAAGAATTGAGCCCCATTGAGTTCGTCCAGCAAATCGTCAACCACTGGGATGGGAAATTTATCTTTGATTGTTAACTTATTGAGGGCCTTGAAGTCTGGACACATCCGCCACTCCCCATCTTTCTTGAGGACCATGACGACTGGAGATGAGTAAGGACTAATACTAGGACGAATGACACCTGCTTCCAACAATTCCTTGATGATTTTTTTTATTTCATTATTTTGGGTGAACGGATGTCTGTATGGCCGCACATTTGGTGGTTGGGCCCCTGGGACCAATGTGATGCTATGATCATGTTCCCCTCGCGAGGGTGGAAGTTCATGAGGTTTGTCAAAGACCGTCCGATGTTTATTCAAAATCTGTTGCATCTCAGGATGAATTGGCGAAGACATGGTATCTACTACCTGGATGGCATTAAATTGAGCTACTACTCCATGATGGCCCTTTTTTAACAATTTTTCCATACGATGCGAGCTTATGATAGAAGGGGCTCCCGCTTGTAGCCCACGGAGGGTATGTGTGGAGTCGTTCTACTTAAAACTCATATATAACTCCTGGAAATCCATTGTGATTGGCCCAAGAGTGCGGAGCCATTCCGCACCTAGGACAATGTCGCAACCCCCCATGTGTATTGCAAACATGTGGGTTTTCAATTGATAATCCCCCATTTGAATTTTGACATTTTCACAGCGACCTTCACATTTCATTGTGCCTCCATCTGCAATCTGGACTTGGAAGTTAGAAACTGCTCGGACATAACAATGTGCTGCTTCAGCGATCTTTTGGTGGATGAAATTATGGGTACTTCCACTATCAATCAAAACTATTACTGGCCGATGTTTAAGAAAACCCCTGATTTTGAGAGTTTGAGGTGAAGAAATTCCTGCCAGTGCATGTAGCGAAATCATTGGTTCATCAGATACCATCTCCTGTTGGTTATCTTCTTCGGTCTCCTCTGGTTCCGCAAGTGGTGTATCTTCCTCGGTGGAGCTGTAGTCAGTGGCATCTATTTGAAAAAACTTGTGCTCTTTGCATTTATGACCCGGGGAATATTTTTCGTCACAGTAGTAACATAGTCCTTGCTTCCTTCTTTCGGCCATTTCTGCAGGTGACACCTTTTGAATCTTAAGTGTTTGGGTCATATTGGGAGCCTGTGAGGGACGACCTTTAGCGGGAAAGTTGGGGCGGCTGGATTGAGCTGTTAATGCTCGTTCCACCTTACGGGCTATCTGGCAAGCCTCGTTCCATGTGGGGGGGTGGTGGAGAAGAACCTGAGCTTTGATGGCTTCTTTAAGACCGCTGATAAAGCATTCCATGTAGAATTCATCTGTGAGACCCTTAGTGCGGAAGGATAAGGCTTCAAAAGCGGTAATATATTCATCCACTGTACCCGTCTGTCGGAGCTTAGTGAGACGCCCCAAAAAAGAGTCTTCCTGTTCAAAGCGATTTCGAAGAGCTTTGGTAAATTGGCCCCAATTCTGAAATTCTCCATTGCAACGCTGATACCATTCCTTCCATTGCCATCGTTCACTGTCCAAGTACATGGTGCCCACCATAAGCTTAGTCCCCTCATCTATGATATGATTCAATTGAAAATACTGCTCCATTTGTGCTAGCCATGCGGACGTGTGGGAACCGTCAAATTTATGCATATCCAACTTGGGAGGTCTCTGATTGGGTGGTGGACGGGTGTGCCAGACGTGAGGAGAGTGGCTCGACTCCCCCTCATGGTATTCATGACCCTTATACGCCTCCTCGTGGGCTGGCTCCTTGCCCTTGTCGTGTATTAGGCAATCTAATCCTTTAAGATGTTTTTCGATCCTTTCCATCGTAGAGTGAAGGGAGTGCACCTCTTCTTCTATTTTTTCTATCCTTTCAGTGGCCATTGCTTGAGCGCGAGTTTCGACCATACACTCGTCTGACGAAAATTTGGGACCGCCGAAATTTTTTTACTAAGAATTGAATGGTACCACCTTGCTCAGCTCGTCGTCCTGATTCTGATGGGCTAGGTCGCAAATAAGTGCCCTGGAAGATCCTCAAAATGTCAATGCCGCCAGAAGTCCTGCGAAAATTATATCCAGGTACAGGAACCCTTCCCAACTACTCCGATCTGGTGAATCTGAGAGATCTGAATGGTGGAACAACTGCTGCTGCTGATCTGATGGAGCTGCGGGACTGATGTCTGCTACTGCTGCACTTGCTGATCTGGAATAGATGATGAGTGATCCCCCGATAGAAAGGGAACTATGGTCTTGGGGAGTGTCAGGTGCTACAGATCGCAATATACATAAGGGTCTGACAGTAGTACTCGGCCCAATGTTTCAGGGCTCTAACTAAGGAGGATCGACCGTACCCTTAGCCGTACAACCCGACTACCCTATCGTACGGGCGAGTAATCTCTCCGAGTGTTGTTCTCGGTGTACTGTAGCCACAAGACGGCCGAAGGTTTATCTATGGCGAGGTTTCAAGGGAGCTAGGGGGCTTCCTATATACCCAGAGGGTACGTGGAAGACAGTCCGTGCGCGGTTCTGTCTAATGCGCTACTACTCGAAGGGGTACCCACAGGGGTTACAAGGGAGTCCAACAGACGTGACCACCTCTTGTATTTCCTGCGTGCATGCCTCCCCAAATACGCAGGTTTATGCGCTTAACGACAGATCCCGTGGTTTAAAGACGCCGGAACACGTCTCTAGCCTAAAAAAAATTTGCTAAAATTTGGAGATCCCACCGAGCCCTGGAAAGTGCTCTGATACCACTTGTTATGCTCTTAACCTACAAAGCAATACCCAAACATAGAATTTGCGAAGAAAAGATACCGAGAACACAAAATATGCGAAGAAAATATACCTAGAGCACAGAATAGCAATGATTTTATTATCCAGAGAAAAATGTTCACAGGCCTCTTCGAGGGGGCAACCTCCAATAGAGCAGAGCTCGATTACAAAACAAGACACAATGCTCCTCGCAGGGAGTCTCTATCCTTTATATATGACTCATACATGCAATACCACGAGCCAATATCGTGGATTTTATTAATACCATCTATCTAATACTACCGCCCATTTACCATCTAACTAATACTACCGCCCATTTGCAACTAACTGTGGTCCCGTCATTAATTGCGGGTTAACCACTTACAATTATTAATATGGGCTTTATTGACTCTTGACCATGACGTGATCCCATGACATAAATAAGGGGGTTAGGGTGGGACCCTAACAAAATTCCATGTAATAAAAGTTAAAAACAATAACCACGAATGAATAGGACACTTATTCCAAGCTAAAGTTTAGGAAAGACATCCTAGGGGTTGTTCATTTGGTTGTTTATGGCTAAGGAAATTGGAAAAGGATATGGTTAAGGCTTTGGAAGGAAAAATGGAATTTTTGGTACATTTATTTATGAAATAACTGAAATTAGGAGAAAAAGGAGGTGAAAGGTCGTGGGTTGGATGTGAGGATGAAAATGAAAGGAAATAACTAGAGGCCTCATCCATAAAAGATCTTCTGAGGATCAGTTGGTAACATTTTGTTAGTTCAATGTTGGAGTTCTATATCATTATTCTTTCTCTCTCTCTCTCATACTCTTGGATACTTAGAGTTTTCTTGGAGCACTCTTGGAGGGTGTGGCATACCTGGATTCTTTGAGCAAGAAGGCGAAGGAAGAGCAGGAAAGTGTAAGAAGGCATCGACGTCAAAAACTACGTCAAATTTTCTTGTAGGTATCGAGTTGCATGTACGATTTCTTCACTAGTTTTGGCACGCATGGAATACACATGCAGTTTCTTAGTTGTGATTTGTCATTTGCATGGAGGATTTCCTGGATAGCCATGGTGATTTTGGGTTTACTTTCATTGTTTATGGTTGCTTCACATGTTTTCCAGCCTGGGTTGAGTTATTAGTCTTGGAAACCTTGGTTGAACAAATGCTCTAAAAGCCTTGTAACAACTTAGGTTGAGTTACGAGTCCTGGAAGCCTTGGCTAGAAAAACACTCTCAGAGCCCTGTATAAGACATGGGTTGAGTTACTAGTTTTGGAAGCCTTGGTTGGCCAAATGCTCTAGAAGACCTGGAAGGCTTGGATGGAGACCAATCTGATGATGGTTTTATGATTTCCAATCGTGAGGTGGAATCAATGTGTAATGGGTTGAGGTGGATGGCCTATGGAAGCCCTGTATAAGTTTTGATTGATGTGTTCTATGAGATCCCACATCCATGCATGAAATATTGCATGGGGGTGAATGGTTGAAGAGAGATTTGGCTCAACCACTTTACTATCTGTTGGAAAACGGTAATCCCATCTCCGTTTGGTTTATTGCATTCATTAATGAATTTACTTTTCCTTTATTTTCATGTGTAAAGGTACAGATGTATATATGGATTTTGATGGATGATATGTTTATTGTATTTTTGTTCCTATTATGCTGGTTATATGCATATTTCATGACAACAACTATGTATGGCTCTCAACATGTTTTTACTTGTATATGAATGGATAATGTGTCTATGACCTAATAGACGATAATGCAACAAATGGAATGAGGGAACCATGGTTCATAGCAATTCTCAGATAAGTATGAGATTCCTACACTTAATTCTGTTGTTTACACCTGTAAGTAACATGTTGACAATATGTTTGATAAAATGCCTATCATGGCTAGTAGGGGTCTGGTTAAGGCCTTGAAAAATATTTACTTTTTCATCATTGTTTCCTAGTACTTTACTTAATTCTGAGCTTTCATTCCATTCTCGGCAGTGGTCTGGCCTCTAGGCCTTAAAAAGTGCCTTAATTCCCAGGGTTGATGGCACATAACTAGCAAGTTTGGTCGATAGTCGCTGGCAGTGAGGCCTATGAGAGACGCTTTGGGTTTCTGGTGACTCCCTTACCCATAACATGAGAGCAACTATGGCCTGAGAGACCTAAAACAATAGTGGGACCCAGGGACAGACTATCTAAGTGGCTGAGTTGTCTCCTTAGGGTTCTCTTGATGATGTTGGATGACTGTGTGTGATGTTCTGTCATTTCCAATTCCTTGAGGCCAAATAGTAGGTCAAATATGATCACAATAGCCTCTTGTATCATGTTTACCAGATTGGCATGGTTACTTTGGGTAGGCTTGAGAGGAGGGTGTTGCATTCATCATTTGTTAATATTTAACCAGTGCATAATTACTTTATTAAAACATGTATTAAGTAGAAACTATGAGTAGTAAGAAAATAAATATCATCAACATGTAAGAAACACATCATCACACATGAACACCAATATTCTAGGTGGAAGCCCAATGTGGGAAAAACCACTGTTTTTGTCCTCTCTATCTTATTTTAAAAATAAAATAATATTCTTACAATATTGTACAGGTATATACTTTAAATAGTACAAAGTCTCCTAGCTGTTGAAGGCTACAACCTTCTCCATTTTCCATCTCCTATTAGAAGGGAGATACAACCCCCTTTTTGAATATTGCTATCCTCGGCTCTTTATGGATCAATTTTCAAAATGTTTCAAATCGGATCCAAAGTCAACTATTCTAAAATCAATTTCTAAAATAATGAACCAATCGAATCATTAAATCAATTGTTGCAACTAAATAAAACTAGAACATATCATGCCAATGCATAGCCACTCATCAATATACCAAGCCAAACATTGTTTCCCAAGAAAAAACCAATTTCTTCCCCTGCAAACCCTGATCAAGCATACATTAGATTCCATGTGCTACTTTTCTTAATCATACCCATGTATGTACACGCTTCTCCTGAAGAATACCCACATATAGTTTTCAAAAATATTGATACTTGTATCAAAATCATTGACACAGTGAAACGATCACTATATCACATACTAAACCCATCATAGATCATAGAACCAAATACAAATCAATATACAGTAGCATCACCACTTAGTTAACATTTCATTCCATAATTAGCTCAACACAACTGGTACTGTCAAAAAGAAAACATTATGAGAGATATATAATTAACAAATAACAACAAACATATATGACCTAATCAACCATCATTAATAGTTCATACTTCAAAACCCTAGCAGTTGTATGCGAGTTTTATAAAGAATACCTCTGTATGTATGCCTTTTTAACATTTCATATCTATGTACAAATTATGAAATTTTGCAGAATATATATGTGACCCCCTAAAGTAGATCAATGTATGTACATGACCTTTTTTAAGAAAACATGCGTATAGATCTGCAAATACTGAATCATTCCTTCACTGCAAACATAAAACATATTTTGCAACCCTTACTGTCACATGTTCATGTCATAATATCATTACCATCAAATAATTATAATTTTTAGTCATAATCATAAAGGATCAAGAAAGCATGTTTATTAGTCACTACAATGGTTTCAGATCTATCAAATCTGAACCTCCGTCATTCTCCTTGGTGCATAGTTGTTTCAGATCAAATCATTCATTAATAACTCATAACTTGCAAACATAGCACTTTGATCTCGATCTCCTTATATAGCTTAGGCCTTAGCCAATACCTTAGGCCAATTCCATAGTAATAACGATGATGTTTTTTTATTGGAGCAAATATTCGTTGTCGTGCTCATTACTATGGGCCAATACCATGGTAAAATCCCCTAGTATTGATAATACTATGGTGCAGAAATCGTACATGACTTTCCTTCACCATACCAGCATATGCATACGTTCTATGTTCACAAGACCCGTGTATATTTTCCTACACATTACCTTTATCATTCCTCAGTCTCTGAACTGATATTACTTTTTCCAATCTCTTTGTCACATCTGTACTAGCCTATATACCCATCCTGCTACCATCACGTTGACATTTTTATGAGGTAGGTTTCGATCAAGGACAACACATTTGTCATAATGCCAACAATATTCCCCTTTGGACTTGATGGTCACCACTTTGGTGCTTGGTTACCATTACATGTAAATACCTATAAACACATATGTAGACATGCCAATATTCTTTCCCAAGTCACCAAACATTCTCCAAACACTAAGCTTCTCTTTCCCATTGACATCAAGGACAAATGGTTGACCAAAGCTCAATGAATACATTGTTTTCCTTTTCGAGAGATGAGTATTGTACATTTGATGTTGCTGAATATGAGCACTAACCATGCTCCCCCTGAGCATATGATGAAACTTCTAGACGATATACAAAGAAGTACATGATGCTATGGCCCAACCAAATATGGGTTTTCCTATCATCAAGGGATAATGATCACATCAATCACCCAACACAATGGGGTTACATATTTGACTTAATATTACATCAAGTTCACAAAACAATGGGATTACATACATAATTGACTTGACTCCAACAGTTTAAACATAAATAAATATTACAATTTTACATCATGGGTGTTTATATGACCTTTACATCAAGAGACAAATATGACATTTATAATTGAAATAAAAGACCTCAATAGAGAGGTAGCAAGACCACGATATCCAACAACAACCATCATTCACCATATAAGAATTTGTACTACGAGCGTCTGATAGCAACAATATGATCATCATTATACAACAAGGAATGCTTAAGAAGTCATAATAGACTATTAGAAATATAGCAAATTATCCCCATGAACCTGTCCCAGCTGTTCACTGTCAGGAATGATCATATTCACAGTAAAGTCGTCAAAGAAACTTCATCAATCAATAATTATACCATCAAAGCAGCAATGTCATAATTCAACCATCATAAGGCAATATTACTTCTAAGTTTCATTTGAGCCACAACAGATTGTAACCAATCAACATCAGAAGAACAGGGTGACATAACCACTCAATGAAATATACTAGAAACTCTCCATGAGTTTGTCCCATAGTTTCTTCTTCATAGAGAAACATACACTACTGTTTGGAACCAAACTCGTGTATATACGCAATTGTCCCTCTTGTGATCTACGTACAGAAAGTAAATTGTAGTAATTTTAGTGTCAACTCCCCCTGAACATGAATGATATGTCAGAATAATTAACAAAGTGATGAGGCAGATACCACTCCTAGTTTCTCTCTGAGATATTCAAAGGAATCACATGGAAGTGGATTTGTAAATATATTCGCAAATTGTTCCTTTGAGGGAACATATTCCAGTTTGATCTTTTGTTCAAGCACTTATTCTCTTAGAAGGTGACATTTGATTCGAATATGCTTGGTTTTTGAGTGCATGATAAGATTTTTAGAAATACTTATGGAACTAGTATTATCACATAGAATAGGTATAGGTTGAGAACAAGTGATTCGAATGTCTTGCAATGTTTGCGTTATCCATATAAGTGATTTGAAAGAGCTCTAGTTTCTACATAAGGGCCAATGGATGAAAACTTCGATTTGCAGGCTACTCACAATATCCAAGGCCGTTAGTGGAAGTAAATCCTAACCCTCTTAACTCCTTTGGTTCTCTAAAACCTTGGTAAACCTTTCTTTGATACCACTTGTTATTTAGAGTAAAAGATAAACATGCAAACACATGAAAAATAGGTACACAAGTTTTTGATTGGATAAAGAATTTCTATTCATTAATTATTCCCTTATATACATCCACTAAGTTTATGATATTCTTTCTTCTTATTTCATATTACAATGACCCAACCATGAGTATATAAGCACTAAACTTTATGAATGTTGAATCATGCAAACTCTAACTTTCTTTTCCTCATGCAAACTATGACTTGATGCTTTAACTAAACTTTTCTAACGATCAACATTTTTCTTTTCCTTAACTTATCTTTTCTTGACAAGGCATTAACTTTTTAACTCTGACTCACTTGACTTCTAATATTAGACGTAACTTAACTCTTCATACATTGCGTGCATATGAGAGTACTTACTATTTCTATCAAGTGAAACGATTTTGATCTATGACAAAGTTGTCATCAATGAAAATAAATCAAATAGGAAATTTGGGGATAGTTTTTTATAAATTGTGTGTCTTATAATTTTTAAATTGATATACGAGACTAGAGTTCACTTGGTTGTAAGACATTTGAATATTTGACAACTATTGGGCTAATTGGGTTGTTGATTGTATAAGATTAGTTTCATTCATATCATTTGCATATTGGTTATGTTAAGGAATAATTGTATAGAATGATTATCTCCATACTTCAATAAGTGTTAAACTTATGAATTTTAATAATCATGAAATATAAAAAGTGAGGTATAGTATGGAATCACGTAGTTTCAGATTGAGAAAATCGCTGAGATGAAATGAGTCACATTGCACCACAAACCTATAATGATGGGCCATCTAGGTGCGCTAAGTCTACCTCCGATGTGGGTGCCTATAGGGGCATGGCAAAGGATTTTTAGGCTAAATTAAAGTTTATGATAGAGGTATTCTTTCAACCTCATTCATAATTTATTTATATATATCTCTATTAAGTGAGGAAGATAAGTCACATAGTCATTATTCTCTAGTTTGAAATGATATCGATGACTAATATTACTTGGTTTCTTAATAATTCATTCATGGATTTCTAATTACTAGATGAAAATCTTTACCAAAATCTTAATACATAACAATAAATTAAGATAATAAAATAGTAAAGTGCGTTTTGTAATTTTTTTTTACAATATGAGTAGAAAGTATTTTTACAATAAGAAAAAAATTAAATAATTAAATGTATCTAAGAACTAATTAAATTATTGTTATTTGTCTCTTTTATATATTTATTCAATAGCGAAAAGAAAATTGATATGTGAGTATAAAACATATGCAAGAATGAACTTTTCATTTAGAAAGAAAAAAATAAGGCTTAAAATGCATATATTGATGAATTTGTATTTTAATTTTTTTGGATTTCTTTATGTATAGTTTTATAGTTTTAGTATTTAAGTGGCGATTCTCAATATGCTTACTATTAATAAATTGGATATATTTTCACCTCCACCATTGTATGTATACTCCTAGCCACAAAACATGTACAAGCAATGATCCAAAACTTAACCATGACTTCAATGAAATTCATACTTCAACGAATACCCATGCAACTCCACACAAGTTTGATACCTCCTAGTGCCTATTCCATTTGCAATGATAGACAAATATTCTAGACAATGGCTCTTTCTACAATCTTGTTCTTCCTCTACCTCTAGGAATCTATTTTCAAGGAAAAGAAATAGGAGGAAACAAGAACATCGAGACACCTAGCTCTGTGCAACTCCATGACACAAGCTATATTCCACGCTCTCTTGGTTGTAGGTATTCACTCTCAGGTTTCAAGAATTGATTTGGTTTGATAGGCCTAGTGCTTAACTTTCAAAAAATACTCCAAAATTAAATTCTCTCTCAACCAAGCTTTCCACACAGCCACAACTTGTCCTAATTCATGCCAGAGGGATTAACACAGGTTTGAGTGGATCGACACTATTCTCCAAGTCACACACAGAGGAGGTATGTAGAAAATTTTCAATACACAACTTAAACACACTCAAGAGGTCTGTGCCTCCTCCACAAAACTTTAGAACACATATCCATATGATGACTTCTACAAATAGCTCATGATTCTAGACTTCGCAATAGCTACAAAGCCACACAGACCGCTCGAGTCAACAATGGGAAGCCAACAAGCATTACACAGGTTTAGCTTTAGACATAACACTCAAACTCAACGCTTTGAAAAAACTACATGCATATTTATTTGAACATAGCCACACTAGTCAGACCTTCCAATTCCAGATGCAGCCTATGAAGAATTAGCTCCCTGCTTAGAGTAAGGGCACCACCCACAACCACCATTTCTTATTCACTCAATTAATGCGAAGGATCCACACAATGTGTAGAACATACAACAATGGTATTTCTGTTCAGCCACAGTGCTTACACCATACAACACGCACAACGCTCTCACCACACAACATGTTATTTCTCTTTGCATGCAGAATGATTTACAGGTTTGCGCTCCACGGTCAATCAATAGATCCACAGTCTCCAATGTCTACAATCCTTAATATAGCAAACAACATCTTATAATAGCTGACAACACACTTTTCCATCACCACCATCGACTTAGTTCCAACTCACGTCTCTGATCCTTCTTAATATAGAAAAAAAAGTCCTACAATAGATGACAACACACTTTTCCATCACCACCGTCGGCTTATTTGCAACTCAACAACACACACATCAAGGCTTCCTTTAACATGCAGGCCAAGGATCACTCGCAGCTCAGCGTCATGCCAGAGGGATAAAACATTTACATAGGTTTGCGCCTCTTTCACCAAGGTCCTACATGAGCAATGGCTAAACATTCCAAATTAAATTTTCATAGGTGTTATATTCTTAATAATATTGTTACAAATATTAATACAAGAAAATATTGGCGAATTATCTTGAACCTAAATATCTCAACTAAACACCAAATTAGGAAGCTCTTTAGTTGGAGAGAATTCCTCAACCAATTAAGCCTAAAAAAATCTCCTTAATAATAGGATCAATCTGAGAACTCTACCAATAAATACGACTCACACATATTCTAACATTTTTTAATCTTTTAATTAAAAAATGAGAGAGAGTCTGTGTACTCAGAGAGGCTTGAGAGGTTCAAGCAAAACTCTTGCTGTTGTATCTGTTGTGTGTTGAGACTCAAGTTGAGCTCATACTTGTGTAAACTTTGTTTTAAAGACATAATAGAGAGGTCACCACTGAAGGCTAGACCAGGAGATGGAGCTCATTAGTATTGGGTGAAAGGCTTATTAAACTTGTTGTGTTTATGTGTGTTGTCTATTATGCTCTTTTACTGCTTCATTGTCTATGCATTTCACAATCTTATCGATCCATTGCATAAAGTAACATAGGAAAATCCATGCACATGAGTTTGTAATACCTTAATAATTGTTTAAGATCTCATTATCAGATAAAGTGGTATTAGAGCTTTAGGTTTGCTAAGGTTAGATAAGATTGTGTTGGATTGTTGAATGCTAACTAGGTCAAAGCTCAAATTAGGAAAAGGAGAATTGGTTGAGGCTAACCTAGAAATTGGCAGAGTCTATCCTAGGAGGAAAATGGCAGAAGAGATTCTATTGGAACCCAAATATCAGTTCATGGATAATTTCATGACCATGAGATCCATGGTAGAAGAGATGTATCGAGAATTTAAGAAAGGTTGAGGTGAAAGCACTTCAACCTCCAAACAAGACAAAGGAGTTGAAGAACCTTATCTAGATGCCCCAGAGGGAAAAGGGAAAGGAGAAAAGCCTTCTACAGCAATATCTCCTGAGAGCCCCGAAAATAAAAAGTAGAAAACATCTTTAATTAAACTAGATATAAAATTTGATTTACCAATATATGATGGAGAATTAAATGCAAAAAATCTAGATAACTGGATTAGACAGATTGATGTGTATTGCAGGGTGCAGAACATTGATTCAGACAGGAGAAAATTCCGCTGGCCAGCCTATGCTTGGAGGAACTGCCTTAGTCTGGTGGGAACGTAGGACACAAGCTGATTTGAAGAAGCATGGTAAAACTCTTTCTGCCTGGAGTGAATTTTTTTCTGCCATTAAAAAACAATTCTATCCACTAGCTTATATGCAACAAGCTATGATGAGTTGTCAAACTCTTCGCCAATTAAAAGGGCAAAGTGTACAAAGCTATATGTAGGAATTTAGAAAAAGTTCTTTAATTCTAGGCATTTCTTTAGACTCACCTGAAACATTGCTGAAGTATATAGGTGGTCTACATAGTTATTTGAGTCACACCATTCTCATGTTTAACCCTACTAGCATAGATGAGGTGTGTGTTCAAGCTACACATCTAGAGGCTAGAGGCAAGAATGTGAACCCAGAGATTGGGGGATCATCAAAACCCACTGCAAGCAAAAACAAGGAAAAGAGGAAGTAGAAATGGAAAGAGAGGAAGGAAAATGCTGTAGAAAAAGCCAAACCTTCATGCACTCACTGCAAGAAAGATGGACATGATGATGAACATTTCTAGTCTTTGCATCCAGAGATGAAACCCAAGAAGTTTGATGGCAAGAAGAAGAAGGTTGCTGCAACTATATAGAAAGATTTGGGGACAAACTCAGGTGATGAAACAACAATCACAACTACAGGTATAAAAGGTAAAAATTCTGAAGCATCTACTAGTAATTTTGCACAAACTATTGATAGTGAAGAAAATGAGAGGAAAAGAGATGAGATTTTTCAGATTAGAGTTATTTCCAAACATCAAAAGATTGATACTTTATTTGATAGTGGCTCACAAGTAAACTTGATTTCTGAAGCAATTGTAAAGAAGCTGGGATTACTAACCACACCTCACAAGAAGCCATATCCATTAGGTTGGGTATGTGATAAAGCAAAGCTACAAGTGACTAGACAACGTAAACTTAGATTTGCTATTGGGTCAACATTTGTAGATGAGGTTGAGTTAGATATAATTCCCTTGGATATATGTGGTATTGTTTTAGGAAGTCCTTACTTGTATAATAGAAAAGCCATTTTCTATAGAGATGAAAATAAGTATCAAGTTGTTAAAGATGGAATAGAATATATTGTAAGAGCTCATAAACTCAAGAATAATTATACTCTCATAATCTCAGGGTAGATGAAAATAATTGTAAATTCATGCAAGCAATTTTTACTGATGGTTGTAAAGGAAATGAAACCTAATAAAACCAATGTATTTGAGGGTTGTGATGTTAAACAAAAAGCTGATTTAGAAAAAGTTGTTTCAAAACATGATGTCCTATTTCAAGAACCTAAAGGTCTGCCAACCAAAAGAGAAATTGTACATGATATTCATTTGCAGCAAGATGCTCCATCGCTTAACATCGAAATGTACAGGTTATCCACTTCAGAGAATGCAGAGATCAAGAAGCAGGTACAAGAGGTGCTCGAGAAAGGGTTCATAAGACAAAGCACATCACCATGTGGATCTCGAATCGTGTTGGTGAGAAAGAAAGATGGTTCGTGGAGGATGTGCATTGATTATAGAGCACTGAATAAAATAACGATCAAGAATCGTTATCCCCTTCCTCGCATTTATGATCTATTGGATTAGCTGAAGGAAGCTGTTTACTTTTCCAAGTTGGACTTGCGTAGTGGCTATCATCAGGTCAGAGTAGCAGAGCAAGATGTATGGAAGATTGCTTTCAAAACCAAGCAAGGGATGTATGAATGGCTAGTTATGCTTTTTGTCTTAAATAATGCTCCTGCCACTTTCACGAGAGTTATGAATGATGTACTTAGGCCTTTTATTGATGATTTTGGAATTGTATATCTAGATGACATTCTTGTTTTTAGTAAAACACGGGAAAAACATTTGAAGCATGTAAAGTAGACTCTAGATGTTTTGAAAAAAGAAAATATCTATGTTGAGTCAAAAAAATGTGAATTTGGCAAAACATCTTAAAATTATTTGGGTCATATTGTGGGGGGTGGTGAATTGAAGATAGATCCCTCTAAGGTTGAAGTTATTGTGAACTGGCCTAAACCCAAATCTGCTACAGAAGTTAAAAGCTTCCTAGGAGTAGCACAATATTGGAGAAAGTATATTGATAACTTTTCCTTAATTGCAGCTCCCTTACATGCTTTAACGGGATTGAACAAGGTGTTTCAGTGGGGAGGCAAACAACAGAAAGCCTTCGATACCTTGAGAAAAAAATTAGTGCAACACCAGTACTAGCATTCTAGATCTTCAAAGACCATTTAAGATCGAAACAGATTCCAATGACTATGCCGTGGTAGCAGTGTTGATGCAACATGGTAAACCCATATGCTACCATTCTGAGACATTTAATTCTGCAGTAGTTAATTATCCCACATATGATAAAGAATTGTATGCATTAGTACAGAGTGTAAAAAAGTGGAAATATTACTTAATGGGCAAAGAAACAATCATCCATACTGATCATCAACCACTTCAGTATTTGCACTCACAAACTAAATTGCAGCAATCAAGACACTATAGGTGGATGGGTTTCCTACAACAGTTTCATTTAGTCATCAGATATAAAAAGGGCATACACAATAAAGTTACAGATATGTTGTCCAGACCAATCCTAAATGCATCTACTATACTTAAGCATAACTTAGTAATGCATGAAAGCTACATTGAACAATATGCTCAAGATATAGACTTTAAATATGTATATGCAGCTTTAAGTCATGGCAAAACGGTAGAATAATTGGATTACTATGTTAAGGACCAACTCTTGTATCATTTGGGAAAGCTATGCATTCCACAAACTGAAAGAGTTAACATAATTCAGGAAGCACATACTTCTCTGATATCGGGTCATTTTGGTGTAAGTAAAACAGTTGAACAGCTAAAAAGATTCTGCTATTGGCCAAAAATGCATGAAACTGTTTCTAGATATGTAAATAGGTGTACCATGTGTGCTAAAAGCAAGCCCAATAATAGAAAACTAGGCTTGTACACTCCACTTCCAGTTCCTTCTCGTCCTTGGGAAAGTTTTTCCATGGACTTTGGTGGAGGATTGCCAAAATATAGAAAAGTCATGACTATTTATATGTTATTGTGGACAGGTTCAGCAAAATGTTTATTTTAATACCTTGTAACAAGCAAATTACAGCCTAACAAACAACGAGGTTGTTCTTTCAGCATGTCTGGGTGCATTTTGGGTTACCCACTTCCATAGTATCTAATCGAGATTCCCAATTTGTTCGGAAGTTTTAGTCAAGTTTGTGGGAATTGATGGACACCAGATTAAAGAAGAGCACAACCTTTC
Source organism: Pinus tabuliformis (assembly GCA_031772625.1). Taxonomy (NCBI): domain Eukaryota; kingdom Viridiplantae; phylum Streptophyta; class Pinopsida; order Pinales; family Pinaceae; genus Pinus; species Pinus tabuliformis. The sequence continues at coordinate 743,693,764 of CM062810.1, forward strand.
ATCCACAAACAGATGGCCAAATAGAGGTGGTCAACAGGATAGTGATCCAGTTGCTCCGGGGTTATTGCAGCAAGCATCCCAAGCTTTGGGATGAACATTTATGTTATGCGCAACATGCTTACAACCAAGCTAAGCATTCTTCTACACAAAGATCTCCTTTTGAGACTTGTTTTCGTTTTATACCAAGGTCTCCCTTGGATTTTGTCTTTGAAAAGGACATATTGGTTGATGGACACAGTGATGTGGACAAAGCAACAAGGTTCATTGAACAAATCCAAAAAATTCACCAAGTAGTGTAGGAACAACTGCAAAAGAGCCAAGGCAAGTACAAGGCAAGGCATGATAAGCATCAGATGGAGCATTGCTTCCACGTTGGTGATCAAGTCTGGCTGTATATCAACAAAGACAGAATGCAAGGTGAAGGAAAGAAGCTGAAGCCGATAAGGTATGGGCCTTTCAAAATACTTGAGAAAATTGGTGAGAATGCTTTCCGCCTTAATTTGCCAGCCTACATGAACATCTATTCAGTGGTAAATGCAGAAAATTTAAGATTGTTTGAACCTTCATTAATTGAAGATCCCATAGAGCAAAGTCAATTGCTTTCCATTGATGATTTGTTGCCTGAATATCTCAATGAGTTGCAGGAAGATACAGTTCTGGATAGGAAGGTGAGAACCACGTGCAGAGGGGATGTTGAGTACCTAAGAATTGGACTCAAAGGTTCAAAGCCCAGCAGTGCAAAATGGATAGAGATTGGGCAATTGAGGAACCTGTATCCTCACTTGAGCGATGCTTGAAAACCAACTTTTGATTGTCCAAAAGCCTTTTTAGTGGGAAGGCGTGATAAAAAATGGATCCAAAACACTCTCTAAGTCTTCAAAATCTTCTTAAAATCATTCAAAAGATCAAAACCATCGCATGGGAAGAACCCTTAGAAACATCGACAGCCAAAAACACAAAGAAAATAGTGAAAACAGAGCTATCAACACTTGAACAATGAATGCACAGGAGCCGTCAGATATGGCCGATCAACGGTCTAGATTCGATTGGCAAATCGCAATCAGCAGTGGCAATCGACGGATATCGGCGGAGACCATGTGGAACTTGCGATGGCGATCAACAGAGTCAACGAGGACCGTTGATCAAGCACATAGATCGATGACCCACGTTGCATCGCAGAATCGCAATCGACAAACACAGTAGAGTGGGGCTATATACATATACATACATGTGATGCAATGGCTGGACTCGATAACATTATAGATGATATTCTATATGTTTTGAAGTTCGGAAAATGTCAATTTCCTTTGTATTTCGCATTTCCGCCAAATGAATGGATTACAAAGGAAATGCGCTCGATGTGATATTACGGACCCGAAAGGGTTCATTAACATTGTTGAACACTATTTCAAGTCTGATATGAGGGGGATTTCATGTTTTAATGTAATTTTAATATAAAAGGGAAATCACAAAATAGGCAAGATTTCGGGAGGACCCAAGGCGGTAAATGGTTTGGGTCGGGCTCCACCTGATCCCATACAATGGCTGCCACATGTCCAGGCTGAGGAGAGTGGAAACCACCATTATCGGGTGGTTAACCTCCGTACGAAAGAGTCGCCCGAAATGAACCACAGCCGTTGGATCTAGATGTCCCAGATCAACGGTGGAGATGTGATATCGCTATAAAGGAGGACCCAATAGGAGTTATAAGGCGGATTTATAATATTTGAAGTCCGATGAACAATGTTTTGGCAGATTTTTCCATGTTTTGCAGCGTTTCTCTATGTAACCAGAAAACGACCAATTTTGGGATTTCAAAGGCCCGATGACCCATTCCGTTACAGAATAGGTGGCCACCATCCCTAAAAGTGTTTAGCAATGATTGCTAACGCTCAGAAGGGGATCTGAGTGGACAGAGGTCGAGAAGCGAGAGAGCCCAAGAAGAGGAAATGAACAGGCAGCAGAGATTGGCTTTAAAGCCACAAAGGATAGAAAACAGAGCAGGGGTAGTGCTGAGACAGAGCAAGACAAAGACAGAGAGTGATAGAGAGATTCTGTGTACTTAGAGAGGCTTGAGAGGTTTAAGCAAAACTCTTGTTGTTGTATCTGTTGTGCGTTGAGACTCAAGTTGAGCTCATACTTGTGTAAACTCTGTTTTGAAGACATAATAGAGAGGTCACCACTGAAGGCTGGAGCCGAGGAGTATTGGGTGAACTCCTTATTAAACTTGTTGTGTTTATGTGTGTGTCTATTATGTTCTTTTACTGCTTCATTGTCTATGTATTTCGCAATCTTATCGATATATTGCATAAAGTAACATAGGCAAATCCATGCACATGAGTCTATAATACCTTAATAATTGTTTAAGATCTGATTATCAGATCAATTCATAGTTTAAAGAATTTGTCAAATGAACAAGTGTCATATGAAATGAGTTATGGTTTTTCTGGCATGTGGTATTGATAAGTCTTACTATTGACAAATGATATTGTAAAAAAAATTATTTACATATTAAGAATTTTGAGGATAAAGTGTTGTGACATGTTTTTTAAAATATATATGTTTAACTTATATAATAATAGTAATAAAATAATAATTTAGTTAATTCTTATAATTTCTTAAACTTTTGTAAGTTGAGATGTATGATGAAATAAGTGTTTTGGTGTGCTTATTTACATTTACATACCACTTAATTTATATGGTTGTGCTAGTAATAACATTAATGGACTTTCAATTTTGATTTAAAAAATACAGTAGAAAACAATATAATTATTTAGTTTAAATCAATATACAATTATTTTAATATTATATCTATTCATAATAAGATAAATATATTTATTTTATTATTTTATATATTTCTAATAATATTAATAAATTGTTAAATTTTTGAATATATAGATAGATATAATGGGTGAAACATTATAACAATTGAATTTTGCATATTTCATAATTCAATTTTATGATAGAATTTTAGGCAAAATGAACCAAAAACTTTTAATAGAAAAGAACTAAAACTTAGAAAAACTAGACTCATTTTAAAATACTAACCTATAATAATATAACTTAACTTATGGATTTTTTCCCATTAATTTATTTGAAATTTACCAAACATTTTAAAAATAATAAATTTAAGGTTTTTCAATAAAATAAATTTATTTATTATTTCAAAAACAAATTTTAAATAATAAAAACTTACAATCTCATTTAAAATTAAAAAATATATATCTTTTAACTAAACTTACATATTAAAAAATAAAAATATAAACAAAATTAATAATATAAAAAATAAAATTCAAATAAAAATAAAAATAAAAATTAATTTTCTGTTTATGTTTTATATAAAAAAACCAGATAAAATACTCTTAAGTAAGAGTATTATTAGCAAGAAGACTGTATATTCATCATGAGTATTATTAGTTGGAAGACTTTATATCAATTTAGTTATATCTTAAATCTTTTATGTTGTTTTTTATGCGATTCTAATATTGCGGATTTTTTCCAAAACACTCAATTTATTTATACACTTAAAAGAAAAACACATTTATACATTCGAAAGAAAAAAACATTTGAAATTAAAAAACACAATTTCCTGCCCTGTTTTATGACTTGCCTTTTAAGAATTAGACAACGCTGAAGTTTTGATTACACAAACATAACACGATTTGAAAACAAAAGGCACACAACAGATTCTACTCATTATTTGGAGTTGAATCGTTGCAGCTCCAATCATTTAAACCCCCACCGTTTTAGAGAGCTCTCCGTATTCTTTTTATAGAGAAGTTTATAAAATTTTATACATCGATCCTCTTGGCTTTCTTGTATTCTTGTATCCAAGGCCCATTGTTGAAAATGGAGGATTATTCTTGTGGGAAAAATTGTCTAAGGATTTACTGAAGAAAGTATTGTCATGGTTGTCGGGAATCTTTTTCTGGTAAATTCCAAAACAAAATCACTGAACAGAGAGTAATACAACATCTTTAACACAGGGAAGCTTAAGATAGATTGCTGGAGAAGCTGAGAGTCTTTCACACATAAAAAAATTTATATTCATTAATAAACAACGTGATACAAACTTCATCCTCTTAACAGATGGATTCACCAAGAAGTTAAAAAAAATTACTTTGTTTCTTTTAGAAATTTTACACTACTGTGTCTAAAAATTTCTTTTACATTTACTGCTGTAAAAACAATCTTTAACTTCAGAAAATTACATTCATTGCTGTGAAAAAAATTTCTTCAATACATATGCTGGAGCACATTTGCATTACAATGCCCATTTACCCTCTGCATATTACACTGCATACATTACATATTAAAAAAAAAAAAACAACATTACCCTCACGTTGCTGTGTGAATTGGGTTTTCATTCTCCACAAAAATGATTCTGCGCTACCCATGTTTTCTTCTTCGCATTTCTATGCCTATTACATTCCATATGTGATAAAAAAAGTTACATATTAAATGTTCCGTGAACAATAATAAAAAACATTAAAATTAAAACCTTTACCTATATTCTACGAACCACATTAAATTTCATTAATGTTCTACTGGCAAAAAAACTGGCGGTCAACAAAAAACTTCACGTTACGTCATTCCCTGCAGGCCCTGTATGCAACTTTGGCTTAATCGGATAGACATCCACCATCCTTTCAATCAGACGGCTGTGGTTAATTCCCCGGGAGCCCCTTTTAATCGAATTATACGTTCCGGGGGAATGGCGGTTTTGAAACCGTACTGTGGACACGCGTCGGCACCTGGAGGTGATCGGAGCCTCCTTACGAAATACCAGCCATCGTGAAAGTTAGTGCAGGGAAAATATCGGCGGTTTTGTGAAATTAAATGCGGCAGTTGCAAATTAATATTTCAACACTCCCCTTTAATTTCAACTGCTGGGTTATCAATCATACCCAGACATTTCCTCAAAAATTCAAAGCTTTTCTGCCCCAAAGGCTTGGTCAGAATGTCTGCAACCTGCTTCTGAGCCCTGCAATGTTCTAAGACAATTTCTCCAATGTTTACCAGTTCCCTGATGTAATGAAACTTTGTGTCAATGTGTTTCGTTCTTTTATGAAACACAATATTCTTGGATAATGCAATAGTTGAGCTATTGTCACAAAAGATCACTGTTCCTTTTGCCTGCTCTTGGCCTAAGCTCCTTAAAATTCTTCTCATCCAAACTGCTTGACATGCCACTGCTGTAGCTGCCACATATTCAGCCTCTGCTATAGACAATGCTATAATAGGTTGTTTCTTAGAAGCCCATGAAATGGCTCCTGAACCCATGTGAAAGACATAACCGAATGTGCTTTTCCGATCATTTGCACTTCCAACCCAATCACTATCAGTGTATCCAATTAAATTTGAACATTCTGAAGTAGTATATAAAATGCCAAACCTTTTAGTACCTTTAACATACCTCATAATCATTTTTGCTGCCTGCTAATGTGTTTTTTTGGGCCTTTCCATGAATCTGGAAATTAAAATAACAACATACATTATGTCTGGCCTAGTTGCAGTCAAATACATGAGGCTGCCAACTATGCTCTTGTACAAACTAGGATCAAAATCCTTGCTGCTGTCCTCTTTGCTGAGTTTTAATCCCATCACTGCGGGAGTGATTGCTGCCTTCCTCTCCTGCATGTTAAATCTTTTCAACACTTCCTTAACATATTTTGCTTGTGAGATAAAAATCGCATTTTCATTTTGATCTACTTCTATTCCTAAAAAGTATCTCAGCAAACCCATGTCAGTCATTTCAAATTCTTCTTTCATGACTGCTTTGAAATTTTCAATAAAATAATCATCATTACTTGTGAAAATAACATCATCAACATATAACACAACAATTAGAATTTTATCATCCTTTTCTTTGATGTAGAGGGTGGGTTCTCCCTCACATTTGTCAAATCCATTTTCCAGTAGATAGGAATCTATCCTACTGTACCATGCTCTTGGTGCTTGCTTCAGCCCATAAAGAGCTTTCTTCAATCTGCACACTTTGTGCTCTTGGCCTTTCTTTTCATAGCCTAGAGGTTGCTCAATGTAAACCTCTTCCATTAACACTCCATTTAGGAATGCTGACTTCACGTCCATTTGGTAAACTTTCCACTTGTTTTGTGCTGCTATGGACAACACTGCTCTCACGGTTTCCATTCTAGCAACCGGTGCAAAAGTTTCCTCATAGTCTCTCCCATACTGCTGCTTATATCCTTTGACAACAAGTCTTGCCTTGTGTCTTTCTATCTTGCCTTCAACATTATTCTTGGTCTTATAGACCCATTTAACTCCAATGACTTCCTTTCCTTTTGGTAGTTCAACTAAATCCCATGTTTTGTTTATTTCTATGGCATTGATCTCCTCATCCATAGCTTCTATCCATTTCCTATCCTTAATAGCATCTTCGAAATGAATAGGGTCATCAACATGACAATATAAAACAAACAAAGAATTCATACCTTCATTTGCTGCCTCTTGTTCATAAATATCATTTAAATTTCTGAACTTCTTACCTCTTTCATTTGGTCTGAAAGTGCTTGAAGAAGCACTTTCATTTCTCCTCAAGGGTGTCCCTTGTTGTCCTTGTGTTGGTGCTGCTATTTGGGGATGTATTTCACCCATCTCCTCATCATCTTCATCATGAGACAAACATTTTTTAACATTCACTGTTTTCTCTATGCTTCCATCCCAAGCTTCCTCCTCAATGAACTGAACATCTTTACTCACAAAAAACTTCTTGGCAGATGGGATATACAACCTGTAAGATTTGGATTCCTCACTGTATCCAATGAAAATACATTTCTCCCCTTTACTGTCCAACTTCTTCCTTAGCTGATCTGGAATGTGTGCATAAGCCACACATCCAAAAACTTTCATGTGGGTGACTCCTTGCTTTCTCCCACTCCATGCTTCTTCCGACACTTTGTTCATCACTGCTTTTGTAGGGCACCTATTCAAAATATATACTGCACAGTGTACAACTTCAGCCCAATAATCATTTGGCAAATGCTTTGCCTTTAACATACTCCTCGCCATATCCATGATGGTCCTATTCTTTCTTTCAGTTACTCCATTTTGCTGCGGGGTATACCTAGCTGTAAATTGCTTATGAATTCCATTTTCTCTACAAAAACGTAGAAATTTCTTGGAGATATACTCATCTCCTCTATCAGTTCTTAGAACTTTGATATGCAGCCTGCTTTGGGTTTTCACAAGTGCTTTGAAATTCCGAAAATTTTCAAACACTTCACTTTTGTTCTTCAGGAAACAAACCCAAGTCTTTCTAGTGAAATCATCAATGAATGTTAGAAAATATTGGCTGCCTTCTAGTGATGGAATTTGTATCGGTCCACATAAATCTGAGTGGACAATCTCTAAGGGTGCCTTTGCCCTTATGCTTTTCCCTGATGGAAAACTTTCTCTGTGTTGTTTCCCCTTGATACAACTTTCACAAAAGCTGTCTAGTTTCTCTATCAATGGTAATCCTCTTATCATTCCTTTTCTACTCAACAAATTAAGACCTTCAAAGTTGAGATGTCCAAATCTCAAGTGCCATAACCAATTTTCATCCTTTGGAACGCTTTGGAAAGCCTCTTGTGTCACTGCTGCTATTACTTCTTTATTTTTCAAATATGCCTTTATTCTGAGAGGGAATATCCTGTTCCTTGTCATCTTCACTTCAGCAATACATCTTTTGCTGGGTGCTCTATCCATGATGGTGCATACGTCATTCACAAAGAAACCATTGTACCCCTTTTGAACAAGCTGTCCAATACTTAAGAGGTTACACTTCATTCCAGGGACATAATAGACATCTGTTATGGTTTTCTTTTCACCTTTCTTTGTAAATATTTTTACTTCTCCTTTTCCCATAACATAAATTTTACTATCAGTCCCAAGTGTGACTTGTGACTTTACACTCTGATCTAAAGCAGAAAACAGGGCTATGTTTCCTGTCATATGGTTACTACAACCGGAATCTAGAAACCATATATCATCACTGTTTGTTTCATCCATGTTACAAGCTAAAAGCACATTATCTTGGCTGATATTTTTTCTAGTGATATTTGCACTTGATCTATTAGTCATATCATGCTGCTTATTCCTACATTCATTTGCATAATGCCCATATTTTTTACAATAATAACATTGGACATTGGATTTTTCATATCTTTGTCCTTGAGCATGATGTTGTCCACTTTGTTGGTTACTGCCTTGGCCTTGGTTCTGATTTGGATTGCTGCCTCTTTCTTGACCATTTGCTGGACTGTTTCTCCCACCTCTGTTTTGGCTTCTGCCTCTTCCTCTCTTGTTTCCTCTGCTTTGACCTCTTCCTCTTCCAAAGGACATCTGGGTCTTTAAGGCATGTTCTAGAGATGAGTTTTCATTTATACTCAATCTCTGCTCATGTGTTATCAGTGATGCATGAAGTTCATCAACTGAAAAGTTTGTGAGATCCTTTGTCTCTTCTATGGCGGTGACAATCACATCGAACTTTGAGGGTAGGACCCTCAACAGTTTCTTCACAATCCTCCTTTCTTCAAGAATTTCTCTATGAGATCTTATTTGTGCGACTAGACCAATCACATGTGTGAAGAATGAGTCAATATTGTCTGACTCCTTCACGCACAGATTCTCAAAATCTCTCATCAGCAACTGTAGTTTTGCTATCTTCACTTTCTCCATGCCTTGATAGGTTGTCTTAAGAGTTTTCCATGCTTCTTTGGATGTCTTGGCTCCTGCTATTCTTGGAAACACACTCTCATGCACTGTTTGATACAAAAATATGAGGGCTTTTGAATCCTTCTTCTTATTTCTCTTCAACAGATCTTTCCCTGCCTGAGTTAACCTATTAAACTCATCTTCATCTCCTGGTTCTTCAAACCCATATTCAACAAGTTCCCATAAATCTTGTGAGGCAAATAAGGCTCTCATGGTTATTGCCCAATAGTCATAGTTTTTTCCATTAAACTATGGGAGCTAAGTATTAAAAATACCCATGCTAGTGCTGGTGCTAGAGCCAACCATTCTTGCACTCTAAACTATGCTTCAAATACTTGACTGTGTATTTTTTTTAAATAGCTCACTGTCTTCAATACAAAAAAAATCTTGAGAAATGCTTTGGATTTTTTACTGAGTCTTCACTCTGCTGGAGCAAGAAACCTTCCTTCAGCTTCTTTGACACCTTCAAAGAGCTTGGACAAGCTCTGATACCACTATTGGGAATTGGAGCAAGAAACCTTCCTTCAGCTTCTTTGACACCTTCAAAGAGCCTGGACAAGCTCTGATACCACTATTGGGAATTTTCTGGTAAATTCCAAAACAAAATCACTGAACAGAGAGTAATACTTTGTTTTGCCACATGTTTTTAACACAGGGAAGCTTATGATAGATTGCTAGAGAAGCTCAGAGTTTTTCACACATAAAAAACTTTATATTCATTAATAAACTGCCTGATACAAACTTCATCCTCTTAACAGAGCACCCTCTTAACAGAACATCCTCTTAACAGAGCGATTCACCAAGAACTTAAAAAAAGTACTCTGTCTCTTTTAGAAATTAAATTTCTTTTACATCTATTGCTGTAAAAAAAATTTTAACTTCAAAAAATTACATTCACTGCTGTGAATTTTTTTTTTTCCAATACATACGCTGGAAGGCATTTGCATTACAATGCCCATTTACCCTCTACATATTACACTACATACATTACATATTAAAAAAAAACAACATTACCCTTGGGTTTTCATTGTCCAAAAAAGTGTGAATTGGGTTTTCATTCTCCACAAACTGCCCTGTTTTCTTCTTGGCACTCTATCCATATTACATTGCATATGTGATAAAAAAAAGTTACATATTACATATCACGTGAACAATAATAAAAAAACATTAAAATTAAAACCTTTATCTATATTCTACGAACCACATTAAATTTCATTAATGTTTTACTGGCAAAAAAAAACTCTCGGTCAACAAAAAACTTCACGTCAAGTCATTCCTTGCAGGCCTGTATGCAACTTTGGCTTAATCGGCGGGACATCCACCATCCTTTTAATAGGATGGCTGTGGTTAATTCCCCGGGAGCCCCTTTTAATCGAATTATAGGGTAGGGGATTGGTGGTTTTGAAACCGTACTATGGACATGCGTCGGCAGCTGGATGTGATAGCAACTCCCCACGAAATACCAGCCAGCGTGAAAGGTGGTGTGGGGAAAATACCGGCGATTTTGTGAAATTAAATGCGGCAGTTGCAAATTAAAATTTCAACAGCTCCCTCTCGAATCCATTGATAGGTTTTGCGGTGTGTGTAAACCATGGAATGGAATGCCTTCCTTTCATCTACCAGATTTATAAAAACTCTGAACAAAAACCCATGGCCTTTTGGTAAAGTTGTAAGATTGACAAAATTCAACGCCATCCAGCCGCCAAGTAGCAACTAGCCATGGGTTTCTGTTGGGTCCAGAGAGTTTTTATAAACGTAGTGGATGAAAGAAAAGACATTCCATGTTTTAGACACTGTGCAAAATCGACCAACGCATTCAAGAGGGAGCCGTGCCAATACTTTCTCCTGTGAGAATTAGTGTAGAAAAGGGACACACCCAGAGCCTTCTAAAGTATCTCTTCGATAACAAGTTTATTTTGATTTCAGTTTATTGGTGCCCATGCAGTTTCCTCTAGTTTCGTGTCATTGGATTTACATGGTCAAAATTTTATTGGTGTCTATAAGGTTTCATTCGTATCATTGGATTTATATAAACATTTGATATCGAGGAAATGTGAACAATTGGTTTTTAATCTTCAATCAACAAGGTTTTATATTCCAATATAACATTAAAACAAAAAGAAATTTAAATACAAGCGCTTTAATAATATTTAATTTATGAATTAAAATATAAGGTTATATTATGGAAATCTATCTTACATATAAAACGGTTATTAGTTGAAGAGCATGGCAATGATTTATTCTTGTTATTACGGTGAGGAATAACTATTTTTCATGAGGTTATATGTGTATTTTTTTTTTTTTAATTAATAAGTTTTAACTAAGAATACGAGCTGTGTTTTGCGATAATTTTTTGGTTTTTCATCAGGTTATATGTGTATTTTTTTTGGTAATTAATGTGTTTTAATGTTTATTGATGTTTGGAAGAATATTAGTGTTTTGTCAGTTTTTTTGGATTTTTTTGCTGGGTTTGTTCGTCTATTTTTGTTAAAATCTGGCATAAATTTATTGACATCACAAGCTTGATTGGTAACCTTGTACAATAAAAATATTTTAGGATTTTTCCCATCCTGAATCCATATATACAATCAAAAACCAATTTAAATAACACAAATACTTACAACAACACCTATGATACCGGTTTTCGTTCTCGTTGCCTATAATCAGCCGCAGGCAATATATAGTGGACCTTAAGGTAAGAGATTTGAAGTATGGAATTTTATACGGAGAAGAAAATATTCTCTGCAACCCTCTTAGAACAACATTCTTGAAGCTTCCGGCTATCACAGACCGGACGAGCATAGGCATAGTGAGAGGGAAAGGCGAATCAAAGTGTCCATTTATGATGATTCTCAAAACATATGGATAATTGCTGGCCAGCTTCCAGAGAATTTGAGATTATTATTATATCACAACAAAATGGTTTCCTTAAAGAGTTCCGTCTTCTTTGGTGAATTGAGAATTGTGGGCTTCAACATCGGAGATGGCACGTCCTTTGTAATACCGTTGCCAGAATTGACTAAGTTTTTGGCCATTGTCCCACGTTTTTAGCCTGCGGAGGTCTACTACTTGTGGGATCCATCCACATCCACGTTCAAGTTGAGCGGGAAGTTGAAGTGCAAGATGAGTCTGACGTTCAAGTTGAGCGGGAAGTTGAAGTGCAAGATGAGTCTGAGGTTGAAGATGAAGATGATGATTACAGGAGAACGCCGGCTTGTTCCTCCAATTCCTCTCCTTCATCATGCTGGGATTACGAGGATGCCTTCATCAATTCTGGCGAAAATTGATGATCGGACATATTGGTGTTATAATTTAAGAGCAGGGGATCATGTGGTTTTCTTTGATGATCGCACATATTGGTGTTACAATTTAAGCGACCAGAAATCGAAAGAATTTAAAATGGATGAGAACTATTTCGGTGTCTTTGCTTTGGAACCGCGGCTAGATATGAAGGTCCCATAAACATAACCATCATGGTAATATGATGATGTTGCAATGGTTGGCAATGGGTGTAATGGCGATTTAAAAAAAATAAGTTAAGCATTATGTGGACAGGCTTTAAGCTATATTTGATATATGTATTCATATTCACATATGGTATGAGATTTTAATAATATATGGATTTAATAATTTTTGATAGTTGAAACAACACTTTATTAATACGCAGGTAAGAATAGCAGTTCTTAAGTAATTCATTTTGAATTTCATGTTTATCTAGTGTTTTAGATTTTAGTATTTCATCTTTTCAATTACAAAGTTGAAAGGTTCATCCGAAATGAATTTTAAGAAAAAATAATTTTTAAACATTTTATTCCAGTATTAGTTATTTGATCATTTGTTAAGTAATTTTCATATCATTTGTTAAGTAATTTAGTGAGAAATTGATATTTTTTAATTAACTTGATGAAAAATTAAGATCGTTATCTTGTAATAACAAGATTATTAAAATTCTCACTATGTTTAAAATGCAATTATTTTTTCATCGACATGTTAATGACTAGTTCAAAAATAATGAGAGCATTTTAAATTTTATATTAAATCTTTCTAATTTATTGAATGGAAGATGATTTAATTTAATTAATGTTATTTTTTTGATATTTTGTTTAAGAGATGAGTGCTCATTTTGAGTTTTTTAATTTTAATTGATAAAATTTTCAAATTCAGAATTTATCTATGGATAATCCTTTCTATCAATTTCTCTTTTAGGATATAAATATAGCTGATACAATGTGCTTGATATTTCTTCTTATAATATGTTATTTTACCAATTATTCTGAAGGAGGAGGAGGATTTAATATTATAAATTTAGTTAAGGAGGAGGAGGAGAATGATGATGATGATTTAATATTATAAATTTAGTTAAGAAGAAGAAGAAGAATCTTATACCGGAGAGGTAAAAAAAATGTACCACCTTATACCTAAGACTTAAAAAAATGTAATTATAATATTTCAAAATTGTAAATATAACTTTGTGAATTGTTTTCAGCTACAAAATGTTAAGTGTTATATTTATTTGAAATTATAACTTTGTGAATTTTTTCAACTATAAAATAATGTTAAGTGTTATATTTGTTTGAAGAAGAAGAAGTTTGTTATATTTGTTTTAAGAGAGAAGAAGACATACGACTATTATACTTAAGACTTGAGACTTAATGACATCAATTAAGAAAATGTAATTATAAACTTTCAGAATTGTAAATATAACTTTGTGAAATTGTAAACCATTCATTTTTCTAATGTTAATCGTTATATATATATTTTTCTGTGATATGGGTATTGATATAGCAAACAAACATTACTAGGCACATAATCCCTAATCCCATGGAAGAAGAAAAAGAAGAAGATTATACCTAAGACGTTAATCGTTATATATATATATATATATATATATATATATATATATATATATATATATATTCTCCGTGCTATGGGTATTGATATAGCAAACAAACATTACCAGGCGCATAATCCCTAATCCCATGGAAGAAGAAAAAGAAGAAGACATATACCTAAGACTTATAACTTAATGACATCAATTAAAAAAATGTAATTATAATCTTTCATAATTGTAAATATAACTTTGTGAAATTGTAAACAACTCGTTTTTCTCGGCTACAAAATAATGTTAACTGTTATATTAGTTTATGTGATATGAAACAAACACTGTTTAGTTTATGTGATATGAAACAAACACTATTTACCAGTGGCATAATCCCATGCCATTTGTTATGAGTTTTAGTACAAGTATGGAATGAAAAAATCCAATTTTGTATACCTACTTCTCTCTTAGTAATTTGATGGAATTCGGTGAAGCCATCCACTTCTCTCTTAGTAATTTGATGGAATTCGGTGAAGCCATCCAATTCAATGAGGATGGTAAGTAACTTAAAATTTTGATGAAGGAATTTTGCATATATGGCAATTTGGTTGAAAACTTTTGGAAGACAGTTACAAGAGAAATTGTTCTTGGATTTGATTTTGGAATCTATTCATTTTAAGAATACACATTTCTCAGATACAAAATAATGTTAACTACCATTTATGTTTCCATGATATGGGCGTCCATGCAACAAACAAACACCATTTACCAACCACATAATCCCATATCATTTATTATAAGATTTAGTGCATGCATTTATAAAAATCAAGACTTTTATTAGAGGAATAGCTCCATATGTAATGAAAACATAAAATTTTTATATACCTATTTCTTTTTTAGAGGGTTGTTGCTTGGAACACGTGGAATTCAATGAATCCATCCAATCCAATTTGGATTAGTAGGCAATTTGAAACCTTATGAAGGAATTTTATACATATGGTGATTTGGTTGAAAAGTCTTGAAAGAGAGTGTCCACACAATAGAAAATTTTTCTTAAAATTGATTTTGGAATATATTCACTTTCATAATACACATCTTAATGCTAATTCATTGCAACATATCAATAACATGTTCCAAAGAAAATGTGCCAAAGAAAAGTGTTTCTCTCTTATTCATTGTTAAGCTTACTATTATTTTAACTACAGTGCAAAGATAGAAAAATAAAATGTGATCCCAATTCAACAATATATTTAAATAGATTGAATTTTCCTCTTCGATTTGTATTTGGCATTGTCTTCATCATTGAAGGTCTTAATTCCCATGAGTGAATTCCCCTCAAAAAATAAATTGAAAGAGAAACAAAACCATAAATGTCTATAAATCAACATTAAATATTTATGTGCCCAAGAATAAAAAGATTATATTGGGTAAGAAGATTATATTTCATGGAAAAACAACTTTCTATTGTTTTTGTATTGAATAATATCTAAACATACTTCAAAAGAAATTTTAGAATCCATAAGCAATAATCCATGTTAAATATTATAGTCAATAGGGGTCATTGATCCTCTTTCCTCACATGACCTGATCCTCTTTCCTCACATGACCAACTATAGATTCCTAATATTTAGGGAAATCATCTTAGATAGGTTCCTAATATTTAGGGAAATCAACTTAATGATAACCTTTTTTTTCCAAGCTCATGGGTTGTATTATTACCTAGAGATCAATTGCCAATAATCCTATAGCAACAACAATAAAATAATTTCACTAAAATATTGAAAGTTCTAATTATTAGTGTAGATTTGTGGTGAAGCCATGCTTAATCAACAAAAGATAAGGAAGTGGTCCACCAAAATGATGTAAATCTTAGGGGACCCATCCCGGGACCTCTAACCAAAACTACTTTTTTGTTTTCTAAGTGATGTGAGTCTTGAGATGAGTGCACACTTAACCTTTGGCACAACCAAGTGGCATCTAAACTATCTAAATCATCTGAGAATTGTAGATGCACCCAGCCTCGGCCACACCAACCCTTAACATGGTTGTATTTTTTCCCACGAGTTTTGAACCAATGACCTTTATATCACAAAATTCCTTAATAGTACACCATATCACCATCTACTATACACCTCAAGAACATAACCAAAACTAATTTAACAAAAAAAAATTGAAAAAAACAAATCAATTTATTTGATAATTTATAAATATGTGATCATATTGATAAACACTAAAAAAAAAAATAATAATAAGAAAACAATTTCCCTCATGAAACTCACAGAATAATAACTTAAATAAACCAATTTTTTTAGTAATATAATATAGCCATGTCTTTTAAATTCGTGATTAATAACTTTTATAAATTCCAACCTACATAGTCTCATATATCCAAATATCTATCCATGTTTCTATAACTCCATAGCATATGGTAACATGCAATTAAAAAGACATTTTATGGTAACATGCAATTAAAGGAAATTTATCTTTCTCCAGTTTTTTTCAACTATTTATAATTTCCTTAGCTATTCTTTCACCCAGAACTTAGTGTTATAATTTCCAAGGTTATAACATTCCGATTCCTATTGTTCTTGGTAGTTTCCTCTTTACAATTTATATATTATTTTTAGTGTTATAATTTCCAAGGTTCTAACATTCCGATTCCTATTGTTCTCGGTAGTTTCCTCTTTACCATTTATATATTATTTTCAGTTTCCTCTTTACCATTTATATATTATTTTCAATTTTTTTTTTATTATTTCGTTTATTTTCATTTTTTTTTTTTTCATTATTATTATTTCGTTTATTTTCATTTACACAATATTAGAATACTAAAAAAAACTAGTCACGTAATAGTTTAAATTTAAATTTATATATTCATCTTTTAAATTTATATATTCAACATATATATTTTAGTTTATCAAAAAACATTTACTTAAATTGAAAATGGTAACATAACATCTATTTCGATTTTATCTATATTAATATTTTAATAAACTTAAAATAAACTAAATACTTTATAATTTATCTTTATTTATAATAATAATATATTTTTATTTTTACTAAATATAATTATTTTTTTAATAAAATCCATCACTTTCCATATAAAGCAAGTGATTAGAAATTAGAAATATAAATTTCAAGAATATTACATATAATAATATAAATAATAAATTATTTTTAATTTTAAATTGATTTATTTTTTTAAAAAGATCATTAAAATTTAAATTTTTAAAAGATAAAATTTAAAGAATTTGAAAATCTCATATGTGATAATTTTTAAAATAAACATAATTAAATAGAAATAATATTTTTTAAATTAAAAATGGAATGACATAAAATTTACTATGGAATTTGAAGACAATAAATGTATTTTTTTCTTAAACGTATTGATTATTAGAAATGATGATAGGGCCTTCATATATTAAGTTTTCAAAAGAAGAAAAAAAAAAATAGTCACCTAAAAAAAACTAGTCACTTAATCCTTTAAATTTAAATTTATATATTCATCCTTTAAATTTATATATTTAACATATATATTTTAGTTTATCAAAAAACATTTACATATATATTTTAGTTTATCAAAAAACATTTACTTAATTTGAAAATGGTAACATAACATCCATTTTAATTTTATCTATATTAATATTTTAATAAACTTAAATAAACTAAATATTTTATAATTTATCTTTATTTATAATAATAATATATTTTTATTTTTATTAAAATATAATTATTTTTTCAATATATTAAGAAACAAAATAATAAAATCCATCACTTTCCAGTTAAAGCAAGTGATTAGAAATATAAATTTCAAGAATATTAAATATAATAATATAAATAATAAATTATTTTTTAATTTTAAATTGATTTATCTTTTTAAAAAAATTATTAAAATTTAAATTAATAAAAATTGAAAATTTTAAAGGATAAAATTTAAAGAATTTGAAAACCTATATGTGATAATTTTTAAAATAAACCTAATTAAATAGAAATAGTATTTTTCAAATTAAAACTAAAAAATGGAATGACATAAAATTTACTATGGAATTCGAAGACAATAAATGTATTTCTTTCTTAGAATATTGATTATTAGAAATGATGATAGGGTTCATATATTAAGTTTCCAGAAAAAAAACAAAACAAAACTAGTCATGTAATAGTTTAAATTTAAATTTATATATTCATCCTTTAAATTTATATATTCAACATATATATTTTAGTTTATCAAAAAACATTTACTTAAATTAAAAATGGTAACATAACATCCATTTCGATTTTATCTATATTAATATTTTAATAAACTTAAATTAAACTAAATACTTTATAATTTATTTTTATTTATAATAATAATATATTTTTATTTTTATTAAAATATAATTATTTTTTCAATATATTAAGAAACAAAATAATAAAATCCATCTCTTTCCATGTAAAGCAAGTGATTAGAAATATAAATTTCAAGAATATTACATATAATAATATAAATAATAAATTCCATCTCTTTCCATGTAAAGCAAGTGATTAGAAATATAAATTTCAAGAATATTACATATAATAATATAAATAATAAATTATTTTTTAATTTTAAATTGATTTATTTAAAAAAAAATCATTAAATTTAAATTAATAAAAATTTAAATTTTTAAAGGATCAAATTTAAAGAATTTGAAAATCTCATATGTGATAATTTTAAAAATAAACATAATTAAATAGAAATAGTATTTTTCAAATTAAAACTAAAAAATGGAATGACATAAAATTTACTATGGAATTTGAAAACAATAAATGTATTTCTTTCTTAGACGTATTGATTATTAGAAATGATGATAGGACCTTCATATATTAAGTTTTCACGTAAAAAAAAAACACATACTGATAGTTATTTTCTTGTAGACTCTCACCATTACCCTTCTCAAAAATTTGGGGATCGTTAATACATTGGCATTAAGAGTTGTAAAAATATGTGATAATAATCACTTAAAGAAGGAGTTGCACCACTTTAGTAATGTCTTCAAAAGGATTGACTACAAAGATAAAGACATTTCTAAAGATATCAAGAGACAGAAAGATAAAATGAACCCATCTCAATACTCCACTAATGTACCACCCTTTAACAAGAAATCACACCTTTTGTACATACATGGTGTTACTGATAGAATAGCCAAAGTACATATAAAATGGAATATTGATTCTACTTTCAAACCATTAGAAACAATAAGACAAAAAAAATATGTTAAGGATGACATTGATCAACATCAGTTAAAAGGAGTCTATAAAATAAAAAATCAATTTCTCTTGTGGAACGGTTTATAATGGTGAAATGGGTAGATCATTTAAGACAAGAATAAAAGAGCATTCTTGATATTAAAAAGCAATGCTCTCACTCATGTACACTTGCAGAGGATTCCCTCTTCACTAACCATCACATCTTCTTGGAAGACACTTCTGTCATTTTTAAAGAAGAACACTACTTTAAAAGGAGATTTAGAGAAGCTCCTGAGATATTATGACATCCTAACAACCTTAATCGTGATGGAGGACTTGAAGTTAGTAAGAGTTTTCTCCCGGTAATTTCTCAACTCTAAGTTCCTTAAGGTCTTTATCAATTTACAATAGTTTATAAAATTTTAATATATTAATCTAGTATCTTAATTTGTATCAACCCTATTATGATAAACAATTATCTATTAAATTAGATTAATATGATGAATATATTAAATTATAAACATAATAACTTATTACATATCTATTAATATTCATTTTACGATATTATTATTAATGAATATATATTCATGTACTAATTCAGTTTTAATAATAAGTACACATATCTGATTCTTTAAATATATTTGTTATCTATAGTATATTAATATATTATTTTATTGTTCGGCGGTGGGTGAATCAATATTTTAAAACCTACTTCAACTTTACTTTTCTTATTACAATTTCTATATGTGACTGTTATTCAATGAACCAGGGTATATATTTCTATGATGAAATAGCCCTAGTGAAAATTCCATGTAATAAAAGTAAAAAACAATAACCATAGATGAATGAGACACTTATTCCAAGATGAATGTCGGACAAGACATCCTAGGGGGTGTTCATTTGGTTGTTTATGGCTAAGGAAATTGGCAAAGGTAATGGCTAAGGATTTGGAAAGGAAAAATGGCATTTTTGGCACATTTATTTATGAAATAATGGAAATTAGGAGAAAAATGAGGTGAAAGGTCATAGGTTGCATGTGAGGAGGAAAATGAAGGAAAATAATGGAAAAGGAAGAAAATAGAGGCCTCATCCATAAATGGGCTTCTGAGAATCAGTTGGTAACCTTTTGCTAGTTCAGTGTTGGATCTCTCTCTCATTATTCTCTCTCTCTCTCTCATACTCTTGGATACTTGGAGTTTTCTTGGAGCACTTTTGGAGGGTGTGGCATACTTGGATTCTTGTAGCAAGAAGGAAAAGGAAGAGTAGGAAAGCACAAGAAGGCATCGACATCAACAACTACATCATATTTGCTTGCAGGTATTGAGTTACATGTATGACTTCTTCACTAGTTTTGGCATGCATGGCATATGCATGTGGTTTCATGGTTGTGATCTATCATTGGCATGGAGTATTTCCTAGATAGACAGTGGATTTCCTAGCCTTTCCATTTCCTGGATAGCCATGGTGATTGTGGGTTTACTTTCATTGTTTGTTTTTGGTTGGTTCTCATGTTTCCTTAGCTTGGGTTGAGTTATTAGTCCTTGAAGCCCTGGTTGAACAAACACTCTGGACGCCCTGTAACAACTTGGGTTGAGTTACTAGTCGAGGAAGCCTTGGTTGGAAAAATGACCTAAAAGCCCTTAGTGAGTTGAGTTACTAGTCCTCGAAGGCTTGGTTGGACAAACGCTCTAGAAGCCTTGTATAATCTATGGGTTGAGTTACTAGTTCTAGAAGCCTTGGTTGGAAAAACACTTTGGAAGCCCCAGAAGGCTTGGATGGAGACCAATCTGATGATGGTTTTGTGATGTTCGACAGTGAGGTGGAATCACTGTTTGATGGGTTGAGGTGGATGGCCTCTCGAATCCCTGGAT
Source organism: Pinus tabuliformis (assembly GCA_031772625.1). NCBI lineage: Eukaryota > Viridiplantae > Streptophyta > Pinopsida > Pinales > Pinaceae > Pinus > Pinus tabuliformis. The sequence goes on from CM062810.1 coordinate 743,714,377, forward strand.
GATTTTTTATTAATGTGTTCTATAAGGTCCCACATTCAGTCTTGGAATATGGCACGAGGGTGAATGGCTGAAGAGATATTTGTCTTAGCCATTCTAAGGTCGAGTGGAACATGGTAGTCCCATCTCCAGTTGGTTTATTGCATTCATTAATGAGAAATTTGTTCCCTTGATTTTCATTTGTAAAGGTATGAATGTATATATGTATTTTGATGGCTGATATGTTTATTGTATTTTTGTTCCTATTATGGTGGTTATACGCACATTTCATGACAGAAGCTATGTATGGCTCTCAACATCTTTTTACTTGTAAATGAATGGTGATTTGTCTATGACCTAATAGATGATAATGCAGTAAATGGCATGAGGGAACCGTGGTTCATAGATATTCTTAGATAAGTATGATATCCCTACACTTAGTTCTCTTGTTTACACCTGCAGGTTACATGTTGACAATATGTTTGATGAAATGTCTGCCATGGCTAGTATGGGTCTGATTAAGGTATTGATCAACTATTTACTTTTTCACCATTGTTTCCATGTACTTTAATTTAGTTTGGGCTTTCATCCCATTTTAGGGAGTGGCTTGGGCTCTGGACCTGAAAAAGTGGCTTAATTCCTGGGGTTGCTGGCATAGAACTCGCAAGTTTGGTCCACATTCGCTGGTAGGCAGGCATATGAGAGAGACTTTGGGTTTTTTTCCATTCCCTTGCCCTTATCATGAGATAAACCATGTCATAAGGGACCTAAAACAATAGTGGGAGCCAGGAACAGGCTATCTGGGTGGCTGACTTGTGTGATGTTCCGCCGATTCAACTTCCTTGAGGTCACATAGGAGGTCGAGTCTGATCATAGTAGCCTCTTGTCTCATGTTTACCCAATTGACATGGTTAATTTAGGTAGGTCTCAAAGGAGGGTAGTACAAAGTGGTATCAGAACATGGTTCAATTCTTGGACTCGATGGGTTGAATGTGTTGGTCATGCATGCATGTCAGTTGCATGTGTGTCTCTTAAACTTATATACTTGTTATTTTGCTTGATGATTGATTAGGGTTGTAGTATGGTTATCATAGAGAATTTGATATTGAGTTCATGAAACATATTTGCCATGAGCATACGACTCGTTTCATACGGTTATATTTCACTTATATGTTGATTTTGTGTCGCCTACTTACATCCTTGTATGTTAGGTTACATTCTTGAATATTTGAATTGCATGTATCAATCTTGTAGGTTGATTGCAAGAACTGATCGATTATGTTCAACTACATGCAGTTATGTGTATTTGTAGTTGATTAGGCATTTTTTACACATATTGTCAGTTGCATGTACCAATGTGTATAATGGAATAATGGTTGTTGTCATGCATGAGGTCATAGCATGAATTTTCTAATGGCCTTGCATTGATGACTAGACCCTAGCTAGAAATATGTTTATGAGTTGATACATTTACTTGTGTATGTTGATATGTTGTTATGATTATGTTATACGTGTATCATGCTGATTTGGTGATCTTGCAGAAAAGGTATCCTCCTCGAGCTATACTAAGGTACACTGATTTGTTGTGATTTGGTTTATCTGACATATTATGCCCTGCAAGAGGAAATATCAAACATCTAGCAAGATGGTTGACTACAGAGACTCTCCCTACGAATCCGAAGAGCAGTATGGGGGTGGGAACTCTTTCGATTTGGTAGTGACACTGAGATAGGAAGAGATAAGGAGTTGTAAGGTGGATAATGACTAAATCATATAGTCACATGAAATGTTAGTAGAGGTAAATGCAGTCATGCTTTAGAGCTTGTTAGATTTGCAGTGGCAAGGACCTCTTCGAATTAGTCAGGAGAAGAAATACAAAACTTATGGGGCATATGGCAGTGGATCACATGGCAGTCACCGATCAGATAGAGAGGACACAATCCGAGATGGCATATTGTTGGGCACTCTGGAGAGGAGAAGGGACAGACACATGTATGATTCTTGTTATGATTCATATGGGCACTCTGATTGCCCCTATTATCATCCTTATAGGAGGAGTTATAGGGGATTCTTTTTGGATGAGTTTAAGAAAGAAAATCCACCTACTTTTGATGGAGATGTAAAGATATCGTAGGATACAGAGGCTTGGGTACTCGCTATGAATAATTTCTTCAGGTTGCATGACTACTTAGAGAACATGAAAGCTAGAGTAGCTACTTTCAGTCGTAAAGGTAAAGCAAACATCTCATGGGAAAATGGGAAGAATGTTGGGGACATAAATGAGGAAGATTTGACTTGGAGTGAATTGGAACGAATATTCAAGAAAAAGTATATGTCGGAGAGGTACTTTGATTATAGGGAAAAATAATTCTATGAACTAAAGATGGGATCGATGATAGACGATGAGTACACCAGTTAGTTCTTCGAACTGTTGAGGTATGTGACTTACCTCAAGGGGGAGAAGGTTAATATTCAAAGTTTCATTAGTGGAATACTGGTTACATTCAAAGATAGGATTGAATTCGATGAGTCTAGATCGTTGGAGGAGGCCATTCAAAAGCTAAAGCATTGCTATGAACAATCGAGGTGCAACACTGAGACTAAGACAAGATGGAGAGGTAATGTACAGAACAAAGAAAAATGGGATAACAAGTGAGCAAGGCCACAATATACATAAAACAAGGAGAATGTTGCAGCACCTAATAGGTCCAATGCTTAGATAGAGGACAGGGACATTGATTTGAAGAAAATAATAAGGACATAGTCCAGAAGCTTATAGAATGTTGGACTTGTGGCAAAGATCATCGCAGGAGAGATTATCCATAGAATTAATGTGGTAGACCTTAGATATACAGTGCACAAGAGGCAAAGACTGTTGGAGATGTTGATCAGAGTATTCCATGTATATGTGCAACCTTGGATAACAAAAAACAGAGCATCAGGCATCTATCATCGAGATGGATGGTAAGATTTTTGATCAAGTTATTTATATTTTGATTGACCCTGGATCTAATTATGGCTATGATAGTCTTGACTTGGTGGATACATGTGGTTTGAATAAGAAGTTGCATGTAGAGTATTGGTTAGTGCAGTTGACTACAGGTACAAAGAAGCGACTGCATCAGTGGGTAAGAGTTTGCACATTTGATTTGAATGGTATGCCTACCACAACAAATTTGAATGTGTTACCGTTGGGTTCATACAATATGTTATTGGGCATGGATTGGTTGTATCTACATAGAACCAATGTTGACTACAATAGATGGATTGGTTAGTTTACGAGACAAGATATATGTGTCAAATGACAACAATCTCAAGAAGGTGATCTTGAGGGAGTTTCATGTGAAACCATATTCAGGTCACCCAGGTTACCAGAAGACATGATAATGGTCAAGAAGCATTATTATTGGCCAAGTCTGAAGAGGGATGTAGGAGAGCTTGGTTGTAAGATGCTTTGACTGTTAGCGAGGGAAGGTAGAGTGTAAACTTCCAAGTCGACTGCTACATCCAATTTCGATTCTAGAATGGAAATGGGAGATCATTTCCATGGACTTCATCACAGAGTTGTCGAAGATATTAAAGTAACATGATTCCATCATGGTCATTATGGACATGTTAACAAAGGTTGCACACTTCATTCTGGTGAAGTCTACGTACTTATCTAGCGATGTGAAATAGGTGTTAATGAGATATGTGATTAGACTACATGGTGTTCCGAAGAAGATTGTGTCAGATAGGGATGCGAAGTTCACTTCCAATTTTTGGAAGGAGTTACTTGTAGGTATGGGAATAGAGTTGGCCTTCATCACAACTTATCATCCGTAGATAGATGGACCGACAAAGAGGGTCAATAGGATATCGGAGGACATGTTAAGGATGTATATGATGCATCAACAGAGGATGTGGGAAGAGTATCTCCCTTTGGTAGAGGTCACATACAACGTTGGTTATCAAGAGTCATTGAGGATGAGTCCTTTTGAGGCATTGTATGGGCGTATTTGCAACACTCCTATCAGTTGGAGTGATCCGGTTAACAGAGTATTGACTGGACCAGATATGTTGGCAAACATTGAATAGGAAAGTAGGTAATCAAGAAGAATCTAAAGGCAACACGGGATAGTTAGAAGAGTTACGCAGATACAAACATATTGTTCAACGAGTTTTAGGTTGGGGAACAAGCGTACTTGTGCATCAAACCGAAGAAGAGCTCCTTGCAAATTGGCTCATGTGCCATGTTGGCACCATGGTTTTGTCGACCTTTCAACATTATTGAGAGGATTGGGCTAGTAGCTGTCCAATTGCACTGCCTCCAACAATGAAAATCCATTATTTTTTCCATGTCTCATTGCTTAAGAAGTATGTTAAAG